>CM017572.1:36070297-36394410 GCA_007844125.1 Sinonovacula constricta
TCACTGTCTTAGAACAGTTGACATCACTGTCTGTATATCATCAGTTAACATCACTGTCTATCATCAGTTAACATCACTGTCATCAGTTAACATCACTGTCTAACATCAAGTAACATCACTGTCTAACATCAGTTGACATCACTGTCTGTCTATCATCAGTTAATATCACTGTATATCATCAGTTAACATCACTATCTAACATCAGTGAACATCACTGTCTAACATTAGTAAACATCACTGTACATCATCAGTTAACATCACTGTCTAACATCAAGTAACATCACTGTCTAACATCAGTTGACATCATTGTCTGTATATCATCAGTTAACGTCACTGTCTATCATTAGTTAACATCACTGTCTAACATCAAGTAACATCACTGTCTAACATCAGTTAACATCACTGTCTAACATTAGTTAACATCACTGTCTATCATCAGTTAACATCACTGTCTAACGTCAAGTAATAGCACTGTCTAACATCAGTTAACATCACTGTCTATCATCAGTTAACATCACTGTCTATCATCAGTTAACATCACTGTCTAACATCAGTTAACAACACTGTCTATCATCAGTTAACATCACTGTCTATTATCAGTTAACATCACTGTCTAACGTCAAGTAACACACTGTCTAACATTAGTTAACATCACTGTCTAACATCAGTTACCATCACTGTCTATCATCAGTTAACATCACTGTCTATCATCAGTTAACATCACTGTCTAACGTCAAGTAACACACTGTCTAACATAAGTTAACATCACTGTCTAACATCAGTTACCATCACTGTCTATCATCAGTTAACATCACTGTCTAACATCAGTTAACATCACTGTCTAACATCAGTTAATATGACTGTCTAACATCAGTTAATATCACGTCTATCATCAGTTACCATCACTGTCTACAGTCAGTTAACATCACTCTCTATCATCAGTTACCATCACTCTCTAACATCAAGTAACATCACTGTCTAACATCAGATAACATCAATCGTTATCATCAGTTAGCATCGCATTTATCAATTAACACTAACACCAGTTAATATCACTGTCTAACACCAGTTAATATCACCGTCTAACATCAGTGAACATCACTGTCTATCATCAGTTAACATTACTGTCTAACATCAGTTAACATCACTGTCTATCATCAGTTAACATCACTGTCTAACATCAGTTAACATTACTCTCTATCATCAGTTAACATCACTGTCTACAGTCAGTTAACATCACTGTCTATAGTCAGTTAACATCACTGTCTACAGTCAGTTAACATCACTATCTACAGTCAGTTAATATCACTGTCTACAGTCAGTTAACATCACTGTCTACAGTCAGTTAACATCACTGTCTACAGTCAGTTAACATCACTGTCTATCATCAGTTAACATCACTGTCTATCATCAGTTAACATCACTGTCAACAGTCAGTTAACATCACTGTCTATCATCAGTTAACATCACTGCCTATCATCAGTTTACATCACTGTGTAACAACAGTTAACATCACTGTCTATCATCAGTTAACATCACTGTATACAGTCAGTTAACATCACTCTCTATCATCAGTTAACATCACTGTCTATCATCAGTTAACATCACTGTCTATCATCAGTTAACATCACTGTCTATCATCAGTTAACATCATTGTCTAACATCAGTTAACATCACTGTCTATCTTCAGTTAACATCACTCTCTAACATCAGTTAACACCACTCTCTATCATCAGTTAACATCACTCTCTATCATCAGTTAACATCACTGTCTAACATCAGTTAACATCACTGTCTACAGTCAGTTAACATCACTGTCTACAGTCAGTTAACATCACTGTCTACAGTCAGTTAACATCACTGTCTATCATCGTTTAACATCACTGTCTATCATCAGTTAACATCACTGTCTACAGTCAGTTGACATCACTCTCTATCATCAGTTAACATCACTGTCTACAGTCAGTTAACATCACTGTCTATCATCAGTTAACATCACTGTCTATCATCAGTTAACATCACTGTGTAACAACAGTTAACATCACTGTCTATCATCAGTTAACATCACTGTCTATCATCAGTTAACATCGCTCTCTAACATCAGTTAACATCACTGTCTATCATCAGTTAACACCACTGTCTATAGTCAGTTAACATCACTGTCTGTCATCAGTTATCATCACTCTCTAACATCAGTTAACATCACTCTCTATCATCAGTTAACATCACTCTCTATCAGCAGTTAACATCACTGTCTATCATCAGTTAACATCACTGTTTATCATCAGTTAACATCACTGTCTATCATCAGTTAACATCACTCTCTAACATCAGTTAACATCACTCTCTATCATCAGTTAACATCACTCTCTATCATCAGTTAACATCACTGTCTAACATCAGTTAAAATCACTGTCTACAGTCAGTTAACATCACTGTCTATCATCAGTTAACATCACTGTCTACAGTCAGTTAACATCACTGTCTATCATCAGTTAACATCACTGTCTATCATCAGTTAACATCACTGTCTACAGTCAGTTAACATCACTCTCTATCATCAGTTAACATCACTGTCTATCATCAGTTAACATCACTGTCTATCATCAGTTAACATCACTGTGTAACAACAGTTAACATCACTTTCTATCATCAGTTAACATCACTGTATACAGTCAGTTAACATCATTCTCTATCATCAGTTAACATCACTGTCTATCATCAGTTAACATCACTGCCTATCATCAGTTAACATCACTGTCTATAGTCAGTTAACATCACTCTCTATCATCAGTTAACATCACTCTCTATCATCAGTTAACATCACTCTCTATCATCAGTTAACATCACTGTCTATCATCAGTTAACATCACTGTCTATCATCAGTTAACATCACTGTCTAACATCAGTTAACATCACTGTCTATCATCAGTTAACATCACTCTCTAACATCAGTTAACACCACTCTCTATCATCAGTTAGCATCACTCTCTATCATCAGTTAACATCACTGTCTAACATCAGTTAACATCACTGTCTAACATCAGTTCACATCACTGTCTAACATCAGTTAACAGCACTGTCTAACATCAGTTAACACCACTCTCTATCATCAGTTAACATCACTCTCTATCATCAGTTAACATCACTGTCTAACATCAGTTAACATCACTGTCTAACATCAGTTAACATCACTGCCTATCATCAGTTAACATCACTGTCTACAGTCAGTTAACATCACTGTCTATCATCAGTTAACATCACTCTCTATCATCAGTTAACATCACTCTCTATCATCAGTTAACATCACTGTCTAACATCAGTTAACATCACTGTCTAACATCAGTTAACATCACTGTCTACAGTCAGTTAACATCACTCTCTATCATCAGTTAACATCACTCTCTATCATCAGTTAACATCACTGTCTACAGTCAGTTAACATCACTCTCTATCATCAGTTAACATCACTGTCTATCATCAGTTAACATCACTGTCAACAGTCAGTTAACATCACTCTCTATCATCAGTTAACATCACTCTCTAACATCAGTTAACATCACTCTCTATCATCACTTAACATCACTGTCTATCATCAGTTAACATCACTGTCTACAGTCAGTTAACATCACTCTCTATCATCAGTTAACATCACTGTCTAACATCAGTTAACATCACTGTCTACAGTCAGTTAACATCACTGTCTATCATCAGTTAACATCACTCTCTACAGTCAGTTAACATCACTGTCTATCATCAGTTAACATCACTGTCTATCATCAGTTAACATCACTGTCTACAGTCAGTTAACATCACTCTCTATCATCAGTTAACATCACTGTCTATCATCAGTTAACATCACTGTCTATCATCAGTTAACATCACTGTCTAACATCAGTTAACATCACTGTCTATCATCAGTTAACATCACTGTCTATCATCAGTTAACATCACTGTCTACAATCAGTTAACATCACTGTCTATCATCAGTTAACATCACTCTCTACAGTCAGTTAACATCACTGTCTATCATCAGTTAACATCACTGTCTATCATCAGTTAACATCACTGTCTACAGTCAGTTAACATCACTGTCTATCATCAGTTAACATCACTGTCTATCATCAGTTAACATCACTGTCTATCATCAGTTAACATCACTGTCTATCATCAGTTAACATCACTGTCTATCATCAGTTAACATCACTGTCTATCATCAGTTAACATCACTGTCTAACATCAGTTAACATCACTGTCTATCATCAGTTAACATCACTGTCTAACATCAGTTAACATCACTGTCTACAGTCAGTTAACATCATTCTCTATCATCAGTTAACATCACTCTCTATCATCAGTTAACATCACTGTCTATCATCAGTTAACATCACTGTCTAACATCAGTTAACATCACTGTCTACAGTCAGTTAACATCACTGTCTATCATCAGTTAACATCACTGTCTACAGTCAGTTAACATCACGCTCTATCATCAGTTAACATCACTCTCTATCATCAGTTAACATCACTGTCTATCATCAGTTAACATCACTGTCTATCATCAGTTAACATCACTGTCTATAGTCAGTTAACACCACTCTATATCATCAGTTAACATCACTCTCTAACATCAGTTATCATCACTGTCTATCATCAGTTATCATCACTGTCTATCATCAGTTAACATCACTGTCTATAGTCAGTTAACATCACTGTCTATCATCAGTTAACATCACTGTATACAGTCAGTTAACATCATTCTCTATCATCAGTTAACATCACTCTCTATCATCAGTTAACATCACTGTCTATCATCAGTTAACATCACTGTCTATAGTCAGTTAACATCACTCTATATCATCAGTTAACATCACTCTCTAACATCAGTTATCATCACTCTCTATCATCAGTTAACATCACTGTCTATCATCAGTTAACATCACTCTCTAACATCAGTTAACATCGCTCTCTATCATCAGTTAACATCACTCTCTATCATCAGTTAACATCACTGTCTATCATCAGTTAACATCACTCTCTAACATCAGTTAACATCACTCTCCATCATCAGTTAACATCACTGCCTATCATCAGTTAACATCACTGTCTATCACCAGTTAACATCACTGTCTACCATCAGTTAACATCACTGTCTAACATCAGTTAACATCACTGTCTAACATCAAGTAACATCACTGTCTAACATCAGTTGACATCACTGTCTGTCTATCATCAGTTAATATCACTGTATATCATCAGTTAACATCACTGTCTATCATTAGTTAACATCACTGTCTATCATTAGTTAACATCACTGTCTAACATTAGTTAACATAACTGTATATCATCAGTTAACATCAGTGTCTAACATCAAGTAACATCACTGTCTTAGAACAGTTGACATCACTGTCTGTATATCATCAGTTAACATCACTGTCTATCATCAGTTAACATCACTGTCATCAGTTAACATCACTGTCTAACATCAAGTAACATCACTGTCTAACATCAGTTCACATCACTGTCTGTCTATCATCAGTTAATATCACTGTATATCATCAGTTAACATCACTATCTAACATCAGTGAACATCACTGTCTAACATTAGTAAACATCACTGTACATCATCAGTTAACATCACTGTCTAACATCAAGTAACATCACTGTCTAACATCAGTTGACATCATTGTCTGTATATCATCAGTTAACGTCACTGTCTATCATTAGTTAACATCACTGTCTAACATCAAGTAACATCACTGTCTAACATCAGTTAACATCACTGTCTAACATTAGTTAACATCACTGTCTATCATCAGTTAACATCACTGTCTATCATCAGTTAACATCACTGTCTAACATCAGTTAACAACACTGTCTATCATCAGTTAACATCACTGTCTATTATCAGTTAACATCACTGTCTAACGTCAAGTAACACACTGTCTAACATTAGTTAACATCACTGTCTAACATCAGTTACCATCACTGTCTATCATCAGTTAACATCACTGTCTATCATCAGTTAACATCACTGTCTAACGTCAAGTAACACACTGTCTAACATAAGTTAACATCACTGTCTAACATCAGTTACCATCACTGTCTATCATCAGTTAACATCACTGTCTAACATCAGTTAACATCACTGTCTAACATCAGTTAATATGACTGTCTAACATCAGTTAATATCACGTCTATCATCAGTTACCATCACTGTCTACAGTCAGTTAACATCACTCTCTATCATCAGTTACCATCACTCTCTAACATCAAGTAACATCACTGTCTAACATCAGATAACATCAATCGTTATCATCAGTTAGCATCGCATTTATCAATTAACACTAACACCAGTTAATATCACTGTCTAACACCAGTTAATATCACCGTCTAACATCAGTGAACATCACTGTCTATCATCAGTTAACATTACTGTCTAACATCAGTTAACATCACTGTCTATCATCAGTTAACATCACTGTCTAACATCAGTTAACATTACTCTCTATCATCAGTTAACATCACTGTCTACAGTCAGTTAACATCACTGTCTATAGTCAGTTAACATCACTGTCTACAGTCAGTTAACATCACTATCTACAGTCAGTTAATATCACTGTCTACAGTCAGTTAACATCACTGTCTACAGTCAGTTAACATCACTGTCTACAGTCAGTTAACATCACTGTCTATCATCAGTTAACATCACTGTCTATCATCAGTTAACATCACTGTCAACAGTCAGTTAACATCACTGTCTATCATCAGTTAACATCACTGCCTATCATCAGTTTACATCACTGTGTAACAACAGTTAACATCACTGTCTATCATCAGTTAACATCACTGTATACAGTCAGTTAACATCACTGTCTATCATCAGTTAACATCACTGTCTATCATCAGTTAACATCACTGTCTATCATCAGTTAACATCACTGTCTATCATCAGTTAACATCATTGTCTAACATCAGTTAACATCACTGTCTATCTTCAGTTAACATCACTCTCTAACATCAGTTAACACCACTCTCTATCATCAGTTAACATCACTCTCTATCATCAGTTAACATCACTGTCTAACATCAGTTAACATCACTGTCTACAGTCAGTTAACATCACTGTCTACAGTCAGTTAACATCACTGTCTACAGTCAGTTAACATCACTGTCTATCATCGTTTAACATCACTGTCTATCATCAGTTAACATCACTGTCTACAGTCAGTTGACATCACTCTCTATCATCAGTTAACATCACTGTCTACAGTCAGTTAACATCACTGTCTATCATCAGTTAACATCACTGTCTATCATCAGTTAACATCACTGTGTAACAACAGTTAACATCACTGTCTATCATCAGTTAACATCACTGTCTATCATCAGTTAACATCGCTCTCTAACATCAGTTAACATCACTGTCTATCATCAGTTAACACCACTGTCTATAGTCAGTTAACATCACTGTCTGTCATCAGTTATCATCACTCTCTAACATCAGTTAACATCACTCTCTATCATCAGTTAACATCACTCTCTATCAGCAGTTAACATCACTGTCTATCATCAGTTAACATCACTGTTTATCATCAGTTAACATCACTGTCTATCATCAGTTAACATCACTCTCTAACATCAGTTAACATCACTCTCTATCATCAGTTAACATCACTCTCTATCATCAGTTAACATCACTGTCTAACATCAGTTAAAATCACTGTCTACAGTCAGTTAACATCACTGTCTATCATCAGTTAACATCACTGTCTACAGTCAGTTAACATCACTGTCTATCATCAGTTAACATCACTGTCTATCATCAGTTAACATCACTGTCTACAGTCAGTTAACATCACTCTCTATCATCAGTTAACATCACTGTCTATCATCAGTTAACATCACTGTCTATCATCAGTTAACATCACTGTGTAACAACAGTTAACATCACTTTCTATCATCAGTTAACATCACTGTATACAGTCAGTTAACATCATTCTCTATCATCAGTTAACATCACTGTCTATCATCAGTTAACATCACTGCCTATCATCAGTTAACATCAATGTCTATAGTCAGTTAACATCACTCTCTATCATCAGTTAACATCACTCTCTATCATCAGTTAACATCACTCTCTATCATCAGTTAACATCACTGTCTATCATCAGTTAACATCACTGTCTATCATCAGTTAACATCACTGTCTAACATCAGTTAACATCACTGTCTATCATCAGTTAACATCACTCTCTAACATCAGTTAACACCACTCTCTATCATCAGTTAGCATCACTCTCTATCATCAGTTAACATCACTGTCTAACATCAGTTAACATCACTGTCTAACATCAGTTAACATCACTGTCTAACATCAGTTAACAGCACTGTCTAACATCAGTTAACACCACTCTCTATCATCAGTTAACATCACTCTCTATCATCAGTTAACATCACTGTCTAACATCAGTTAACATCACTGTCTAACATCAGTTAACATCACTGCCTATCATCAGTTAACATCACTGTCTACAGTCAGTTAACATCACTGTCTATCATCAGTTAACATCACTCTCTATCATCAGTTAACATCACTCTCTAACATCAGTTAACACCACTCTCTATCATCAGTTAGCATCACTCTCTATCATCAGTTAACATCACTGTCTAACATCAGTTAACATCACTGTCTAACATCAGTTAACATCACTGTCTACAGTCAGTTAACATCACTCTCTATCATCAGTTAACATCACTCTCTATCATCAGTTAACATCACTGTCTACAGTCAGTTAACATCACTCTCTATCATCAGTTAACATCACTGTCTATCATCAGTTAACATCACTGTCAACAGTCAGTTAACATCACTCTCTATCATCAGTTAACATCACTCTCTAACATCAGTTAACATCACTCTCTATCATCACTTAACATCACTGTCTATCATCAGTTAACATCACTGTCTACAGTCAGTTAACATCACTCTCTATCATCAGTTAACATCACTGTCTAACATCAGTTAACATCACTGTCTACAGTCAGTTAACATCACTGTCTATCATCAGTTAACATCACTCTCTACAGTCAGTTAACATCACTGTCTATCATCAGTTAACATCACTGTCTATCATCAGTTAACATCACTGTCTACAGTCAGTTAACATCACTCTCTATCATCAGTTAACATCACTGTCTATCATCAGTTAACATCACTGTCTATCATCAGTTAACATCACTGTCTAACATCAGTTAACATCACTGTCTATCATCAGTTAACATCACTGTCTATCATCAGTTAACATCACTGTCTATCATCAGTTAACATCACTGTCTATCATCAGTTAACATCACTCTCTACAGTCAGTTAACATCACTGTCTATCATCAGTTAACATCACTGTCTATCATCAGTTAACATCACTGTCTAACATCAGTTAACATCACTGTCTATCATCAGTTAACATCACTCTCTATCATCAGTTAACATCACTGTCTATCATCAGTTAACATCACTGTCTATCATCAGTTAACATCACTGTCTATCATCAGTTAACATCACTGTCTATCATCAGTTAACATCACTGTCTAACATCAGTTAACATCACTGTCTATCATCAGTTAACATCACTGTCTAACATCAGTTAACATCACTGTCTACAGTCAGTTAACATCATTCTCTATCATCAGTTAACATCACTCTCTATCATCAGTTAACATCACTGTCTATCATCAGTTAACATCACTGTCTAACATCAGTTAACATCACTGTCTACAGTCAGTTAACATCACTGTCTATCATCAGTTAACATCACTGTCTACAGTCAGTTAACATCACGCTCTATCATCAGTTAACATCACTCTCTATCATCAGTTAACATCACTGTCTATCATCAGTTAACATCACTGTCTATCATCAGTTGACATCACTGTCTATAGTCAGTTAACACCACTCTATATCATCAGTTAACATCACTCTCTAACATCAGTTATCATCACTGTCTATCATCAGTTATCATCACTGTCTATCATCAGTTAACATCACTGTCTATAGTCAGTTAACATCACTGTCTAACATCAAGTAACATCACTGTCTAACATCAGTTGACATCATTGTCTGTATATCATCAGTTAACGTCACTGTCTATCATTAGTTAACATCACTGTCTAACATCAAGTAACATCACTGTCTAACATCAGTTAACATCACTGTCTAACATTAGTTAACATCACTGTCTATCATCAGTTAACATCACTGTCTAACGTCAAGTAATAGCACTGTCTAACATCAGTTAACATCACTGTCTATCATCAGTTAACATCACTGTCTATCATCAGTTAACATCACTGTCTAACATCAGTTAACAACACTGTCTATCATCAGTTAACATCACTGTCTATTATCAGTTAACATCACTGTCTAACGTCAAGTAACACACTGTCTAACATTAGTTAACATCACTGTCTAACATCAGTTACCATCACTGTCTATCATCAGTTAACATCACTGTCTATCATCAGTTAACATCACTGTCTAACGTCAAGTAACACACTGTCTAACATAAGTTAACATCACTGTCTAACATCAGTTACCATCACTGTCTATCATCAGTTAACATCACTGTCTAACATCAGTTAACATCACTGTCTAACATCAGTTAATATGACTGTCTAACATCAGTTAATATCACGTCTATCATCAGTTACCATCACTGTCTACAGTCAGTTAACATCACTCTCTATCATCAGTTACCATCACTCTCTAACATCAAGTAACATCACTGTCTAACATCAGATAACATCAATCGTTATCATCAGTTAGCATCGCATTTATCAATTAACACTAACACCAGTTAATATCACTGTCTAACACCAGTTAATATCACCGTCTAACATCAGTGAACATCACTGTCTATCATCAGTTAACATTACTGTCTAACATCAGTTAACATCACTGTCTATCATCAGTTAACATCACTGTCTAACATCAGTTAACATTACTCTCTATCATCAGTTAACATCACTGTCTACAGTCAGTTAACATCACTGTCTATAGTCAGTTAACATCACTGTCTACAGTCAGTTAACATCACTATCTACAGTCAGTTAATATCACTGTCTACAGTCAGTTAACATCACTGTCTACAGTCAGTTAACATCACTGTCTACAGTCAGTTAACATCACTGTCTATCATCAGTTAACATCACTGTCTATCATCAGTTAACATCACTGTCAACAGTCAGTTAACATCACTGTCTATCATCAGTTAACATCACTGCCTATCATCAGTTTACATCACTGTGTAACAACAGTTAACATCACTGTCTATCATCAGTTAACATCACTGTATACAGTCAGTTAACATCACTGTCTATCATCAGTTAACATCACTGTCTATCATCAGTTAACATCACTGTCTATCATCAGTTAACATCACTGTCTATCATCAGTTAACATCATTGTCTAACATCAGTTAACATCACTGTCTATCTTCAGTTAACATCACTCTCTAACATCAGTTAACACCACTCTCTATCATCAGTTAACATCACTCTCTATCATCAGTTAACATCACTGTCTAACATCAGTTAACATCACTGTCTACAGTCAGTTAACATCACTGTCTACAGTCAGTTAACATCACTGTCTACAGTCAGTTAACATCACTGTCTATCATCGTTTAACATCACTGTCTATCATCAGTTAACATCACTGTCTACAGTCAGTTGACATCACTCTCTATCATCAGTTAACATCACTGTCTACAGTCAGTTAACATCACTGTCTATCATCAGTTAACATCACTGTCTATCATCAGTTAACATCACTGTGTAACAACAGTTAACATCACTGTCTATCATCAGTTAACATCACTGTCTATCATCAGTTAACATCGCTCTCTAACATCAGTTAACATCACTGTCTATCATCAGTTAACACCACTGACTATAGTCAGTTAACATCACTGTCTGTCATCAGTTATCATCACTCTCTAACATCAGTTAACATCACTCTCTATCATCAGTTAACATCACTCTCTATCAGCAGTTAACATCACTGTCTATCATCAGTTAACATCACTGTTTATCATCAGTTAACATCACTGTCTATCATCAGTTAACATCACTCTCTAACATCAGTTAACATCACTCTCTATCATCAGTTAACATCACTCTCTATCATCAGTTAACATCACTGTCTAACATCAGTTAAAATCACTGTCTACAGTCAGTTAACATCACTGTCTATCATCAGTTAACATCACTGTCTACAGTCAGTTAACATCACTGTCTATCATCAGTTAACATCACTGTCTATCATCAGTTAACATCACTGTCTACAGTCAGTTAACATCACTCTCTATCATCAGTTAACATCACTGTCTATCATCAGTTAACATCACTGTCTATCATCAGTTAACATCACTGTGTAACAACAGTTAACATCACTTTCTATCATCAGTTAACATCACTGTATACAGTCAGTTAACATCATTCTCTATCATCAGTTAACATCACTGTCTATCATCAGTTAACATCACTGCCTATCATCAGTTAACATCAATGTCTATAGTCAGTTAACATCACTCTCTATCATCAGTTAACATCACTCTCTATCATCAGTTAACATCACTCTCTATCATCAGTTAACATCACTGTCTATCATCAGTTAACATCACTGTCTATCATCAGTTAACATCACTGTCTAACATCAGTTAACATCACTGTCTATCATCAGTTAACATCACTCTCTAACATCAGTTAACACCACTCTCTATCATCAGTTAGCATCACTCTCTATCATCAGTTAACATCACTGTCTAACATCAGTTAACATCACTGTCTAACATCAGTTAACATCACTGTCTAACATCAGTTAACAGCACTGTCTAACATCAGTTAACACCACTCTCTATCATCAGTTAACATCACTCTCTATCATCAGTTAACATCACTGTCTAACATCAGTTAACATCACTGTCTAACATCAGTTAACATCACTGCCTATCATCAGTTAACATCACTGTCTACAGTCAGTTAACATCACTGTCTATCATCAGTTAACATCACTCTCTATCATCAGTTAACATCACTCTCTAACATCAGTTAACACCACTCTCTATCATCAGTTAGCATCACTCTCTATCATCAGTTAACATCACTGTCTAACATCAGTTAACATCACTGTCTAACATCAGTTAACATCACTGTCTACAGTCAGTTAACATCACTCTCTATCATCAGTTAACATCACTCTCTATCATCAGTTAACATCACTGTCTACAGTCAGTTAACATCACTCTCTATCATCAGTTAACATCACTGTCTATCATCAGTTAACATCACTGTCAACAGTCAGTTAACATCACTCTCTATCATCAGTTAACATCACTCTCTAACATCAGTTAACATCACTCTCTATCATCACTTAACATCACTGTCTATCATCAGTTAACATCACTGTCTACAGTCAGTTAACATCACTCTCTATCATCAGTTAACATCACTGTCTAACATCAGTTAACATCACTGTCTACAGTCAGTTAACATCACTGTCTATCATCAGTTAACATCACTCTCTACAGTCAGTTAACATCACTGTCTATCATCAGTTAACATCACTGTCTATCATCAGTTAACATCACTGTCTACAGTCAGTTAACATCACTCTCTATCATCAGTTAACATCACTGTCTATCATCAGTTAACATCACTGTCTATCATCAGTTAACATCACTGTCTAACATCAGTTAACATCACTGTCTATCATCAGTTAACATCACTGTCTATCATCAGTTAACATCACTGTCTACAGTCAGTTAACATCACTGTCTATCATCAGTTAACATCACTCTCTACAGTCAGTTAACATCACTGTCTATCATCAGTTAACATCACTGTCTATCATCAGTTAACATCACTGTCTACAGTCAGTTAACATCACTGTCTATCATCAGTTAACATCACTCTCTATCATCAGTTAACATCACTGTCTATCATCAGTTAACATCACTGTCTATCATCAGTTAACATCACTGTCTATCATCAGTTAACATCACTGTCTATCATCAGTTAACATCACTGTCTAACATCAGTTAACATCACTGTCTATCATCAGTTAACATCACTGTCTAACATCAGTTAACATCACTGTCTACAGTCAGTTAACATCATTCTCTATCATCAGTTAACATCACTGTCTATCATCAGTTAACATCACTGTCTAACATCAGTTAACATCACTGTCTACAGTCAGTTAACATCACTGTCTATCATCAGTTAACATCACTGTCTACAGTCAGTTAACATCACGCTCTATCATCAGTTAACATCACTCTCTATCATCAGTTAACATCACTGTCTATCATCAGTTAACATCACTGTCTATCATCAGTTGACATCACTGTCTATAGTCAGTTAACACCACTCTATATCATCAGTTAACATCACTCTCTAACATCAGTTATCATCACTGTCTATCATCAGTTATCATCACTGTCTATCATCAGTTAACATCACTGTCTATAGTCAGTTAACATCACTGTCTATCATCAGTTAACATCACTGTATACAGTCAGTTAACATCATTCTCTATCATCAGTTAACATCACTCTCTATCATCAGTTAACATCACTGTCTATCATCAGTTAACATCACTGTCTATAGTCAGTTAACATCACTCTATATCATCAGTTAACATCACTCTCTAACATCAGTTATCATCACTCTCTATCATCAGTTAACATCACTGTCTATCATCAGTTAACATCACTCTCTAACATCAGTTAACATCGCTCTCTATCATCAGTTAACATCACTCTCTATCATCAGTTAACATCACTGTCTATCATCAGTTAACATCACTCTCTAACATCAGTTAACATCACTCTCCATCATCAGTTAACATCACTGCCTATCATCAGTTAACATCACTGTCTATCATCAGTTAACATCACTCTCCATCATCAGTTAACATCACTGCCTATCATCAGTTAACATCACTGTCTATCATCAGTTAACATCACTGTCTATCATCAGTTAACATCACTGTCTAACATCAGTTAACATCACTGTCTATCATCAGTTAACATCACTCTCTAACATCAGTTAACACCACTCTCTATCATCAGTTAACACCACTCTCTATCATCACTTAACATCACTGTCTATCATCAGTTAACATCACTGTCTACAGTCAGTTAACATCACTCTCTATCATCAGTTAACATCACTGTCTAACATCAGTTAACATCACTGTCTACAGTCAGTTAACATCACTGTCTATCATCAGTTAACATCACTCTCTACAGTCAGTTAACATCACTGTCTATCATCAGTTAACATCACTGTCTATCATCAGTTAACATCACTGTCTACAGTCAGTTAACATCACTCTCTATCATCAGTTAACATCACTGTCTATCATCAGTTAACATCACTGTCTATCATCAGTTAACATCACTGTCTAACATCAGTTAACATCACTGTCTATCATCAGTTAACATCACTGTCTATCATCAGTTAACATCACTGTCTATCATCAGTTAACATCACTGTCTATCATCAGTTAACATCACTCTCTACAGTCAGTTAACATCACTGTCTATCATCAGTTAACATCACTGTCTATCATCAGTTAACATCACTGTCTACAATCAGTTAACATCACTGTCTATCATCAGTTAACATCACTCTCTATCATCAGTTAACATCACTGTCTATCATCAGTTAACATCACTGTCTATCATCAGTTAACATCACTGTCTATCATCAGTTAACATCACTGTCTATCATCAGTTAACATCACTGTCTAACATCAGTTAACATCACTGTCTATCATCAGTTAACATCACTGTCTAACATCAGTTAACATCACTGTCTACAGTCAGTTAACATCATTCTCTATCATCAGTTAACATCACTCTCTATCATCAGTTAACATCACTGTCTATCATCAGTTAACATCACTGTCTAACATCAGTTAACATCACTGTCTACAGTCAGTTAACATCACTGTCTATCATCAGTTAACATCACTGTCTACAGTCAGTTAACATCACGCTCTATCATCAGTTAACATCACTCTCTATCATCAGTTAACATCACTGTCTATCATCAGTTAACATCACTGTCTATCATCAGTTGACATCACTGTCTATAGTCAGTTAACACCACTCTATATCATCAGTTAACATCACTCTCTAACATCAGTTATCATCACTGTCTATCATCAGTTATCATCACTGTCTATCATCAGTTAACATCACTGTCTATAGTCAGTTAACATCACTGTCTATCATCAGTTAACATCACTGTATACAGTCAGTTAACATCATTCTCTATCATCAGTTAACATCACTCTCTATCATCAGTTAACATCACTGTCTATCATCAGTTAACATCACTGTCTATAGTCAGTTAACATCACTCTATATCATCAGTTAACATCACTCTCTAACATCAGTTATCATCACTCTCTATCATCAGTTAACATCACTGTCTATCATCAGTTAACATCACTCTCTAACATCAGTTAACATCGCTCTCTATCATCAGTTAACATCACTCTCTATCATCAGTTAACATCACTGTCTATCATCAGTTAACATCACTCTCTAACATCAGTTAACATCACTCTCCATCATCAGTTAACATCACTGCCTATCATCAGTTAACATCACTGTCTATCATCAGTTAACATCACTCTCCATCATCAGTTAACATCACTGCCTATCATCAGTTAACATCACTGTCTATCATCAGTTAACATCACTGTCTATCATCAGTTAACATCACTGTCTAACATCAGTTAACATCACTGTCTATCATCAGTTAACATCACTCTCTAACATCAGTTAACACCACTCTCTATCATCAGTTAACACCACTCTCTATCATCCGTTTACATCACTCTCTATCATCAGTTAACATCACTCTCTATCATCAGTTAACATCACTGTCTAACATCAGTTAACATCACTGTCTACAGTCAGTTAACATCACTCTCTGTCATCAGTTAACATCACTGTCTATCATCAGTTAACATCACTGTCTATCATCAGTTAACATCATTGTCTAACATCAGTTAACATCACTGTCTATCATCCGTTAACATCACAGTCTACAGTCAGTTAACATCACTCTCTATCATCAGTTAACATCACTCTCTAACATCAGTTAACATCACTCTCTAACATCAAGTAATATCACTGTCTATCATCAGTTAACATCACTGTCTAACATCAGTTAATATCACTGTCTAACATCAGTTAATATCACTGTCTATCATCAGTTAACATCACTGTCTATCATCAGTTAACATCACTGTCTATCATCAGTTAGCATCACTGTCTAACATCAGTAAACATCACTGTCTATCATCAGTTAACATCACTGTCTAACATCAGTTAACATCAATCTCTAACATCAGTTAATATCACTGTCTATCATCACTTAACATCACTGTCTAACATCAGTTAATATCACTGTCTATCATCACTTAACATCACTGTCTAACATCAGTTAATATCACTGTCTACAGTCAGTTAAAATCACTGTCTATCATCAGTTAACATCACTGTCTACAGTCAGTTAACATCACGCTCTATCATCAGTTAACATCACTCTCTATCATCAGTTAACATCACTGTCTAACATCAGTTAATATCACTGTCTAACATCAGTTAATATCACTGTCTATCATCAGTTAACATCACTGTCTATCATCAGTTAACATCACTGTCTATCATCAGTTAGCATCACTGTCTAACATCAGTAAACATCACTGTCTATCATCAGTTAACATCACTGTCTAACATCAGTTAACATCAATCTCTATCATCAGTTAATATCACTCTCTAACATCAAGTAACATCACTGTCTAACATCAGTTAACATCACTGTCTAACATCAGTTAACATCACTGTCTAACATCAGTAAACATCACTGTCTAACATCAGTAAACATCGCTGTCTATCATCAGTTAACATCACTGTCTATCATCAGTTAACATCACTGTCTATCATCAGTTAACATCACTGTCTAACATCAGTTAACATCACTGTCTAACATCAGTTAACATCACTCTCTAACATCAAGTAACATAACTGTCTAACATCAGTTAACATCACTGTCTAACATCAGTAAACATCACTGCCTATCATCAGTTAACATCACTGTCTAACATCAGTAAACATCGCTGTCTATCATCAGTTAACATCGCTGTCTTTCATTACTTAACATCACTGTCATCAGTTAACATCGCATTAATGAATTATCACTAACACCAGTTTACATAGCTGGCTATCTCCAGTTAACACTGTCAAACACCACTAACATCAATTAACACTCTAGACTCAGTTAACACTACTGTTTTATTCCAGTTTACACATTTCCTCAGTTGCTGTATCAACATTCCATATTACAATATATTACCGTTCAGCACAGATCTATGTTTTATCAGTTCATAATTGTTCAAGATGGTCTTTCGCAAAACTTCTCTATACAATAAACAAGTAATGCCTCAATATAGAAATCTTAAGATACCCACAACTAAATATGGCGTCTGAAATGTAAATAGAAACCCCATTTAAATATAGTCTTTAACCTTTATATACACGTTTTTAATCTTTTTGTTCTCTTTCAACTGACACTAAACCTTTGAAATAAGCATTCTATAACACAAAGACAAACGAACACTAAACCAATCTGAAAGAAGGTTAAATGACCATTAAGCCAAAGTTAATCAGTAATACACTTATATGACATCACCTACTAGCATTGCAACCCATTTTTTGCTAACAGTCGCCTAAGATTTTTTAAAGACCAACCATATAAAAAAAATTACGACTCAGCAAGTATACTAAATTTCAAATGCTCAATATATGTGATAAAAGAGGTTGTGTTCAGAGCATGAGTTCACTTCACCAAGAAGTTAATTACCATGCAGTGATATTTCTCTTTCACATTAAAATATCATACAGTTGTAAACTGCAGTAACTGTTACAATAACAAAATAATATAGTTGTCTTCAATGCAAGACAATGTACTTAAAATGTATAGGGTAACTATAAACACATTTGTGTTACTGTAACTTATATAGAGAGAGAAAGTATTCTCACTCATACCCGTCTGGACAACAATCAGCAGTAGTTGAAGTATAGAGCTATAGAGTCCGATGTGGCCATTAAATACTTCTACTTATCACCAAATAAAACATTTTAAAAGCTAATGTCAAAATTGATCTGGTCCTGTCTTGTAGAATGTACTGCAAAGTATGCATGTGCGTTGTGTGTGTGCGTGAGTGTGCGTGCGTGTACGTGTGTGTACGTGCGTGCGTGTGTGTGCGTGTGTGTATGTATGTAAAGAGGGGAATATGACATAGATAGTTGATATAATGAACGTAAACTGTTCAATAGATTATATACCTTTTATGATATTAAACGTTTAGCGTTGTACTGTTAATTTTAACCCGACACTATTTTGTTCTGTAGGTAAGTGTACGTTACCAATGTATCTTCGCTGAATGATGATTAATCACCTTACCTTCCTCTTAAAAACTGTGAATAACATCTTCAACATTACGTTCACGTTAAAATTTGCAAACTAAGAAATAATTACAAGAAAATACATATTGTGTACTAGCAAAGTATTTATATGTTGTAGTTATTGTTTTTCAACACGATTTTATCAAATACACAATTTGCTTTCTTTTAATTTAATGATTTAAATTATTCAAATTCAAGTTCAAAACTGCTTGTCCAATAAGCTTCTATTCATTTCATCCTACACTTGTTTGTATCAGAGCGGTCTTTTAATAAGCATTGGTTTCAGGAATGTGTACGTTTACAACGCACCCGAGGCGAATGGCTTGGAGAGCTTCCTACATATTAGGAATAACAGAGGATGCCAGTGAATGTCAACTTCGCTGCATGGGAGAAAATGAGTGTGCATTAGCCGTGTTAGATAAGCGGACTCCTGGATCACCCATTTGTTTGGGTTATCAACTGGGTGCTGAGCTTTATAGCAGTGAAGTACAAAATACTAACATGTATGAACGGAAAGATTGTACTGTTTCAATTTTTCAATGATATTTTCTAACCTTTGTGTCATCGTCTCATACTAAGACATTGCATGCATTGCATTATTATGATGATTTAATTTGTATATTATCTTGCAGCAATCGCTTACACTTTAAATAAGATTTTGAATAATTAAACAAGTTTTGAAAAAAAGAAATGACGAGATACAATGAAGATTCTTCGTTAATAGCCCTTGAGAAATCGCAAGGCATGCATATTTATTGGATAAAACTGATAGAAAAAAAAGACTAAACCCTTAAAATATATCTACATTGTATTACTTTTCAATTTGTAACCAATTAAAGTAAAATAAGTTTGTGTTAATGGTGGTATCCAAAGGTTTGTACCATTTTTTCCTCCCATGAATTCAAATATATTATTGTTACATGCATAAATCCTGCGTACTGCGGCTTATTGGTGTCCGACATGTGCATCTGTGCAAAAAGTAAGGCATAATACCTAACTTGTCACATAATACCTAACTTGCCACATAATGCCTAACCTGTCACATAATAGCTAACTTGTCATATAATAGCTAACTTGTCACATAATAGCTAACTTGTCACATAGTGCCTAACTTGTCACATAATACCTAACTTGTCACATAATAGCTAACTTGTCATATAATAGCTAACTTGTCACATAGTACCTAACTTGTCACATAATACCTAACTTGACACATAATACATAACTTGTCACATAATACCTAACTTATCATTACATCACAAAGACACAGTTATGAGCTTAATTAAGGACGTTATTGGTGACGTTCAGCTTTTTATTGGTGGAAGAAGACCACAGGCTTACGCATTGGTAGAACCAGTGGTGCACCGCAGGTTAGCTGGAAAACCTCTCGACATGAAAGTTTTCGTTCCGACCGAGAAGATTTGTGTTGCTGTTTTTGGAATAAAATTATTTCTTTGAAAGGTGTTAATCATCCGTATATCGTCCTGTTGTCACTTTCATGAAGCTGCATTTAATAAACCGCCATTGCATGCCACGAATATCTCACATAACAATATAATATTATGTATAAGATTGGGTTTATGAGCTTTACTCGATTGTAAATCTCAGTATGGTTAACTTTTGTTCTTTTGTGTGAAGGAATGATTTTATACATATTGCAGTGTAGTGTTTTAACAACATAAATGATCAATTCTAACACTAACAATATTTCAATACTATTATCAAAGAAGCATTCTGTCCTTATAAAATAAACGATATATCACGGCATTAAGCGGAACTATTTAACTGCAGTAGAATAGCTGTTCCTTTTACTTTCCTTACCCATTGTCGTATTGCAGACCAAGCTGACATTGTGATAAGTTGTTCTTTTCGTTTACATTAGCATAAAATTTTACCCTATCTTAGAAAGTAACTGTTTTGTTTTACCATTAACATACGTATTAAATTATGATAAAAATAAATTATTATAACACGCATTACTACAATTGAGCAAAACAATGAACACATCTTTAGATTTTTTATATACAAATGCACAATCAATTTTTAAATAGCTCATATTAATATAATATAACACTTAAAGGGAGCTTAAGACTTAAGTATTATATTGTAAACAAGATCTGTAATTCAGTACATAGAAAATACTGAAAATGTCCTACGATAATCAAACAAGCCAGTCGGCCAAGAGACCGAGTCTAGGATGATTAAAAGTTTGCGGAGCGCTCCACCCTTAACACTTTCTGAAGCTTTTTGCCAATTACAAACTGTGTAAATACAAATTTTTCATCAACGGTAAACAGCTATCCCTACGCACATGTATATGGAGTTTCAAACAGTTCACAACCGGTCGGAACATTTATATGATAGTTGTAGTAATATTTGACATCAAACGTGTCCATCATGTAAACACAGTAATAACTCTTTGTCTAATACTCTGCTATACATATGAACACATTCTTTAAAATGCACTGGTAAAATCCTATCTTTAGAACAAGTTGGCACTGTACCTGTAACAGGAAAAGGCAGATTTTATATTATTACTAATCACGGGCTCAAGGTCGAGTACCACTGCAGCTAAAATGACATTTGTAGAGATGTTTGAACAAAGGACAGAAGAGTGCATAAACCATTTTTATGACTTTCTAAGACGGTTTATCAAAAAAAAAAATCGAGCACTATACAGTCAATGTGTTTTGTAGCATTATATATATATACTCTTGTGCCTAATACTCTTGTGTCTAATACTCTTGTGTCTAATACCCTTGTGTCTAATACTCTTGTGTCTAATACTCTTGTGTCTAATGATCTTGTGTATAATACTCTTGTGTCTAATACCCTTGTGTCTAATACTCTTGTGTCTAATACCCTTGTGTCTAATACTCTTGTGTCTAATACCCTTGTGTCTAATACCCTTGTGTCCAATACCCTTGTGTCTAATACTCTTGTATCTAACACCCTTGTGTCTAATACTCTTGCGTCTAATACTCTTGTGTCTTATACTCTTGTGTCTAATACCCTTGTGTCTAGTACTCTTGTGTCTAATACTTTTGTGTCCATTACCCTTGTGTCTTAAATCCTTGTGTCTAATATTCTTGTGTCTAATACTCTTGTGTCTAATACTCTTGTGTCTAATACTCTTGTGTCAAATCTTGTGTCTAATACTCTTGTGTATAATACTCTTGTGTCTAATACCCTTGTGTCTAATACTCTTGTGTTTAATACTCTTGTGTCTAATACTCTTGTGTCTAATACTCCTGTGTCTAATACCCTTGTGTCTAATACCCTTGTGTCTAATACTCTTGTGTCTAATACCCTTGTGTCTAATACCCTTGTGTCTAATACTCTTGTGTCTAATACTCTTGTGTCAAATCTTGTGTCTAATACTCTTGTGTATAATACTCTTGTGTATAATACTCTTGTGTCTAATACCCTAGTGTCTAATACTTTTGTGTCTAATACTCTTGTGTCTAATACCCTTGTGTCTAATACCCTTGTGTCTAATACCCTTGTGTCTAATACTCTTGCGTCAAATACTCTTGTGTCTAATACTCTTGTGTCTAATACCCTTGTGTCTAGTACTCTTGTGTCTAATACTTTTGTGTCCATTACCCTTGTGTCTTAAATCCTTGTGTCTAATACTCTTGTGTCTAATACTCTTGTGTCTAATACTCTTGTGTCTAATACTCTTGTGTCTAATACGCTTGTGTCTAATACTCTTGTGTCTAATACTCTTGTGTCTAATACTCTTGTATCTAATACTCTTGTGTCTAATACTCTTGTGTCTAATACTTTTGTGTCTAATACGCTTGTGTCTAATACTCTTGTGTCTAATACGCTTGTGTCTAATACTCTTGTGTTTAATAAACTTGTGTCTAATACTCTTGTGTCTAATACGCTTGTGTCTAATACTCTTGTGTCTAATACTCTTGTGTCTAATACTCTTGTATACTTAATAACACACGAAGGCTTTGAAATTGCCGTACATGTACAGGTTAAATCCTCTTTCGAACAAGTTGACACTGTAACTGTACAGGGAAAGGCAGCTTCTTTATTATTTATAGAACTAATCATGGATTCAAGGTCATGAACCACTCCAGTAAAAGTGACATTTTTATAATTATTTTCCATTTAAAGTGGTATCAGACAACTGTTAAGGTATGTACATCCTTTTGTAAAAATCCCCCACGCCATTACACTGGACACCCCTTTCATCATTATCTTCTATATACGATCTAGACAAGTTTGAACAAAGCGCATCAAGCACAGGTACATAAACCAGCACCAGTTTATGACATATTAAGGCGGTTGATCAAAGACAAATCGAACACTCCAAGATCGATGTGTATTGTGGCATTATATAGGGATTTATGTGGGGATTTATATTCCGTATTTCATTTAAAGATTACACAGTTTATGAACTACCTGCATATGATATCAATAATGCTAGAAGATATACAAGTTTGTTAACCGATGGTCAAGTGACGTCGAACTAAGGCCGCGCACACGAAGCATGTCTGGCCGCCCAACTCGACGCTAATTAGTAATCTTTCTTATATCTCTTATATTCATTTCCTTCTTAATTATGACTTTTATTACTTTAAGTCTTTGTTCACTTTGTTGTCAGAATAAAGCCGAAATAAGTTCTTTTGAAAATAAATGTTTCCAAGATGTTTGTCGTTTTGTTTGTATCTCGCTTATATAGTAACCAGATAGTGTCCAGAAATGCACGCAGTGTGATTGGCCTCAAGTTATATGAATAGAATGTATGCAAACAAATACACATACACACATATAATGTGAAACAATAGTTTTAAATGAATGGCTTTTTATATATGAAATAAAACACAAGGACTAAAGCTTAGTTCAAACCGACAACATTTTAAAGGAAAAATAAAATCGACATGTTTACCCAAGATAGTAATTTAGTAACCATGTTTCTAGAACACATTTACGGACTTCACCGTTTATTTAATAAGTGTCATTTCAACATTGCCAAATAATACACACAAGTATTTTGTGGTTTTGAGAACCGTATATGTAAATGTTTTCTCAATAGATTTATGTTATCTCTAGATTTGAATACTTTTTTAAGATTTAAACTCTCACCATAATAAAATATTTCAGCTCAAAATATTTTCCAAGATACTAGTATTTACACATATATCGATTTGAGGCGATAATGCGATAATTACGCCTGAGCTGAAAGGAAATCGGTGAAAGCAATTCAAACCAGGATGTAGATGATGTCGGCTCAGCGGGTAGACCCCGGACCGTCATTAGTTTAATTATAGCACCGCTTTATCCAATAACATTGTCTACGTTAAAACTTGAAGGTAATAAAAACAGTTTTTGGTTCGAGTCAAAATAGCGCCGTTTGATCTTAGTAAAAATCATATCCTTGTCTGTCTTAAACGTTAAGGTAATAATATCGCCGTTTGATCTTAGTCTAAATCATATCCTTGTCTATCTTAAACGTTAAGGTAATAATATCGCCGTTTGATCTTAGTCCTAATCATATCCTTGTCTATCTTAAACGTTAAGGTAATAATATCGCCGTTTGATCTTAGTCTAAATCATATTCTTGTCTATCTTAAACTTTAAGGTAATAATATCGCCGTTTGATCTTAGTCTAAATCATATTCTTGTCTATCTTAAACGTTAAGGTAATTATATTGCCGTTTGATCTTAGTCTAAATCATATCCTTGTCTATCTTAAACGTTAAGGTAATAATAGCGCCGTTTGATCTTAGTCTAAATCATATCCTTGTCTATCTTAAACGTTAAGGTAATAATAGCGCCGTTTGATCTTAGTCCAAATCATATCCTTGTCTATCTTTAACGTAAAGGTAATAATATCAGCGTTTGATCTTTGTCTAAATCATATCCTTGTCTATCTTAAACGTTAAGGTAATAATAGCGCCGTTTGATCTTAGTCTAAATCATATTTTTGTCTATCTTAAACGTTAAGGTAATAATATCGCCGTTTGATCTTAGTCTAAATCATATCCTTGTCTATCTTAAACGTTAAGGTAATAATAGCGCCGTTTGATCTTAGTCCAAATCATATCCTTGTCTATCTTAAACTTTAAGGTAATAATATCGCCGTTTGATCTTAGTCTAAATCATATCCTTGTCTATCTTAAACGTTAAGGTAATAATAGCGCCGTTTGATCTTAGTCCAAATCATATCCTTGTCTATCTTAAACTTTAAGGTAATAATATCGCCGTTTGATCTAAGTCTAAATCATATCCTTGTCTATCTTAAACGTTAAGGTAATTATATTGCCGTTTGATCTTAGTCGAAATCATATCCTTGTCTATCTTTAACTTTTGGGTAATAATATCAGCGTTTGGTCCTTGTCAAGATCATATCCTTGTCTATCTTAAATATAAGGTCATTATAGCGCCATATGGTCAAAATAATATCCTTGTCTTGTATCCTTATTGACCACATTTTCTATAAATGTGCCAGACAGGAACTTGACGATGGAAATACACGTAATTTGACATTTGTTAAACGCCTATCATTATTATATCAAATAAGATTTTCAAACCAATCTTTCCTTTACAGTTTGGAAAGTCTTTGTTAAGTTTATCTGGCTGAAAAATGTTTACGAAATTTGTAGAATTAGAAATATAAATATGAAAATATGAAGAAAAAAATAGTAAAATTTAATAAAACAAAAATATGCTGCTTGGAATATATAAGATTCGAACATGGGACGTATGGATTGTCAGCCCAGTGTTTTAGCCACTGAGTCTGTGCATATGCCTGTTTAAGGTAATTGTATTTTACATAGCAACCAGATCACTGATTCCATTTAAATATCAACATTACCTTTGTTGTCACTTTGTATGGTTTTATCGTGTGCTTATCGGTTATGTCATACTATGTATGTCATTGTCTAGTGGTAGTCCAAATTTTAATATTCCTGATAACTTAGATAAGATATTATTTCTATTTCAACATTACAAATTACACCTATGAAAATACATACGATCAGCTGTTGTTATTTCTTCCTACTGTTTGTTAACGTCGGTGATGTTTCTTAAACTGTATAAGAAAATACATTTTCTTAATCTGTACCTGCGTTACAAATTGAATGTTACGTGTATAGATATTATTTTTAAGTCGTTGCCTTTCATTTACACTGGCATTGGGAAACACAAAATCCGTTGCATTACTCTTATTGGTTAATATCAGATTCGTCATTTGAAATGTAATATATGGAACAATTAAACCAAAGCAAAACATCAAATAAATAATAAATCCTAAAGCAAATATTAACGAATTTCGCATTGTTGTTGTTTGTGTTAAATTATGACATTGCTTGAAATGGTTGAAAACGTTCAAATTCAGATAGTGATGTATTCGTTTTGTTTTGTAAAATACATTTTTATGAATAAAACATGAAATAAAACATGAAATAAAACATGAAATAAAACGGATTTGTTGTTATATCCAGAAATAAAAAACAAACAAAAAAAGACCAAAAGCAATATTACAGGAATAGTTTAAGGGGAACATTTTTGTCGATTTACAAATGCTTTTTATTCGCTTATATGTCAATATTTTGAAGTTCCTGCGAAGTAAAAAGTAAAATTGCATAACTTAAACGTCCGCTGTTGTTTTACTATTCTGAAAACGTACGAAATGTGTTAAGCAATAAGGTTAAGGTACATACCTACATTGTTCAGTCTTTTTTTTTTCTACATGTTGTTTTACATATCTGAGACCGTACGCAATGAGTTATAATAAAGGGAGACAATTCTAAAGCTAGCAGTGAGGGTGTGACACAAAGAGTTGCTGAGGCTGACCTAAAGATCAAGTGCTTATTGGGTACTTAATTATAATACTTTTTGATCTTAAAAGGAATATTTTTACTTGTTCATAAGTCGTAATTTGATAGCGCTTCTATATGTTTACGTGGAAGTATATGTCGAATACGTTTGATCAATACTTCTAATTTCAAAACTAACCTCAACGATTCTTACAAGAATAAAGTTTCCCATTTGTATATCGTTACAAAATCCCTATATAAAATGTAAACACCATCGCTTGTTCAATCAGGCGAATCAAGATTACTGCAGTAATCTTGCCGATACTATGGACAATTGGAGTCTATTGCTGGCTTGCTAGAACAAATTTTAATACTTTTCAATAAAAATATCGTTTGAAACCACTTACAAATTTAGCATCAATAATCATCAATATACCTAAATAAGAATATATATGACAAAGTCCTATGAGCTTTGCAGCATGTTCAAAAAATTGAAAAGGCACAAGACAAAGGTATTCACGTGCAAGCCAAATGTAAATGTAAGAACAAATCTGTAATGAGTCATTTAACAAAATGAGGAAACCTGACAGTTACCGCCTTGGAACGGTCAGTCGGCAATATGGACCGACGGGGGTGCTTAAACCGGTTTTACACAGCTCAAAACCTCGCAATTTCTGATGGGTTTTTCAAATGCAAGCTATGAAAAGAAAACTGATCCATTTTAATAAATGTCCAAGCACTGACGTTTTGTTTGATAAGGTATGACGAAAGTAGTGACATCATTGAAAAATAATGTCCACATAGTGTTTAGAAGAGAGATGGGTCGTATTTCGATTAGAATAACTACAAACATTTGTTGATAGTAAATGAAATTAACTTTTTGAATCAAGAAAAAAAATGACTAGTTAAGAGTAAATGATTGTAGCATCCTGTTCATGTGAAGATGGAATTGAGGAACCAAAGTCCAATGTCCACCAAAGGAAATACAACAGTAACATCTCATTTATAGCTTATGCTGACATGTTGTGTTCTCTAAAAAAAGAATATAACAGAATCTAAACGTCCGGTGTGTTTGTATTGTATTTGTATTTTGGGTTTTACGGCACACCGACACTTGACAGGTCATACGGCGCCGAATACATTTAAGTCCAACGACAATAGAATATTATCAGGTTAAAACTAAAATACGTGAGTAGAAATAAAAATCTATCAGGTTAAAAATGTGAATGATGAAAACAGGTTAACATATTAAACAGTTAAAATGTATAACGTTAGCATAATAAACATTTTAAAAACTTATAACTTATTAAGAATACCGATCTCGTTCAGAAAGCAAACACGCTTAACATCGGATACTGTCGTAAATAATTCGAATATGTTATTGACATTAAAATATTTAGACCTAATATGGTCTGTGTCAATGCAATGTAGTAAAATATGATTAACCGTAAGAGGTTCCTGGCAAGGAACACATTCCGGTTGAACTTCTCGTTTTAGAAGATATGAGTGAGTTAATCTAGTATGTCCGATGCGACAGCGGGTAAGAGCTATGTCTTCCCGTCAATGAAGAAAAATATTGATCGGTTTACAAAAGAAAACCAAACTTGTAAGAACACCCAAAATATTTTCTGACATTAATACAACTTTAAATATCTTATTCTGGTAATAAAGTAGTCATTTTTTTAAATTTATTTCAACAATTGCTATATATAATCCACTATCAATTTTCACTCCCGAAGTAGGTGCTTATTGTTAGATGTCTTACTTTGATGGGGTATTTTTATTTACTCTGTTTGTTTGATCATAAAAATCCTTCAAGAAGTGCGAGGTTTGAGCGCTCCACAAATCAGGTTTAAGAATCTAAATCGGTCTTTTTGCCGACGGACTGTTCCAAGGCGGTAACCGCCGGTTTTTCTTATTTTGTGTTATGTCTCGTCCCTTTGGTTTTTCCACCTTTACATTTACCCTGTTTGCCTTTGCCTAGAGGGATGGATTTCTGGGATTAGCCGGCATTTTTGCCGATACTGTGCAGCGACATTTCTATCATTGTAGAACAGGGGCACTTTTGAGGTGCCCAGGGACTGAGCCCGGCCGGTCCATTATACTGACACCGACGAGTCAGGCGTAATGCTGTCCCCTTAGCCCCGAGCGTTAGGAGGGAAGCCACTACTTCCAACTTTAAAGTCTTTAGTTTTTACCCGGCCGGGGTTTGAACCCACGACCTCCCGATCCGCAAGCCGACGCGCTACCACCTGAGCTATTGCGGCCGGTATTTACTAGTAGAGCACGGCCGCCCGATATAAGAAAACACTTGGCCAAGGGCAAATTAGAATGTATATCTACTGGCACTATACCGTAAATCACGAGCCTTATTTATAAAACTTCAAATCATTTTTTCAAATGTAAATTTGATGTATATTTAAATCTTTTTATAATGTTACCGTGCATAGCGTGTGGTTTAAGTTAGGCGTTTCTTTTTTCGATCAGTATATACTCATATCGGGAATGTCTACTAATGCGGATCGCTTTTAAAATTTGGTCTGCCTGGTATGAAGACAACAAAATAGTTTAAAAGCAAGCCTGTTTACATATAATCTAGTAAATAGAGGTAATATTGGAATCCATTTTAAATTGCTGCGTCTTCGACTAAAGGACCAAGTATCATATAAAAGATATGTCGGTGGTATTTTGTCGCGTATTTGCAATTCACTCATCGACCTAAATATACATTGGTCTTGTTAATTTATAAACATTTTTGATGATTTTATTAAATTTATAATTGATTTCCAATGTTGTTTTATAATTTTCTATTCAGGTACAACAGGATAATGTTTTATTTATTTAGCTTGTTCGTCATTTGTGATGTCGTAATCGATGATATTTTGCTGTGTCAGTCTGCACGGGAGCAATACAGCCCAATGCAGGAAAACCGTTGATGCGAAGCATCAAAGGTGACGCAAACGATAAAAACAATTTTTAAAGAAATTGTGACATATATTTTTTAACTTAAAGGTGGTATCAGACAGTTTTCTTTATTCAAAATTTAATTACTTTAATAAATATTTAAATTAATTTAAGTAAAATTAAACAAAATAAAACGAAATTAAAAAAAACAACAACAAAGTTCCATGTCCCGAATTATGACCCGTATTTTATCAGCTTTATGAAAGTCTGCAGAAACTAACTTTCCCCATGGGCAAATTTCAGTGAGCAATACCTTACATAGGCGTCGCGCTACATCGCGTCGCCAACAAACAGAAGACTACGTGCGAGTTGTCAGCATGTGTAGACTCTACTACATCAAGGCCGTATGAAATTTACATAGCAAAAATCATTAAGATGGGATAAAACATGCACTTTAGTTGTTAAAATGACAAACACGCCGAGCAAAGACCACAACACCATTAATGAAAGTCAGTCAGCTGGGGATAGGGGTTGGGTGGGGGTGGTCGGGGCTTAATCCGGTTAACAGAGCAAAACTTTGTACTTTCAGATTGTTGCGAATAAGTCGGTTAATTTCCAAAAGTCGGTAAGTCGGTAATTCCCATCAACCAAATCAGCATGTTTTATTATTTTTACTGATTGTTTGCAGTGTATACATTGCCTTTTCTTACTTACCAGTGTTCATTATATAATAAGAGTTAATTTGTTTGTTGTTGTTGTTTTTTTTTGTCAGTTTAAACTCCCGCTGCAGGTGCTTGCTGCTTGCTGTCTCTCTTTAAAGAGATATTTTATTGACATTGATTTTGGAAAAAAAAACTCCATGAAGTGAGAGGTTTGGGCGCTCAGTAAACCGCGTTTAAGCACCCAAGTCAGTCTTTCCTTTGATGGACATTGGACTTTGGTTCTTCAATTTCATTCTTCACATGAACAGGATGCTACAACCATTTATTCGTCTCTGGTCATGTTTGTTCATGATTCAGAAAGTTAATTTTATTTGTAGTCAACCATTTTTGTGTAGCTGTCCAAATCGAAATAATATCATATTCTTTTCTAAACACTATGTGGACATTTTTTTTTCAATAACGTCACTACTTTCGTCATAACTTATAGAAAATATCAGCGCTTGGACATATTGTATTCAAATATATCGTGTGTTTTTTTTTATTGCTTGCATTTGAAAAACTCGTCAGTAAGTGCGAGGTTAGAGCTCTGTAAAACCGGTTTACGCACTCCAGTCGGTCCATATTGCCGACTGACCTGTTCCAAGGCGGTAACTGTCGGGTTTGCTATTTTCGTTAAATGACTCATCACAAGTTTGTTCTTACTTTTCGCTTGGCTTGCATGTGAAATACCTTTGTTCTGTGCCTTTTCTGAGTTTGGTATATGTTGCAATGCTCATAGGACTTTGTCATATATTCTTATTTTTGCTGACTGATCTTTTCAAGGCGTTACTTATTTTTTGTTGTTGATGTTTTTCTTTTCGCGTGTACTGTTTCGTTTTTATGTTTCTCTCACTTTAACATTTTACTCAATCTACCTTTATTATCTGTGGTAATTATCTTTTGTTACTCATTTTCCTACTAAACTTCTGGTTTATGAATTGTATTTAAAACTTCATTTATTGATTTCCTTCTATATAATTTAATAATATAAATAATATAATTTTAATAAATAATATAATTTTTGAAGTCGATAAAATGAAAATTTAAACAAGGTTCTATGAGAATTTTAACAATAATTAAAAGTTTAACGTATACTAGAGGATGTGCAAACATGTAAACAAAAATTAAACAAAACAAAGAAACACTCATACATTATAAAGGACGAAATAGCAATTCATAAAACTCCAGTTAATAAACAGCTTGGTTGATTCACTTGGGTTTTAATGGCCCCTAATACGCCCATGCTTCCATGTTTCCCTCTGAGACCAACGAGGTAGATTAGGTACCAAACCAAACTGAGATGCCAACCAGAAGGCGATTAAATCTATTTAAGTTAAAACCTGAACAATAGGTTAACAAGAAAATGTCCTATAAGAATTACCACAGATATTTAAACCTAAACTACCTACAGACAAAGGCAAACACGATAAACGTATAAGTGACAAAAACACAGAGACGAGACATAACATACAAAAAGAAAAAACACCAGCAGTTACCGCTTTGGAACGGTCAGTCGGCAAAAGGCTCGATATATATATATGTTTGTGTGTGCGTATGTATGTATTTATTCATGTATTTTTTTCATTTTATTTAAACGGCAAAAAGTAGTTGAAAAGAACTATATTAATTTTATTTTTTCTTAAATTGCTTTATGAACCGAATGTGTTTGTGTTTAAAAGGGCAATTTGTCGATAATTTGAGTGTGAGCGTTTTTAGACAAAAAATATACATATAATAAATTCATAATTTGTCACTTGTTTTCTCCTTTTCAATGTCTATCAGTTTAACTGCCTCTAAATGTACTGACAAATATATTTCCTTTATCATTGCAGCCCACATATCATAAAAGACTAAAGTAAGGATAGAACGACAGCTTGTGTTCTAGCTTCAGAAAGTGCGAGGTTGGAGCGCTCCACAAACTAGGTTTAAGCACCCCAATTGGCCCTTTTGCCGATTGACCGTTCCAAGGCTGTAACGGATGGTTTTTCTTTATGTGTGTTATGTCTCGTCTCTGTATTTTTGTCACATTTGCATTTACCTTGTCTACTGGTAGATAAAATTTAAATATCTGTGAAAATTTTGATAGGACCTTTTCTTATTTACCTATTGCTTTACGTTATTAGGGATTCAAAATATTTGCCGCTTCTTGCTTGTTTGACTATACACCATCCACCAGCTTAGGTAGTCGAAAAACGTAAAATGTTGTTTATGTTTCTTTCGTAAACAATATTTTATCAACACAATGCATTTCAATATATTTACCTTGTTTTTTTATGTTGACCTAGGCGCTTAACAATGGAATAAATCGATTCTCCTTTTAAGCAAAAAATAAATAAAACACGAAAGAACGTTGACACATACAATTGCATACAGAAAAACACGGGGCGGTATATATGACGTAAATAAACACAATTGTTTATTTTATGTTGTTGATCGGAATAATGTTTACACGTTCATGAAATGAGGTTAAAATGGGAGATATGCCAACTATGACCCGTTATTTATCAGCTTTATCTGCAAAACAAACTTTCCCCATGGGCAAATTTCAGTGAGCATTCTTTATATAGGTGTTGAGCTCCATCGCGTCGCTAACAAACAGAAGACTAGACACAGTTAAATGTTTGTATATTACTCATATAACACAATCTGTCGTAGCTGTTTTAATAAGTAAGTAACGTGCTAATGGTTTCGTTGCGTATGACTCTTTGTTTGTTGAGTATATCGTCCCACCAACAGTATCTCAGTTATGTTGAGGCGGTGTCCTTTGAAACAGAAATAAAGCTGAATTCACTGTGTAAAGCATGCCGTGAACACCTGGCATGATACCACACCCAGTCACATTATCCTGAAACCGGGCCAAACAGTCGTGGAACTACTCTTATATTTACTTGAACGTTAGCAAGGTAGTTATACCACTACATTTTTTATTGACTCCAGTACATGGAGCCGACGCTCTACCGATTGCGCTTCCGTATGTACTAAACTGTTTAGCTTGAATCGGCTATAACTAGCTGAAAACCATTGCACTGTTTGTGAAGTTCTCAACATGGAGACAGCACAATTATGAGAATATAATCTATAAAAAACGGTAATAGCTTCTCGGTGTCATATCACAATTGTAGTATTTAGTTAGACTCGATTTACAAAAAGTAGGTGCTAAAGAACATCCGGTATATGGAGGTAGGCGGTACCTTATGAATATTTATTTCTTAAAATATTGTTGCCTCGTCAAAAATGCTTATTGGCTAAGTACCACTAATAAAATAAAGAAGTCTGTTTTTAACAGTTCCCTCCCTTTGTGTAAAAGAAATAAAGACCTAGCGAAATTCATGTTTTATAACATTAAGTTTTAAAATATGTACGATAGGAATTGGCTCTGTCCGTCGTTGTAGCTTTTCGTTATAATTTGATGGAAATCATGAAAGTGGGATTCAACATTATTTTGTTGTTGTTTTTCATTTAAGACAACCGAGTTACGTCCCCTGGTAATCAACACGGGCAATGTAGATAATTGATTTTACAGTCGTGTGAATTGTGCATAATAAGAAAGATACATGATCGTTTATTTAAATAGTATACGACTCAAATTCTTCTACGTCACGGATATTAACATAACACGTGATCCGGAAACTCCGCCCCCTCCAGATACTGGATGTTCTTTAGAAATTACGTTTACTAAAATATAAAACGGTACGTGGGTCAGTTCCTAAATCAACATGCACTTAAAATATGACACCTTTTGTCTTCCCTCGTTAATAATTAAATTTTCTAATACGGCTCCAATAAGGGTTTGGTTCGATTGCAAACATCATTTTTAAAATCTCCTTTAACGTGCAAGTTGAGAGTGTTTATTTTTGATGCGCGAGCTTTCTTAATAATCCCATTATTGATGGTATTTCGCTGCGTCCGCTCTCAACATAGCCATTCAGTTTAAAACAAAATTACAGAAATTCAATACGAAAATACGACACTGTTCAATCAAAAGATCAAGAGAAGTACAAGGACAGAGTGGGCTGCGTAGACTGGTTATTGCCTTGATATTTCGGAACATAATACATATATATATATATATATATATATATATATATATATATATATATATATATATATATATATATATATATATATATATATATTGAAACTTAGCACAAAAAGTATTGCCGTTATTTGCCGTTATTTTTCAAGTTATCTGAAAAAGAGCCAACTCCTCTAACTGCTTAGCCTCGTTTGTTCGAGTCCCGTTCGGGACCAAGGACTTAATGTGGGAAGGTCTTCCAGCTGACCTGCGGTGCGCCGTTTCTCCAGCAGGACGTCGCTATTAGTCAAAATTGGTCGCTGCGAGAAAAAAAAGGTACACTCTCACTAGCAAATATGGATATTTTGCATAATTTATTATATGTACACAGAGAAGAAACAAAAAGAGTCATTTAGCTTCAGACCAAGCGGGGTGCTTCATAAAAGTTTATTGCAAATACCCGAAATGAACAGGGTAAACATGGTTAAATATGGAAAAAATTGGACCGTTTTACAAAAATACCCAAAAGAAAGCAAAAGCAGACAAGGCATTAAATATTTAATGAGGAAAGGCAGCGGTTTGCGCATTGAACTGACCATTCGAACAAGACCATTATATATTCCGAACACAAGCCTTTGTATAATTTCTCACGCAAACATATTGAAGGAAAATAAATAACCGCTATTTAGTCTCTCCATTAGGCACATATAAACATTACCGCAAAACGACTTAAATACCTGGTAATAGGCTTCGAAATTGTGGATTATGTATTTATTTAATAAGCGCAATTTGCCATTTTTATAAAAGCATTAATTCTATTGTGAAGACATTGTTCAACCAGACGGTTAGCACTATACAAATATATTGACTACATGTGTACAGTATCCATTATTTTGTGGCTCGACGTGTGTTTGTTTAATTTGTTGACAATTTTGTCCTTATTTGTCCGGCAGTTGTGGTTACCGCCCCCCCCCCCCCCCCAACCCCCCACTGACTTTTTTCATGGGTACCAAAATGTTCGTTAGAATCACATGGACCAAATGTAGTCCAAATTAAATGCATTTGTGCCATATGAAAACTTGTGGTTTCCATAGCAAACAGCACGAAATTGTTGACAGAAGTATAGAACAGGTACTCAATTAAAAATGATAAACTGGCTATTATGGTCATAGGTCAGTAATGCAAAATAAAACATTTATGAATATTCAGATTCCAATGACAAATAAAAATATAATAATGGATATAATTATGGAAATGTAGTATCTTGTCTTTATTTAAAAGAAGCTGAATACTTTTGAAAGATACATACTTGTCTAACATATGCTTGTTTTTAAGCTTCATATGAATTGGGCAATGAAATATTTTTATGATTTTTTATTTAGTTTGGCCGGAATTTTGTACGATAAATTTTAATGCACTTTAGCTAGAAATCTGCATGTAATCCACTGTAATGATTATCAATGAAGTGATATTTTAATAATTCTTTTAATAAAATTATATTTCTATGCCAAGATTTAAATTAATAATTATTATATATAATAATGATGAGTCATTTAACGAAAATAGCAAAACCGACAGTTACCGCATTGGAACGGTCAGTCGGCAAAATGGACCAACTGAAGAGCGTAAACCGGTTTTACAGAGCTCTAACCTCGCACTTACTGACGAGTTTTTCAAATGCAAGCAATGAAAAGAAAAACGATATATTTGAATACAAAATGTCCAAGCGCTGATATTTTCTATAAGTTATAACGAAAGTAGTGACGTCATTGAAAAATAATGTCCACATAGTGTTTAGAAAAGAATATGGTATTATTTCGATTTGAACAACTACACAAAAATGGTTGACTACAAATAAAATTAACTTTCTGAATCATGAATAAACATGACCAGAGACGAATAAATGGTTTGTAGCTTCTGTTCATGTGAAGATGGAATTGAAGAACCAAAGTCCAAGGTCCATCAAAGGAAAGACTGACTGGGGTGCATAAACGTGGTTTAGGGAGCACCAAAACCTCTCACTTCATGGGGAGTTTTTTTTCTTCCAAAATCAATGTCAGTAAAATATCTCTTCAAAGAGAGACAGCAAGCAGCAAGCACCTGCAGCGGGAGTTTAAACTGACAAAAAACAACAACAAACAAATTAACTCTAATTATATAATGAACAAACATAAGTAAGAGAGAACAATGTATACACTGCAAACAATCAGTAAAAATAATATAACATGCTGATTTGGTTGATGGGAATTACCGACTTACCGACTTTTGGAAATTAACCGACTTATTCGCAACAATCTGAAAGTACGAAGTTTTGCTCTGTTAACCGGATTAAGCCCCGACCACCCCCACCCAACCCCTACCCCAAGCTGACTGTCCGCTTAAACACGGTGGCTCGTTTTTCATTAATTGTGTTGTGGTCTTTGCTCGGCGTGTTTGTTACTTTAACAACTTAAGTGCATGTTTTATCCCATCTTAATGATTTTTGCTTTGTAAATTTCATACGGCCTTGATGTATTATGGTCTGCACATGCTGACAAATCGCACGTAGTCTTCTGTTTGTTGGCGACGCGATGTAGCGCTACGCCTATGTAAGGTATGCTTACTGAAATTTGCCCATGGGGAAAGTTAGTTTTTGCAGACTTTCATAAAGCTGATAAAATACGGGTCATAATTCGGGACATGGAACTTTGTTTGTTTTTTTAAATTCGTTTTATTTTGTTTAGTTTTACTTAAATTAATTTAATTATTTATTAAAGTAATTAAATTTTGAATCAAGAAAACTGTCTGATACCACCTTTAAGTTAAAAAATATATGTAACAATTTCTTAATTGTTTTTCCCAATTGTTTTAATCGTTTGCGTCGCCTTTGATGTTTCGCATCAACGGTTTTCCTGCATTGGGATGTATTGCTCCCGTACAGACTGACACAGCAAAATATCATCGATTACGACATCACAAATGACGAACAAGCTAAATAAATAAACACTCTCCTGTTATACCTGAATAGAAAATTATAAAACAACATTGGAAATCAATTATAAATTTAATAAATTCATCAAAAATGTTTATAAATTAACAAGACCAATGTATAAAAACAAAAGGTTCGCGTATTTTTCCGTTTATTTAGGTAAAGACGCCCAGGTCGATGAGTGAATTGCAAATACGCGACAAAATACCACCGACATATCTTTTATCTGATACTTGCTCCTTTAGTCGAAGACGCTGCAATTTAAAATGGATTCCAATATTACCTCTATTTACTAGATTATATGTAAACAGGCTTGCTTTTAAACTATTTTGTTGTCTTCATACCAGGCAGACCAAAATTTTTAAAGCGATCCGCATTAGGAGACATTCCCGATATGATTATATACTGATCGAAAAAAGAGACGTCTAACTTAAACCACACGCTATGCACGGTAACATAATGTAGAGATTTAAATAAACATCACATTTACATTTGAAAAAATGATTTGAAGTTGTATAAATAAGGCTCGTGATTTACGGTATCGTGCCAGTAGATATACATTCTAATTTGCCCTTGGCCAAGTGTTTTCTTATATTGGGCGGCCGTGCTCTACTAGAAAATACCGACCGCAATAGCTCAAGAGCGTCGGCTTGCGGATCGGGAGGTCGTGGGTTCAAACCCAGGCCGGGTCAAACCAAAGACTTTAAAGTTGGTAGTAGTGGCTTCCCTCCTAACGCTCGGGGCTAAGGGAACAGCATTACGCCTGACTCGTCGGTGTCAGTATAATGGACCGGCCGGGTTCAGTCCCTGGGCATATCATAAGTGCCCCTGTGCTATAATGATAGAAATGTTGCTGCACACTATCGGCAAAAATGCCGGTAAATCCCAGAAATCCATCCCTTTAGGCCAAGGCAAACAGGGTAAATGTGAAAGTGACAAAGCCACAGGGATGAGACATAACACAAAGTACTAAAAACCAGCGGTTACAGCCGTGGAATGGTCCGTCGGCAAAAAAAAACCGATTTAGATTCTTAAACCTGGTTTGTGGAGCGCCCAAACTTCGCATTTCCTGAAGGGTTTTTTTATCAAACAAACAGAGTAAATAAAAAAAAATACCCCATCAAAGTGAGACATCTAACAATAAGCATCGGCATCGGTATCGGTATTATATACAGCAATCGTTGTAATAGATTTTAAAAATGGCCAGAATAAGAGCCGTATTTTAAGTACTTTTATTGTCGGAAAATATTTTGGGTGTTCTTACAAGTTTGGTTTTCTTTTATAAACCGATTCATATTTTTCTTCATTGACGTGTTCGTAAAATTACACAACAGTGACAAACACACCGGACGTTTAGATTCTGTTATATTCTTTTTTAGAGAATACAAAATGCCAGCATAAGCTATAAATGAGATGTTACTGTTGTATTTCCTTTGGTGGACATTGGACTTTGGTTCCTCAATTCCATCTTCACATGAACAGGATGCTACAATTATTTACTCTTAACAAGTCATTTTTTTCTTGATTCAAAAAGTTAATTTCATTTACTATTAACAAATGTTTGTAGTTATTCTAGTCGAAATACGACCCATCTCTCTTCTAAACACTATGTGGACATTATTTTTCAATGACGTTACTACTTTCGTCATACCTTATCATATAAATCGTCAGAGCTTGGACATTTATTCAAATGGATCAGTTTTTTTTTCATAGCTTGTATTTGATAAACCCATCAGGAAGTGCGAGGTTAGAGCTCTTTAAAACCGGTTTAAGCATCCCCGTCGGTCTATATTGTCGACTAACCGTTCCAAGGCGGTAATTGTCAGGTTTCTTCATTTTGTTTAATGACTCATTACAGACTGTCTGATACCACCTTTAAGTTAAAAAATATATGTCACAATTTCTTAATTGTTTTTCACAATTGTTTTAATCGTTTGCGTCGCCTTTGATGTTTCGCATCAGCGGTTTTCCTGCATTGGGCTATATTGCTCCCGTACAGACTGACACAGCAAAATATCATCGATTACGACATCACAAATGACGAACAAGCTAAATAAATAAAACACTATCCTGTTGTACCTGAATAGAAAATTATAAAACAACATTGGAAATCAATTATAAATTTAATAAATTCATCAAAAATGTTTATAAATTAACAAGACCAATGTATAAAAACAAAAGGTTCGCGTATTTTTCCGTTTATTTAGGTAAAGACGCCCAGGTCGATGAGTGAATTGCAAATACGCGACAAAATACCACCGACATATCTTTTATCTGATACTTGCTCCTTTAGTCGAAGACGCTGCAATTTAAAATGGATTCCAATATTACCTCTATTTACTAGATTATATGTAAACAGGCTTGCTTTTAAACTATTTTGTTGTCTTCATACCAGGCAGACCAAAATTTTTAAAGCAATCCGCATTAGGAAACATTCCCGATATGATTATATACTGATCGAAAAAAGAAACGCCTAACTTAAACAACACGCTATGCACGGTAACATAATGTAGAGATTTAAATAAACTTCAAATTTACATTTGAAAAAAAATATTTGAAGTTTTATTAATAAGGCTCGTGATTTACAGTATAGTGCCAGTAGATATACATTCTAATTTGCCCTTGGCCAAGTGTTTTCTTATATCGGGCGGCCGTGCTCTACTAGTAAATACCGGCCGCAATAGCTCAAGTGGTAGAGCGTCGGCTTGCGGATCGGGAGGTCGTGGGTTCAAACCCCGGCCGGGTAAAAACCAAAGACTTTAAAGTTGGTAATAGTGGCTTCTCTCCTAACGCTCGGGGCTAAGAGGACAGCATTACGCCTGACTCGTCGGTGTCAGTATAATGGACCGGCCGGGTTCAGTCCCTGGGCATATCATAAGTGCCCCTGTGCTATAATGATAGAAATGTTGCTGCACACTATCGGCAAAAATGCCGGTAAATCCCAGAAATCCATCCCTTTAGGCCAAGGCAAACAGGGTAAATGTGAAAGTGACAAAGCCACAGGGATGAGACATAACACAAAGTACTAAAAACCAGCGGTTACAGCCGTGGAATGGTCCGTCGGCAAAAAAAAACCGATTTAGATTCTTAAACCTGGTTTGTGGAGCGCCCAAACTTCGCATTTCCTGAAGGGTTTTTTTATCAAACAAACAGAGTAAATAAAAAAAAAATACCCCATCAAAGTGAGACATCTAACAATAAGCATCGGCATCGGTATCGGTATTATATACAGCAATCGTTGTAATAGATTTTAAAAATGGCCAGAATAAGAGCCGTATTTTAAGTACTTTTATTGTCGGAAAATATTTTGGGTGTTCTTACAAGTTTGGTTTTCTTTTATAAACCGATTCATATTTTTCTTCATTGACGTGTTCGTAAAATTACACAACAGTGACAAACACACCGGACGTTTAGATTCTGTTATATTCTTTTTTAGAGAATACAAAATGCCAGCATAAGCTATAAATGAGATGTTACTGTTGTATTTCCTTTGGTGGACATTGGACTTTGGTTCCTCAATTCCATCTTCACATGAACAGGATGCTACAATTATTTACTCTTAACAAGTCATTTTTTTCTTGATTCAAAAAGTTAATTTCATTTACTATTAACAAATGTTTGTAGTTATTCTAGTCGAAATACGACCCATCTCTCTTCTAAACACTATGTGGACATTATTTTTCAATGACGTCACTACTTTCGTCATACCTTATCATATAAATCGTCAGAGCTTGGACATTTATTCAAATGGATCAGTTTTTTTTTTCATAGCTTGTATTTGATAAACCCATCAGGAAGTGCGAGGTTAGAGCTCTTTAAAACCGGTTTAAGCATCCCCGTCGGTCTATATTGTCGACTAACCGTTCCAAGGCGGTAATTGTCAGGTTTCTTCATTTTGTTTAATGACTCATTACAGACTGTCTGATACCACCTTTAAGTTAAAAAATATATGTCACAATTTCTTAATTGTTTTTCACAATTGTTTTAATCGTTTGCGTCGCCTTTGATGTTTCGCATCAGCGGTTTTCCTGCATTGGGCTATATTGCTCCCGTACAGACTGACACAGCAAAATATCATCGATTACGACATCACAAATGACGAACAAGCTAAATAAATAAAACACTATCCTGTTGTACCTGAATAGAAAATTATAAAACAACATTGGAAATCAATTATAAATTTAATAAATTCATCAAAAATGTTTATAAATTAACAAGACCAATGTATAAAAACAAAAGGTTCGCGTATTTTCCCGTTTATTTAGGTAAAGACGCCCAGGTCGATGAGTGAATTGCAAATACGCGACAAAATACCACCGACATATCTTTTATCTGATACTTGCTCCTTTAGTCGAAGACGCTGCAATTTAAAATGGATTCCAATATTACCTCTATTTACTAGATTATATGTAAACAGGCTTGCTTTTAAACTATTTTGTTGTCTTCATACCAGGCAGACCAAAATTTTTAAAGCAATCCGCATTAGGAAACATTCCCAATATGATTATATACTGATCGAAAAAAGAAACGCCTAACTTAAACAACACGCTATGCACGGTAACATAATGTAGAGATTTAAATAAACTTCAAATTTACATTTGAAAAAAATTATTTGAAGTTTTATTAATAAGGCTCGTGATTTACAGTATAGTGCCAGTAGATATACATTCTAATTTGCCCTTGGCCAAGTGTTTTCTTATATCGGGCGGCCGTGCTCTACTAGTAAATACCGGCCGCAATAGCTCAAGTGGTAGAGCGTCGGCTTGCGGATCGGGAGGTCGTGGGTTCAAACCCCGGCCGGGTAAAAACCAAAGACTTTAAAGTTGGTAATAGTGGCTTCTCTCCTAACGCTCGGGGCTAAGAGGACAGCATTACGCCTGACTCGTCGGTGTCAGTATAATGGACCGGCCGGGTTCAGTCCCTGGGAATATCATAAGTGCCCCTGTGCTACAATAGAAATGTTGCTGCACACTATCGGCAAAAATGCCGGTAAATCCCAGAAATCCATCCCTTAAGGCCAAGGCAAACAGGGTAAATGTAAAAGTGACAAAGCCGCAGGGATGAGACATAACACAAAGTACTAAAAACCAGCGGTTACAGCCGTGGAATGGTCCGTCGGCAATAAGACCGATTTAGATTCTTAAACCTAGTTTGTGGAGCGCCCAAACTTCGCATTTCCTGAAGGTTTTTTTTATTAAACAAACAGTGTAAATAAAAATACCCCATCAAAGTGAGACATCTAACAATAAGCATCGGCATCGGTATCGGTATTTTATACAGCAATCGTTGTAATAGATTTTAAAAGTGGCTAGAATAAGTATTTAAAGTAGTTTTATTGTCGGAAAATGATTTGGGTGTTCTTACAAGTTTGTTTTTCTTTTACAAACCGGTCAATATTTTTCTTTATTGACGTCTCGGGGGCTAAGGGGGCTAAGGGCTAAGGGAACAGCATAACGCCTGACTCGTCGTTGTCAGTACAATGGACCGGCCGGGTTCAGTCCCAGGGCACCTGTGCTATAATGATAGAAATGTTGCTGCGCAGTATCGGCAAAAATGCCAGCTAATCCCATCCCCCATCCCCATCACATCACTTGTGAACAACGCCTTTGCATTAGAATGGGAATATTTCCGAGACATTTCTAATGGAATCGGCAAAACTATATCTATTGACACAAAAGACATGTCTGATTTATTTTGGATCAATTGTGTCGTATTATCATCTTATACTTTGTCTTTAGAAAAGTTAATTTACTTCTGTTAAGCTTATGTTTCACGTGAAATCAAATTTCATTGACCTTACATTTTATTTGTTACCTGCAGAGTATTGCCAAAACAAACATCAGTATTAAACTAAGCAATTTCAGACTAGGGTTTTCTATTAACATCGATATTGGCTGTAGAAATTGGACATGATATCTGACCTGTATAGTTAATATATTTTGATATTCTATTTTGCAGAAAATGCATATGAGAAGTGTCATCGAGTATATTAGATGGCTATCATAATATTAGACACACGTTTGTAAGAGTCATACGTTAATACTAAATATTAACCAATATACCTTACCACTTGTCAGATATGTTTTATTTAATTTTAAAATGCCTTTAAATTCTTTGCACTCTGAAGTATCAAAAACTGAAAGTTCTTTGCTTCTACCCCAACAAAACATGTCATCTAGCTTTAATGTGTTCACATAAATCTACAGTTTAACTTCTTCCTGTATATGTTGCCCTTCCTGAAACAGATGTCGTTCAAAGCATGTTTTTCTCTTTACATTAGAGAAGATATTTCTTTAATCCTAATAAAAGGTTTAATAAATAACCAAAGATTTGTTTCCGGATTGCATTAACATTGCATGAGTATATTTCCGACTAAATTTAATTAAAACAAATCCTAAAATGAAACAATTTATATGAACCTTAGACGAACAGTGAAAGATGAGTAGCTGCCATTGATTGAATTTTTATAAAACTTTGCCGGACTGGCAAGTACTAAGCCTAGTTTTACATATCATTTGCATGTCATGACGGGCTTAACTTCAAATGACTGAAAAACATTTACTTACTATATTAAATTTATTTTGTCTGCAAACATTTATGTCACTTTTAAAAATGTCCAGTTTCTTTAATATTGCTATTAAATAAAAGAAATCTTACCAACTTTTCGAAAATTAAGTCTATTTTTAGATTCTCATTAAAATTTACGAAAATTAATAAAGTCTGATTTTCATAGCTGACACATGACCACCATGGCAAATGTATAACCTTATACATCTTTAACCATGTGATTGGAAATGTTATAAGCATTCTTTTCTAATCATACCCTTATCAAAATTCTATGACGGTTGCCACGCAAACCCCTCAATTTTTTATATTGTCCAAATGAGTTTATATTTGAGTACGAAGCGAATTCCGGTTCTAGACACCTAATCGAACAATTTGGTACCTATGAAAAAATGTTCGAGGGGGGGGGGCGCTTACCAGACCTAGCTGCCGGACTATTAGCTATCTTAACGTTATCAGATCAAAAATATTTAATGCCGCCGAGAGATTCTCGAGATACATAACGCATCAAAGCGTCCATTGCAGAAAAGTTGCGAAGTTATAAGATTAAGTCATCCTCATCCTTAATAAGTTCAATTATATAACATTTGACAAAACGTGTTTTAAGAATAGAACGCCTTATGCCATCATGTGGCAGGATATATTAGTGTATACGTCTTAGTCGGGTTTTTTTTTTTCTGACAAAAATAGCACATTACAGGTATGTTGAAAACTTTTTTATTATGCTTTTCATATTATATATTTTCTCAGTGGTTTCAGTTCTGCAAGTGCATGTCACAAACCGCGTTGATATCAGTACAAAACAAAGCGCAAAAAAAACGCTTTTTAATCATATAAATGTGACTTGCAGTATTTTACATCAACTATAATACATTTATACTACATTACAAAGGAAAACAGCGGACATTTAAATAATATTAGCAGTTACCGTAAGGAAAATGCATTGCTTTTAAAGTACACGATTACCGGACAAGTTGTTGTGACTACAAGAAAACGGTTACTTCAAGCCAAGATTTGGATAGCCATTGGTGGAATTCTGTCTATAACCCTTATCGCCCTCTTTATCGTCCAGGGAACACCATTTTTAGAAACATCTTTGAGAGGGTTTTTTCGTTTCAATATGGCTGAGCCACCACCCACGGCTTAACCGGAGTAACAGAAGAGGGTGCGAGTACCTTCGACTACCAGTATAAATAAATGCGCCAGCGAAATAACAACCAGAAAGATGGTTAATTAATGTTACCTTTGGATACACACAATGTTTTTAAAGCAACTAATATACCCATACATATTCGTGCACAAAATGAGGGGAGCTTAGGATATTTGTAATTGGTTTAACCTAAGCCCAACAGAGCTCTGCGGTAGAAAGTTATATGAATTAGTACTGCAAAGTTCACTGAAATACAGAATCCCTAACATGAATTTTCCGAAGCGGACAATCCGTCACCTCTGTTGTGTCTCATCAGCTATGTAAAGCATGCTTTACATGTTATTAATAATTTATAAAACAACGACATTTATTTAATCTATTATCGATGCACTACACGCTTGTTGGTCCGATTGTTTTGATGTTTTGTTGAAAAAAGAACATCTATGTAATCATGCAAACATATTTATTTAAGATCATCAATCAAACTCTGCAGTTATGCTATATTTTTCAGTTCTTAAGTTCACATAAATAATAATAAAAACCGAGACAATCCAATATAACCCCGTTTAAAACTACAAAATTTCATGAAATTGCTGCATTACAGAACTTAATTTTCGGAGGAAAAATCGCGGAAGGTCGTTTTTGTCCAGATCGGAAAATTCCTCGTCGAGATTCTGCTCGCCTTGAAAAATTCCCAGCTGAGATTATGTCCGCTTTGGTAAATTCGCGGGAGAGATTGTGTCAGCATATGCCAAAATGACAAGAAGGGTTTTCGTCCGGGCGAAATTTCTTCAACCCCGGATTTTTAGTGACCAATAAGCAATGTAAAATGCATGTAAGAAAATATGAATTCCTACTGTATGAGCACTGCAATATGCGTTAGGTTGTGAAACTGGCACATGAAAAAGGTATTTATATGCCAGCTAGTTGTATGTTACAACAAAATGTGATGAGTCATAATAGGTAAATAAGAAAAGGTCCTATCAAAATTACCACAGATATTTAAATCTAAACTACATCTAGACAAAGACAAACAGCGTAAATTTAAATATAACAAAACACAGAGACGAGACATAACACACAAAAAAGGAAAAAAACAGCAGTTACCACCTCGGAATGGTCAGTCGGCAAAAGGACCGACTGGGCTGCTTAAATCTGGTTTGTGGAGCACTCCAACCTCACATTTCCTGAAGGTTTTTCTCTCAAACAAACTGTGTAAATAGAATCTCCCTTTAAAATGAGACAACTCACAGTAAGCTTCTGCATCGGGAGTTAAAACAGATTAAATAAACTAGTGTAAATAAACATCAACATATGTACAATATAAACAGTAGATAGAAGCCTCGGCAACCTAAAAGTTTCAAATGAGAGAGTAGTTTGAAATAAAACTGCCCAAGCGATACCGAATAATAAGAACAAGTTAATGACGTCATTCAATCCGGAGATATCATATGCCAAAAGTTTCAAAAGTGGAATTTAGTAAAAACACGAAAGAAATTGTCGAATTTTAGAAAACAATCAAACCAACAAAACAAAATGTATTATTGTAATAAGTTAATAGGTAATAAGTTTCACATTATATATCATAAAAAGCAGAGAATTTATCCGCAAATGTCATATTTTATAATAAAGGTACAAAAATCCCGATGTTATACCTACTGTTCAATCTCACCTAAAGAGCATTGAGACTGCTCAAGTTGTCTTTTTTATATAGGGCACGACTGGAGAGATGAAGAGACCAGTAATCCAACAGTGGCTGTCCGATTATGGCTTTAAGTCAAAATACAGTAAATCCAACAATTACCGCCTTGGAACAGCCAATCGGAGAAGAAAATATGACAAGGTCCCATGTCTTACAGTGCTCTGAACTAGCATTTTCGGAGGGATTTCTCAAATGAAAGCAGTGAAAAGATCCATAATAAACAAAACTGTCCATGTGATGACGTATTCTTAGACCTAAATTATCTATAAATTATTTATACATTTTTATTAAGAAAGTAGTGAAGTTAAAATAAACATGTCCGCATTGTGATAGCTGAGAACATAGGTATTGTTTCTTAAAGAAATTCATACAAATTTTGATTGGTAAAGAATTTATATGTTTGAATGAAAGACAAAACCATAGAGAAAACATGTCAATATTGTAGCCTCATGTTTATGTCTAGATGGAAATGAAGTCCAGTGTATGTCAACGGAATTTACACGTAACACTCCGATTAGGATTAATAAAATGACAACATAGCTTACATGCAGGGAGAGATTTTTAACGACCACCACACTGCACAAGTAAATGTTTTGAAATCATGGATAAAAAAAATATGGCAAGGTCCTTTGAATACTGCGACATGCATTTAAATTTGAAAAATCACAGGACAAAAGTATTTAATGTCGGTCGGTCAGATCAGTTTAAAAAGTGTTATTGAAAGTACTGTCCTAGAAGTGCGGATGTCTTCGCACTCGAGTAAATGCAACACGTGAACGCGAATGCACGATCAGCACAAAGAAACTGCACGCCACACGCATGCGGTACATAGGCTAGACGCACGCTGATAGAACTCCAAAATGGTAAACGTCGACGCTTGCATTCCTGTCATTTGTATTCCGTTGGATGTGTAGATGCTAAACACCAGAGTCGCTCACTTTGATAGAAAAGTTGTATTTACCGATTGTCTTTGAAAAAATTCTCACGAAATACTGAAGCGCTCTTCATACCAGGTTAAGGCAACCCAGTCGCTCATTATTCTTTCTGAATCGGTAACATTTCTTTGTTGTCTTTATGTGTATAATATCAATGCTTTTGCCATTTAAACATTGTCTTATGTCAGTTCAAGTTGCATATATGCAGATATTGTCACAGGATGTTTTTTATTTTTTTCCTATACATGTTATATCTTTTTAGCCAAAATGAAAGGACTTACTGTTTTGGTTGTCATGACATCAGTATTTCTACACGTCTTATGCCAAGGTAAGTTGGATTCTTTCTGGTAAGAGTTGTTGTTTGTTGTGTATGGTGTTAATGAATTTGGGAGAAGATACATCGCAGCAAAACAATGATGGCTATCATTGTTGTTGTTTGTGGTGAAGTTACCACCGGAACATAATATCTCACCACATTAAGACATTTTTCGATTCAATCATACAACAAGATGTTTGTAATAAGTATAAATAATAATAACTTATGATACTGTAAGATTTTGAAATCTTTTTTCTTTCAATAGATAAAAGTACACAACTATCAGAAAAAGAAAAAAGTGATGGAGTATGTTATACATGTCTTTTTAGATATCTTTATTTTTATTTGTCAAGTTGTAAATTTTATCTGCATAACTCATATTGCGGTGTTTCATGTCTTACAATTCAATAATACCATCTTAACTTTAAAACGATATGTTTACAGATAGTTAATAGTTGACAGATATATTTTATACGTATAGCCTACCACACGTTGACTTGCCATATCTCACAAGACCGACACTATGTTATACCAGAGCGCTAATACTATATTTTAAAATGGCAATTACTATCATTTATTTTTATTCTTTTTCCTGGCAGATTGTCCAAACCCAACTATTCAAACCTGCAAGAACTGCAGGAATGACGCATCCTGCTCTTATTCAATATACGTCAGCTGGGTCAATTCGGAGGAAGTGTGTGTGTCGCATCTCCTAAACGGGTCTCTATGTGACTCAAACAGCACGTGCGCCGGAGGATATTGGAATGTAAACGATCAACGTTGTTACATATACCGGGACTGTAGCCGGGTGGATCGCCGAGCCGGAGACAGATACATGCGAACATCTTGCAACGGGGGTACGTTTCGGCGCATAATAATATGAATATATCTGTCCATATATGCCCATATCAGCATTATTACTGATATACAATAAGGAACATCTAGTAAGATCAACTTCCACACTTATCTCAGAAGTCTCTTCCTCAGAAAGTGTTTGTGTTCAATATTTTGCCAAAGAACTTATTTTCAAGTCAGCTTCTCCGGTTGTTAAGTCTTGTCCAACTCGGGGATTCAGGGACGAGCACGAGATCAAAACTTGATAACCACTAAGGAAACGTGACCGCTGTGATGACGTATATTTTTATAACTTCGTCATATAAACTCTGCGACCCTAGAGGAATATACGTTGTTATTACATCATAATGCAGCACTTTCTTACATTTTACCCAAAGCTACTTTTTGTCGTAGATTTGTACAACACACAAAGTTTGAATTCAGCACACAGTACCAAGTCATGTTCTATTGCTATAGGCTTACAAGCTATCTTTTTTGGAGATACTTAATAGCAAAGTCCACCAGTCAGACACAGTGTGTTAAGTATTTTTCTGCTGATATAAAACATAGTTAGTCTCTTTATACTATCGGTAAACCTACTTATATATAGCTATTGATGTTAATCTTATGTATAAGGATATTAAGAACTTGTTCTGTAGGTTTTGAGCCGTGTATAATTTGCAAATGCTTGCATATGACAAACACATTAGGAAGTGAGAGGTTAGAGCTCTGTAAAAACCGGGTTAAGCACCACAATCGGTCCATACTGCCGACTGGCCGTTCCAAGGTGGTAACTGTCGGGTTTGCTCGTTTTGTAAAATGACTCATCACGGATTTGTTCTTACTTTTACATTTGACTTCTATGTGAATACCTTTGACCTGTGCCTTTTCAAATTTTGGTATATGTTGCAATGCTCATAGGACTTTGTCATACATAATCTTACTTTCGGACCGGTTAAAATCAGCTGGCTTATAACAGTGCACTTACCGAATCCTAATAGTATGACATAATAAATAATATCTGGAATCGTTAGCTTCTTTTTTACATTTTTAATCAATTTAATTCGAAAGTGGAGATCACATGATCATTAACGCAAATTGTGAATTTACATTATTTTAAAATATATTAGTTTAACTGAGGCGTCCTGAAACACTACGTGTATAAACATCGGAGCTTATGGGTAAACAACACGCCTTGAAGTTACTTGTGAAAGGAGTCATGCAGAGTCAAGAACTTGTCGCCAGGGATCAGCCAAGAATAAAAATAATAACATAGTCATATGAGCGCTGCAACATATACACCAAAAATTTGAAAAGGCACAGGGCATAGGTCGATATCCAGAATCAACCCATTTTCTGTACAAGAAAAAATGAAAAAAATGATCCAGTAAAATTTGCTCGTGAGAAAGAATACTGAAAAGTAAACATAGCCAGGGGACTTATAATAACTTTTATACCAACGAAAAGAATCCATATCAATTTGAAAGAAAACGTTCCAAATGGTGTCTTATTTTAAAACCGGCTAAAACCAACTAATGACGTAATATGCTAGCGACGAATGACGTTATTCTAAACAATAATGTCGAGTTTGTCTTCAGGTGAGAACGTAGTATTTCTTTTCTTGAAATTGTGCAAACGGTTGTAGTAGCTTTTTTTAAAATAAGATTACATTGTAACATACCTAACCTCCAAACTTGCTCTGCATACCTTACATGGGTTTATAGTTCGTTTTGCAACTCCAAGCGGAATCTGAAAAGTTTTTCAGGAAGGGGAGTGGGTGCGGGGAGTTGAATTGGAAATATGTTTACATTTCGGGCCAGCAACTATATTTATCACAAGGTTCCCGCTTCTTCATTCACTAAAACTACATAAAGTGTCTTAGAAACCACATTTTTGTCCCTGTGACTAATTTTAATTGCACAAACTTGGGTGTGTTTTTTTCTAGTTTTTGTTTCTAATTATTTTAAAATCTGTTTATCCCGCATATGCATAAAGACTGCCCCCGGTACGAAGTGTACTCCTACCCAGGTGAAGGTGCGGACCCAAGCTGCTCACCCCTTCAAACCCTTTCCGGTCTAAGCGAGAAATCCTGTCTGCAGCAATGCCTAGATACCGCCAACTGTCGGAGTGTGGCTACAGACGGCACTCTGTGTGATTTACACACTTGTAATAATCGAATAACCAACAACTTAATGACGTTTTGGCGCAAACGATGCATAGACGGTAAGACTGTCATCATATTGAAGACAATATTTTTATTCACAGCTTTAAAGATCTGCAGCTCTGCAGTGAACGCAGCCCACCTGATTATGTGTTTATTCAAAACAAACTTTACCGCTACAAAATATGTTTAATGTATTATGACCAAATGTGAAACGATATCAATTTTTCTACGTATCCAATGTTTACTAAAACAACAATATGTTTATATAAATTTAAACTGCCTGCACCAGGCGTCATTTTATGACATTATGATATGAAATGCAGGTCTTATTTAACACGAGGATAAGAATAAATCGAAGCTTAATTTCGCATGACCACAAATACTTTGACACAGGAAACGTTGTACATTAGACATCGACGGGACCTGGTAGCGCAATCGGTAGAGCATCGGCGCCAGGTGAGGGAGGCCCCGGGCTCGATCCCGGGCTGAGACATACCAAAGTTTGTAAAAATGGTAGTGGTATAACCGCCTTGCTAACGCCCAAGCAAATATAAGGGTAGTTCCAGGACTGGTTGGCCCGGTGTCATGATAATGTGCCTGGGTGTTGTATCATGCCTGGTGATCACGGCATGCAATACACAGTGAAGGCAGCAGAACATCTGCTTCAAGTGGCCACCGTCTCCAGGTAACAGAAATACTGTTGGTGGGACGATAAACCCTATAAACAAAGAAACGTGCGATTTAACAAACATATTTATAACATTTTTCAGTTTCGCAAATCAGGACATTCTGTTTTAACATTTATTTGTACCCACGCACTAAAAAAAAAAAATAATGGGGATGCTCGTTTAGTCTAAAATCTGTCGGTCAAGTACGAAAACTTAAATATTTGTATTATAACTTCTGTAGAAGAGAACATCTGTGGTATGCTTTTATTTGACATACGTTATTAAGACGGGCAAGTTGACTAAACATGATTTATATTTTCCGCAGCTTACTGTCCTAATGCATGTCAGTCAAGTGGTAAGATGGAGCAAACAGAATCATAACGATCAACCTCCATTCCTGTTCTAGCTCCTTATGGCCACGTTATTGCATGTACATGTATGAATCTGCTTCAATCTCATTAAAATCACATGATCTGATGACATCGCATTAGGTGTCACCTCAATTTGACCTTTGATTAGCCAATGAAATCGTCGGCTGCAAAATGTTGGGGTATAACTTCATGAATATTCGACAGATTACGGCTATTTACGGAAATTCATATTGAGCGGCAATGTCCAAGGTATTCCGATTAAAGGTGTGTCACATTTTCAAGACGTCAGCCCCCATTGACATTTGCGATCCAGTAAAACAAACGCCAAAGAAATTACATTCGTAAGTTGATCGGTGCTGTTTTTGCGGAATGTCATATCTCCAGGTTCTGATAACGGGTAGTGGGAGCAAACACACTCAAAAACAGTTCAAACAAATACTTAGAATCAATGAATAACGCCTTCAGAATATGAAAAAAAGGTTGTGACGTGTTTGTCGCTGTCTGACAACGATACCGCGGTGTAACGAGGTTTCTGATTGGTCAAGTTTGACGTTATCGGCTCATTAATATTTATAACTTAAAGGTCACTTCGAGGCAACCTTTATCGGTGTGTTATCAGATCCTAACCAGCGGAAAGTAATGAAGCGAAAGTTAGGATGTGATTTTAATAAGATTGGAATCTGCTTCAACGAGCGTAAAGAAAGGAGATTTGCAAAAGTTTATTCCATGTTTAAATAAAACCTAATTCAAATTTACTAGTGATTTAAAGGAAACAGCTAATAAATTAATAGGTCAATTAATGTATCAACACTTCCTAGGCGGTAACTGTCGGGTTTGTTCTTTTTGTTAAATTACTCATCATAGAGTTGTTCTTACTTTTACATATGGCTTGCATGTAAATACCTTCGTCCTGTGCCTTTTCTATGTTGGTATATGTTGCAATGCTCATAGGACTTTGTCATATATTCTTCTTATTCTTGGCTGATCCCTGGCGACAAGTTCTTGACGCTGCGAGACTCCCTTCACAAGTTACTGCAAGGCGTGTTGTTTACCAATAAACTCCGATGTTTATACACGTTGTGTTTATCTCCGGACGCCACAACTAAACTGACATTTTTTCAAATAATGTAAATTTACATATTTATTTTATATATTCTGGACAAAAAAAACATGCAAGTGGCGTATTTAACATCAAACAGCACACGTATGTTTAAGAACGGGCTCATCAAGTATTTTGTCCTTTTTTCTCGTTGTCTTTAAAGACGGAGTTACTGTTGTTGTTGTTGTTTTTTCTCTCTTTTTGTATAATATCCAGTTCTTGTCATTTTAACGTTTAGCTAGTTTGTGTGTAGTTTTTCTACTGATGTGCCAGTAATTTCAGAATAGTTGGCAAGGGTAAGGTATCAGTGTGATTTTCAAAAGGCTGTTTCAGTATTTTAAAATGCATGCGTGCGTGCGAGCGTGTGCGTGCGTGCGTGTGTGCGTGTGTGTGTATTTGTAATATCTCTGTCTCTGTGTTATTTGTCATTTTTTAATTTACTCTGTATGCCCTAGTCTACAGGTAATAAAGATTTAGTCTACAAGTAATTTAAATTTTGTCTACATGTAATTTAGATTCAGTCTACAATTTAGGTTTTTATATCTGTGATATCTGTGTTATTTCTTATAGTAATATCAAAATAGTTGTTGGATATGTACCATTTAAAGAAGCGAAACCTTTTCAAATTTGTGCGCATTTCACTATTTTACATATGTAAGTTCCTTTATCATAACCAGTGTAATATAAGCACTGAAAAGGAAATATCAGAAAACGAGTCAAGTGCAACAAGTAGCAGTAAAACTTACATAATTATAATAATAACATTACCCGTGCCTTTGTTCTATAAGATGTTAATCCCGGTTTAAACCCCGTTAGATAACATAAAATGTCAACAACATTCCCATGTCTAATGTTCTAAGAGTAGTAGATTGTCTGTGGTGTATGCGATTTGATGCTATCAAACAAATACAATTTCCTTATCTTTCTAAAAGAAAATGGACATTGTTTTTCTTTGTTGTTCCTTCTACTGCATTTATTATTTCTTACGAAATGTAAGAACCCTTAACTTTTTGTACTACCTGAACATTTTTATATTATGAAGATGGTTTGATATGCAGTTGTGCACACGTTTTACAACCAAATTTATCACAAAACCTACAGCGCGAGCGTGAGGTAACACTCATGCGTTATTTTTGGTAACTCACTAGTTAGTTATCGTAGTGTGACGTCATTATCGAAGTGTGACATCATTAAGTATGTGTGGTGTATATGCCATTTCCCTATCACTTTCTTGTCGCCCTTTCAATGCATTTTGTTGGACAATTTTATTTTAATTAATAAAAAGATAACATTTTAGTCATTTATGAACTAATCTGTTCCCTTTGTGTGGAAAATGGGCGAGTAAAGCCTGGAGTTATCTTTTGTGCGGATTCTTCCAAACCGAATTGCAAATGTCAAGGACGACTGTTCATACTATAAAAAGATTATGCATTGTAAACAAAAACAGCTGGTGTTTTGGTTATGTGATAAATAGAATCTAATATTCGTGTTCATTAGATACTGAAAATATTAAACTCGTTGTCTAAAATGATACGAAACGAGGCTCGTATCATTTCATCCAACTCGTTTAATTTTTTCAGTATCTAATGAACACTCATATCAGATCCTCTATTTCTGATGAAAACTTGTTTTAGATTGCCCCACTACTGTGACAATACAGACATGTATCAACTGTAACATTGGTCCTGGGTGCATACGGGTAACAAAGAAGGACTGGATCGTGCTGGACACGGAGGCTTACGAGTTGTTCCTTAATGAAACGTCTACGACGTTTATCACGTCAGGCTATTTCTACTACAATGACCAACGTTACATGACCTTCGACTGCGACCTTGTACAATTCCGTATGGGCATTGTGGTATTCAGGAGGTCATGCAGTGCAGGTAACCTAGCATTATTTCATTAGAACAGGTCCAAAACTGAATGGCAATTTAAAGTCTGATAACGCTTTTAACATAATTTCTCACTTTTATATCTGACCACAAACGCCAGGGTGTACTTTATGAATTTGCCACTAGTGTCCGGCAGGTCTTGTAGCTAAGAAAATTCTGGCAAGACATCAACTATGCTACTGCAGAAGTCCAAAAATACGTGGCCGAAAGCTACAAGTCAACATTCTGTATTTTATTGTGTGCCATTAAACAGTGGGGAATTAATTTATTCATGATATGGCGAAAAATAAATTTTCAACAAAGTATATGTATTTATATTCCTTTCGTGACCAGATTGTCCTAAGTACGAGCTGTACCGTCTGTCCGATCAGACTGGAGCCTCGACGGTCATCTGGTCCGAGTATTCCGGGATGTCAGAGCATTTGTGTCTTCAGGAATGTCTCGATATGGACAACTGTCGCGGGGCCTCATTCAACACCACCTCCATGGTGTGCCGTCTCCATGGTGACGTCAACACGAGCGTTGCAACAAATCAAGTGTTTTATAAAAGGGTTTGCGTAGCAGGTGTGGTCACTAGCCTCTGTGGTTGTCTCAATGTTATAAATGAATACTAATGGCGTTTTAAACCAGATAATTACGGTAACACAAGACACGCGTTAATAATTGTGATGTAAGCATTTTCTTTGGCCTTTAGCGATAATTTACAACTTTATATTTAGTTAAACCATGGTTTATTGAACATCGATATAATATCATTCGCAAGATCGGTCAAAAAGAACTGAAGGCCTCTGCATTTTTTTATTTGCATCATTGTCCTACGTATCATTCTCTTGTTCAACATGTATTTCAGAGAGTCGTACAATCTGCTTATCACTGTAGTTTAGTGCATGTTAGAAGGTTAGAAATATGTGTATTTCAGGCTGCAATAGACAGTTTGTACAGAAGTGTCTGAATTGCGCCACGGGACCGAACTTTGTATATTCATTCACGCGTCAGGACTGGATCAAGATGGTGCGTCTGTGTAATGAGACATGTATGGCCAACCCTGAATGTAATCTGGTGGTGTACTACCCTCGAGATGAACGGTGCTATTTCTACCACAAAACCCAAGTCAGACTAAGCACTGGAAACACGGCCTATCGGAGGTCTTGTAATAATGGTAAGTTTGAACGAATGTGAATTATAATGATCTATAGTGTCTTCAAATGCGTAACACGTTTTAATATACCTGCTTAGACAAAAACGAAAAGAATAAAAATAGTCAAGTCGCGCAAAACGTTTAGACAAACTTTATAAGAGCACATTTACTAGAAACATGTTAAAATTGAGACGACTGAATGCAGTCCTCTTCATACTGTCAATATACGATCCGTAAGAAAAGTGACTAAAGCTTACCTTGCTGGTACAAAGTAACCGAAACTTCATAGTAGGAGCATCGACGCACCATTAAACTCAGACCTAACTATGGATATATGGGGTACAAAGTCAACAGATTTAAGTTTGGCAAGTCCAGTAGATTGAATCTCATATTACACTGCTCTCCGCGTCTGAAATTAACGAAAGACTCCAGCGATTGCGCATCATCCTATCTCAAATCAAAATTGGACATGTACACGTCATCTTTTTAATATGGATAACACCCATTTCTGTTGCTTCTAAGCCTTTACATACTAGTAAAGATCAATTACGTGTAGTTTTTGAAGAAATTTGCCCCACCACATGTGTCGTCATGACATAAATAAAAAAAGATCACAGAAGGATTTAAATCCTTATAAACTATTGTATTTTTATAACAAGCAGTTGTGTCCCTTAAAATCTTACAATTTGATTTGATAATACGATTTTAATTGGTTATTCATGATTACAGCAATGTATATGAACACAAAATTGATAAATATGCATGTTCGTTAAAAAGGAGCGAAATAAGACATTATTTATTTACACTGCAAACTGAATTTTGAATAGAAAAATATTTTCTGTCATATCGTACAAAAAGATTTATTTTCCAACGTTTTGTTAAATCCAAAACTTATAAACACATGGTAACGGATACCACAGCTATATACAGTTCATGAGAGGGGGGGATCAATCAGCGTCTGTTTAAAAATCATAAAATTTAATTTGATAATACGATTCGATTTGATTACGATTTGATTTGATTACGATTTGATTTAATTACGATTTGACAGCGATCTCTAAGTGCATAGAGTAGTCCGTCCAGACCTATGTTACAGGTTTATCAAATTGGTGTTTGATAAAGCCATTGTTACCGCGCCGGGCTTATTATATCCAATATCCGATGTGATTGTATGTTAAATTTGCATAATGTGTCATTCTTAATTTTAGATAAATAGCTATACATTTGGCTTGCAAGTGAGCACCTTTGTCCTGTGCATTTTCAAATGTAGTTAAATGTTGCAATGCTCATAGGACTTTGTCAGATTTCCTTATCTATGATGACAGCAGTGTTATATGTGCAGTGTGGCGATCGTAAACAATGTCCCCGGCATGTAATCTATGTTGTCATTTAATTCATCCTGTTAGGATTGCTATGTGTATTTTCCTTTGAAGGATATTAAACGTTGGTTCTTCAGTTCCACCTACACATTAACAGGATGCAACAGTCATTTACACTTCTTCTCTGTCATTTGTTCTTGATTAATACTAAAATTTTAAGAACTAAAATTGTGTTTAGTTCTGCTAATGGAAATTCTAATTGGAAATGCTTCACTCTCTTCTAGGTACCATTTGGACATTAATTTTTCAGTTACGTCATTAACGAGGTCATAACTTATCATAGAAAACGTCAAGCGCTTGGACATTTTGCATTCAAATTTATAGGGCTTCCTTTCATTTCTTGCATTTGAGAAACTCATCAGGAAGTGTGAGTTTAGAGCTCGGTAAAACTGTTTAAGCTTCCCAGTCGGTCCCAACTGACCATTCCAAGGCGGTTACTGTGGGGTTTGCAGTCTTTGTTTAATGATTCGTCCCATATTTGTTCTTACTTGTACACTTGATTTGCACATGAACACTTTTGTCCTGTGACTTTTCAATTGATGGTATATGTTGCAATGCTTACAGGACTTTGTCATATTTCCTTATTTGCTTCAAGCGACAATGGTTAACGAGCGACAATAGTACCGGGCTTAGGGTAGCTTTGTCAGTCCCTGTTAAGTTTCATTGTTGTTTTAATACAGACTGCCTTTTGTATTCACTGGATGAATTAAATGGTTTGGAGGGCATCTGTGGTATCCTTGGTAACGACGCTGGTGGTATCAATCTGCACACCTGTATGGACAAGTGCTTGGACATGGCGGGCTGTAGAGCCGTGTCACATGACTCCGCAAAGATGGCCTGCACATACCACTCATGTGATGACGTAGAGAACACCGCCCTGCCCAACAACAATTTCACCATCATCAAACGGATCTGCATAGCTGCTGGTAAGTTATTAGATTGGACTCGGTCAGATGCCAGAATTAGCGGGAAACAAACGTATCGATATTATACTGATTATTGTACCAAGAACCGTTCCAGTATTGTTACGATTAATTTCCATCATTGTCTGCGGTTTCTTTAAGGTCTCTCACTTTTTTTTATAATCCACACGAAAGTGTGGTCATATGAGCGACCTAGCGTAACGTAGTGGAGGACGTACCAAGACTTCAGACGCCGTCTTGTAGGTAATGTTGACGGGGACGTCCTAACGTCGAATTCTAGGTAAACCTGGTAGAAAAGGTTACAAGACTTCTACATGGCCCTAGCGAGGGCGTACTCAGATACCATGACGACGACTTCTAGGGCGAAGCTCGTGAAAGACGTATCGTGTCTTTATGACGGCGACGTCTACGTGGCCCTATCTGAGGACGTACTTAGACGCTATGACGGCGACTTCTATGTGAACCTACTGTAAGACCTACCGTGACTTTATGACCGCGACATACCTATACGCCATGACGGCGAATTCTAAGTGAACCTAGTTGATGACGTATCTTGATTTCACCACGGCGATTTCTAGATAAACATAGTGGAGGACGTACCTAGACGTAATGGCGGCGACTTCTACGTGAATCTAGTAGATGACGTGTATAGACGTAATGACGGCGACTTCTTCGTGAATCTAGTGCTGAACGTAAATAGAATAATGGCGATGCCTTCTAGATGAACCTAGTAGATGACGTATAAAGACGTAATGATTCTTTTTATCACATGATTTTGATCGCCAATATGCGATTTTATAAAATTTTAACGATAAAAATGTTAATAAAACACAATTATACGTGTCAAGTTATATCCCCCATAAATATACGATTTTCTCATCACTTTAGAAAAGTAAAAAAAAAAACCTAAAGTAAAGATTATTCATTGTAGTTTTTTTTGTCTAGAATGTAACAGAAGGGTTTTGTCTGGTAAGGAAATGTAACAGCATGGTTTTGTCTGGTAAAGAAATGTTACAGCATAGTTTTGTCTTGTAAGGAATTGCAGCAGCATGGTTTTGTCTGGTAAAGAAATGTAACAGAATGGTTTTGTCTGGTTAAGGAAATGTAACAGAATGGTTTTGTCTTGTAAGGAAATGTAACTGCATGGTTTTGTCTGGTAAGGAAATGTAACAGCATGGTTTTGTCTGGTAAGGAAATGTAACTGCATGGTTTTGTCTGGTAAGGAAATGTAACAGCATGGTTTTGTCTGGTAAGGAAATGTAACAGCATGGTTTTGTCTGGTAAGGAAATGTAACAGCATGGTTTTTGTCTGGTTTTGTCTGGTAAGGAAATGTAACAGCATGGTTTTGTCTGGTAAAGAAATGTTACAGCATGGTTTTGTCTGGTAAGGAAATGTAACATCATGGTTTTGTCTGGTAAGGAAATATGACAGCATGGTTTTGTCTGGTAAGGAAATGTAACAGCATGGTTTTGTCTGGTAAGGAAATATGAAAGCATGGTTTTGTCTGGTAAGGAAATGTAACATCATGGTTTTGTCTGGTAAGGAAATATGACAGCATGGTTTTGTCTGGTAAGGAAATATGACAGCATGGTTTTGTCTGGTAAGGAAATGTAACAGCATGGTTTTGTCCGTGCAGAAAAGTGACAGGAGTTTAGTTGGTTTGTTGTGTTGTTTGTTTGTTGTTGTGTTTTTTATTGTTACTGTTTTTTTGTTGTTTTTTGGTTTGGAAATGAGACATTTGAGTTATTTTTCTCGGACTTTTAAGAAGCAAAAGGATGGATTTCCTCCTGATATTGGTTTTAATTGCAATTCTTAGTATTTTAAAAGTAAGATAGCATGATTATGATAAGTGGCCACATAAATTGTTCAATTTATGATTTTGTTTATCAGAGCCTCCCCGACTGTACATGCAGGAATGTGTGCATTGTTGGCCACAAAACTACGTGATTGCCGGTTACTACGGACGGAACGACTGGCTGAAAATACCCACGCTTTGTAACGACACGTGTATGAACGACAGTAACTGTTCCATGGCCCTCTATTATCCGCGGGATGAACGGTGCTATAAGTATGAAGGAACGGCAGTGAGACAGACATATGGATCTATTGTTTACAGGATGTCGCCCACGCCAGGTAACAGAAGACGTTTGTTTTCCTTACATTGCCCCAATTTGTATCTTATATTTAACTACCATGTTAATTTTGTGCCATTTTTTTACTTTAGAAATTTAAGTTCCTAAATGTTACATATAACCAGATTTCCGTCTTTTCCATTTTATTATTTCCACTGCACATAGTTTCCACTTATGTATATACAATTTCAGATTCGTAATGAAGTTTTTCATCACGTAAACGAGAAAAACCTTTATAAATGCATTTACAACTTTTAGAAAACTTAATTAATAAAGTAGTTACTTAAAAAATATTACTTGGTTATCAAACTATTTATAAATTAAAAAAACGCCATTGCAAACGCTTAAGAAAATATACAGGTATTGTTACGACAGGTAGGCCCGGTGTCAGGATAATGTGACTAGTGCGTATTCACAGCATGTCATTCCCAGTGAAGGCAGCTTTATGTCTGCTTCAAGTGAACACCGTCCCCAAATAACTGATTTACTGTTTATTGGACGTTTAACACAACAAGCAAAATATTTACGCAATATTTTTTACGTTTAAAATGGTTAACGTTCTCTAGTATGCTTAATAAGCGCTTAAAAACGGAATATTGGAAGAGAAAAGGCAAGGTTAAGGTTTGTTAGCAGACGACACATAAAGCACTAATGTCAGTCAACGTCGTTACTCTGTGGCTTGTAGAGTAAACACGCACACTTTTTTATTTTTGTTCATTTTTAGTTATTATTATACTTCTTTAACTTGTAATTTACAGTGTTAATATATACAATGTAATCGTTATATTGAGAGTTTACTTTCCAATTCTTTAAGTCTCTTTCATTTAATTCTAAATTAAGAAAATCTGATTTTCTTAAAGCTTTTTTCCTCTCGTCTACTTGTCATGTTTCAATGCTGATAATTACTGGTCATGTTACAGTGCTGATATATACTGGTCATGTTACAGTGCTGATATATACTGGTCATGTTATAGTGCTGATATATACTGGTCATGTTACAGTGCTGATATATACTGGTCATGTTACAGTGCTGATATATACTGGTCATGTTATAGTGCTGATATATAGTGGTCATGTTACAGTGCTGATATATACTGGTCATGTTACAGTGCTGATATATACTGGTCATGTTACAGTGCTGATATATACTGGTCATGTTACAGTGCTGATATATACTGGTCATGTTATAGTGCTGATATATAGTGGTCATGTTACAGTGCTGATATACTGGTCATGTTACAGTGCTGATATATACTGGTCATGTTACAGTGCTGATATATACTGGTCATGTTATAGTGCTTATATATACTGGTCATGTTACAGTGCTGATATATACTGGTCATGTTATAGTGCTTATATATACTGGTCATGTTATAGTGCTGATATATACTGGTCATGTTACAGTGCTGATATATACTGGTCATGTTACAGTGCTGATATATACTGGTCATGTTACAGTGCTGATATATACTGGTCATGTTATAGTGCTGATATATACTGGTCATGTTTTAGTGCTGATATATACTGGTCATGTTATAGTGCTGATATATACTGGTCATGTTATAGTGCTGATATATACTGGTCATGTTACAGTGCTGATATATACTGGTTATGTTATAGTGCTGATATATACTGGTCATGTTACAGTGCTGATATATACTGGTCATGTTACAGTGCTGATACATACTGGTCATTTTATAGTGCTGATATATACTGGTCATGTTTTAGTGCTGATATATACTGGTCATGTTACAGTGCTTATATATACTGGTCATGTTATAGTGCTGATATATACTGGTCATGTTATAGTGCTGATATATACTGGTCATGTTACAGTGCTGATATATACTGGTCATGTTATAGTGCTTATATATACTGGTCATGTTACAGTGCTGATATATACTGGTCATGTTACAGTGCTGATATATACTGGTCATGTTACAGTGCTGATATATACTGGTCATGTTACAGTGCTGATATATACTGGTCATGGTACAGTGCTGATATATACTGGTCATGTTACAGTGCTGATATATACTGGTCATGTTATAGTGCTGATATATACTGGTCATGTTATAGTGCTGATATATATACTGGTCATGTTACAGTGCTGATATATACTGGTCATGTTATAGTGCTGATATATACTGGTCATGTTATAGTGCTGATAGATACTGGTCATGTTATAGTGCTGATATATACTGGTCATGTTACAGTGCTGATATATACTGGTCATGTTACAGTGCTGATATATACTGATCATGTTATAATGCTGATATATATACTGATCATGTTACAGTCCTGATATATACTGGTCATGTTATAGTGCTGATATATACTGGTCATGTTACAGTGCTGATATATACTGGTCATGTTATAGTGCTGATATATACTGGTCATGTTACAGTGCTGATATATACTGGTCATGTTACATTGCTGATATATACTGGTCATGTTACAGTGCTGATATATACTGGACATGTTATAGTGCTGATATATACTGGTCATGTTTTAGTGCTGATATATACTGGTCATGTTATAGTGCTGATATATACTGGTCATGTTACAGTGCTGATATATACTGGTCATGTTACAGTGCTGATATATACTGGTCATGTTACAGTGCTGATATATACTGGTCATGTTATAGTGCTTATATATACTGGTCATGTTACAGTGCTGATATATACTGGTCATGTTATAGTGCTGATATATACTGGTCATGTTACAGTGCTGATATAAACTGGTCATGTTATATTGTTGATATATACTGGTCATGTTACAGTGCTGATATATACTGGTCATGTTACAGTGCTGATATATACTGGTCATGTTACAGTGCTGATATATACTGGTCATGTTATAGTGCTGATATATACTGGTCATGTTATAGTGCTGATATATACTGGTCATGTTACAGTGCTTATATATACTGGTCATGTTACAGTGCTGATATATACTGGTCATGTTACAGTGCTGATATATACTGGTCATGTTACAGTGCTGATATATACTGGTCATGTTACAGTGCTGATATATACTGGTCATGTTATAGTGCTGATATATACTGGTCATGTTATAGTGCTGATATATACTGGTCATGTTATAGTGCTGATATATACTGGTCATGTTACAGTGCTGATATATACTGGTCATGTTATAGTGCTGATATACACTGGTCATGTTACAGTGCTGATATATACTGGTCATGTTACAGTGCTCATATATACTGGTCATGTTACAGTGCTGATATATATTGGTCATGTTACAGTGCTGATATATACTGGTCATGTTACAGTGCTGATATATACTGGTCATGTTATAGTGCTGATATATACTGGTCATGTTACAGTGCTGATATATACTGGTCATGTTATAGTGCTTATATATACTGGTCATGTTATAGTGCTGATATATATTGGTCATGTTACAGTGCTGATATATACTGGTCATGTTATAGTGCTTATATATATACTGGTCATGTTATAGTGCTGATATATACTGGTCATGTTACAGTGCTGATATATATTGGTCATGTTACAGTGCTGATAATGGCCATGTTTCACTGCTGATATATACTGGCCATGCTTGTGCTGATATATACTGATCATGTTTCAGACTGTCCTAGGTACGAAGTCAATCAGTTCTTGAGCTACGAGGGCACGTGCAGCGTGCTAACCACCACTACCCTGATGCCCAATATCGACTACTGCCTCGACGAATGTCTCGACATTGATGGTTGCCGTGCTATCACGTTCTTTAAGAACGAATATACATGAAGTTTTCACAATTGCTCGGACGCCATTGTTTCTCCACTGGGTTCTAACGTAACGTTCATAGGAAGGGATTGTGATCCATATAGTAAGTTAAACTATTGAACGTACGTTTTATTTTTAAGAATCTATACCTATAAGACTAATTTGTATGCTCATCCCTATGTACGAATGATGTAGTTATTACAATTCTGCAGCTTCTCGTAAGGTTGAGACATGCCATTAGCAGTTAGGGAATAAGAAAAAAACTATGAGAATTAACATAGATATTTCAAGTTTGAACTTCCACTTAACAAAGATATACCGAGTAAAGGTAGAAGTGGTAAAACACAGAAAAGAACAAGCAACAGTTACCGCCTTGAACCGTTCAGTCGACAAAAGGACTGGCGATGTGGGGTGGGGGAAGGCATATTTTCAGATATATCGACAACCAGGCTTTCTTTGATACATCATATTTGGGTATAAATGGGTATTCGTCCAATTTTATTGGCCGAACCAGAAAGTTGGTGAATGTTTTCAAAATGTGTTAGCACACATGTCTAGAATAAATCTATATAGCTCTAAATTGTTACACTAAATCCATCATATTGCCAACAAGCTCCTTGCCAAACTGTTCTATGTTTAAACAATGTAAATTCCCTCTATTAAGACCACCGTCCGTTCTGATTCAAACTGGTCTTAATATTGAGTTGGTCTTTATAGTATGTTTAGTGCGTGCGCAAAACCGCCCTTGTTTATTTATTTAAGTGTATGCCTTATACGTCACTGACCATTGAAAAGGGACGTAAAACAAAAAACAAACACAATATGTTCTTGAGGAACTGGTCGTAATGCCGGATAAGCGGCGTGTCCGTTATTGCAGAAGAAAAAGCCAAATAGTTTGTACTTTTGAAAATTGGTCTTAATAACGGCGTGGTCGCATTGGTTGTGTGGTCGTTAGATGGAATTTTACTGTATTTCCAGCGTGCAACAGGACCTATCTTCAGACATGCATCAACTGCTTTTGGTCTCCCTACTGCCAAGGATATCCAAGCAGACAGGACTGGCTGTATTTGTGGCAGGACTGTAATGACACCTTGTCTGGATCTCCTGATTGGCAGGCCATGTCTATATACTATCCCCGGGACATGCGCTGCTTCTTCCAACCTTGCTCCGAGGTCACCATTGACAACAATTTCAGGACCTTCCGAAAGTCTTGCAGTGCTGGTAATGTCTCAAACTGTATTTTAATTGAAATCATTGAAGTAGTACTAAATTGTTTTGTTATTGTTGTTTTGTTGTTGATTTTGTTGCTTTTGCTTTTTACCGGGAGGCATACTCAAGATATATAAGCTTAACTTTATAAAAGAAATATTTTTTCAACAGATTCTATGAGATACTCTTGTTTTTCAATGCCAAACATAAATGAATTAAACAAGCTGGAATTTATTTCTTTTGTCTAGAATTACAAAGAAACATTGATTAGCACAAAATAGACCAAAAGCATATTCAATAATTATAAAAAAGAAAAAAGACATATTTAATTCTACATCTCGTGTAGATGAACAATAAATGATAGCAGAACGGTAAACAAATACTTACTCTCGGAAAATCAGTCATGCCTCTTCCTTAAAAAGAATGTGGCAGTATTTAAGTCATTTTTCGAAGTATGTTTTAACGAAATGTGTTGTATTCTGACTATTCTTTATGGTTGTTCGAGTCTTGGCCCGGAATCGAATAATAGTAAGACTGTGAACATTTAATTCCACAACGACTGAGTTCCGCCATCTTAAAAAGGTTGGTTCTTGTTTTTATTACAGACTGCCCTCACTACCGGGTGATTATTGCCCAAGGTTACTATGGAAACAGTTCTGCGATGTTCAACACGTCCGGTGTATCCCGGCCCGAGGGTTGTCTGGAACGCTGTCTCGATACCGATCTTTGTCGCAGCGCCACATTTGTGTCCACCACACAGATGTGTTTTTATCACACCGATTCCAATCCCGATTCGGTTACTTTGGATATGAATTTTGAGGCCACGTTTGTAGCCAGAGATTGTGATGTTGAAGGTCAGTTTACACGTGCAGCTTGTGTGTGAATTAACATATTTTCTTTCAAGTGATAATCAAAAAAATGTTGTGTCGTCATGTAAATGCATTACATGCTAGATTGATTGCCTTGTAGAAATTCTGTATTAAAACAATAATTAGCATATGTCCGGACGCTGACAGGACTAATTGTTCGGATCAGTCCTTTTTACATATTAAAACAATAATAAGCATATGTCCGGACGCTGACAGTACTAATCTTTTGGATCAGTCCTTTTTACATATTAAAACAATAATTAACATATGTCCGGACGCTGACAGGACTAATTGTTCGGATCAGTCCTTTTTACATATTAAAACAATAATTAACATATGTCCGGACGCTGACAGGACTAATTGTTCGGATCAGTCCTTTTTACATATTAAAACAATAATTAACATATGTCCGGACGCTGACAGTACTAATCTTTTGGATCAGTCCTTTTTACATATTAAAACAATAATTAACATATGTCCGGACGCTGACAGGACTAATTGTTCGGATCAGTCCTTTTTACATATTAAAACAATAATTAACATATGTCCGGACGCTGACAGGACTAATTGTTCGGATCAGTCCTTTTTACATATTAAAACAATAATTAACATATGTCCGGACGCTGACAGGACTAATTGTTCGAATCAGTCCTTTTTACATATTAAAACAATAATTAACATATGTCCGGACGCTGACAGTACTAATCTTTCGGATCAGTCCTTTTTACATATTAAAACAATAATTAACATATGTCCGGACGCTGACAGTACTAATCTTTCGGATCAGTCCTTTTTACATATTAAAACAATAATTAACATATGTCCGGACGCTGACAGGACTAATTGTTCGGATCAGTCCTTTTTACATATTAAAACAATAATTAACATATGTCCGGACGCTGACAGGACTAATTGTTCGGATCAGTCCTTTTTACATATTAAAACAATAATTAACATATGTCCGGACGCTGACAGGACTAATCTTTTGGATCAGTCCTTTTTACATATTAAAACAATAATTAACATATGTCCGGACGCTGACAGTACTAATCTTTTGGATCAGTCCTTTTTACATATTAAAACAATAATTAACATATGTCCGGACGCTGACAGGACTAATTGTTCGGATCAGTCCTTTTTACATATTAAAACAATAATTAACATATGTCCGGACGCTGACAGGACTAATTGTTCGGATCAGTCCTTTTTACATATTAAAACAATAATTAACATATGTCCGGACGCTGACAGGACTAATTGTTCGAATCAGTCCTTTTTACATATTAAAACAATAATTAACATATGTCCGGACGCTGACAGTACTAATCTTTCGGATCAGTCCTTTTTACATATTAAAACAATAATTAACATATGTCCGGACGCTGACAGTACTAATCTTTCGGATCAGTCCTTTTTACATATTAAAACAATAATTAACATATGTCCGGACGCTGACAGGACTAATTGTTCGGATCAGTCCTTTTTACATATTAAAACAATAATTAACATATGTCCGGACGCTGACAGGACTAATTGTTCGGATCAGTCCTTTTTACATATTAAAACAATAATTAACATATGTCCGGACGCTGACAGGACTAATTGTTCGGATCTGTCCTTTTACATATTAAAACAATAATTAACATATGTCCGGACGCTGACAGGACTAATTGTTCGGATCAGTCCTTTTTACATATTAAAACAATATTTAACATATGTCCGGACGCTGACAGGACTAATTGTTCGGATCAGTCCTTTTAACATATTAAAACAATAATTAACATATGTCCGGACGCTGACAGGACTAATTGTTCGGATCAGTCCTTTTTACATATTAAAACAATATTTAACATATGTCCGGACGCTGACAGGACTAATTGTTCGGATCAGTCCTTTTTACATATTAAAACAATAGTTAACATATGTCCGGACGCTGACAGGACTAATTGTTCGGATCTGTCCTTTTTACATATAACGATAACTCTGTTTTTAAACTCCCTTCATTTCTTTTTATTATTAGTTGGATACATGTATAGGCTTTTGACGTTGTAGTTTTTTTAGAAGTAGATTTTTTTTTTCTTTTGGAAGACTGTGCAAGGCCCAATGTCCAGACGTGTTTTAACTGCAAAAGATTTTCCAAGTGTGCGTATGCCCATCTGCCTCGTACGGACTGGATTTATTTGGATTACCAGTGTCCAAACGGCTCAAAATGGGATGATAATAACACATTCATGACGCAGTATGACGCTCCCAATAGTCGGTAAGTTTCTGTGTGCTATCAGGTCCTTGTGGGTCGATGATAACAGACCCATGACACAGTATGACGCTCCCATTAGTTGGCAAGTTTCTGTGTCCTACCAGCTCCTTGTGGATCGATGATAACACAACCATGACATTCACAATAGTCGGTAAGTTTCTGTGTCCTACCAGCTCCTTGTGGGTCAATGATAACACACACATAACGCAGTATGACGCTCCCAATAGTCGGCAAGTTTCTGTGTCCTACCAGGTCCTTGTGGGTCGATGATAACACACCCATGACACAGTATGACGCTCCCAATAGTCGGTAGGTTTCTGTGTCCTACCAGCCCCTTGTGGGTCGATGATAACACACACATGACACAGTATGACGTTACCAATAGTCGGTAAGTTTCTGTGTCCTACCAGCCCCTTGTGGATCGATGATAACACACACATAACGCAGTATGACGTTCACAATAGTCGGTAAGTTTCTGTGTCCTACCAGCTGCTTGTAGGTCGATGATAACACACACATAACGCAGTATGACGCTCCCAATAGTAGGCAAGTTTCTGTGTCCTACCAGGTCCTTGTGGGTCGATGATAACAAACACATAACGCAGTATGACGCTCCCAATAGTCGGTAAGTTTATGTCCTACCAGCCCCTTGTAGGTCGATGATAACACACCCATGCCACACCCATGACGCTCCCTGTAGTCGATAAGTTTCAGTGTCCTACCAGCTCCTTGTGGGTCGATGATAACACACACATAACGCAGTATGACGCTCCCAATAGTCGGTAAGTGTCTGTGTCCTACCAGGTCCTTGTGGGTCGGTGATAACACACCCATGACACAGTATGAAGCTCCCAATAGTCGGAAAGTTTCTGTGTCCTACCAGCCTCTTGTGGGTCGATGATAACAAACACATAACGCAGTATGAAGCTCCCAATAGTCGGTAAGTTTCTGTGTCCTACCAGCTCCTTGTGGGTCGATGATAACACACCCATGACACAGTATGAAGCTCCCAATAGTCGGTAAGTTTCTGTGTCCTACCAGCTCCTTGTAGGTCGATGATAACACACACATAACGCAGTATGACGCTCCCAATAGTCGGCAAGTTTCTGTGTCCTATCAGCTCCTTGTGGGTCGATGATAACACACACATGACGCAGTATGACGTTCCAAATAGTCGGTAAGGTTCTGTGTCCTACCAGCCTCTTGTGGGACGGTGTTAACACACACATGACGCAGTATGACGTTCCCAATAGTCGGTAAGGTTCTGTGTCCTACCAGCCTCTTGTGGGTCGATGATAACACACACATGACGCAGTATGACGTTCCAAATAGTCGGTAAGGTTCTGTGTCCTACCAGCCTCTTGTGGGACGGTGTTAACACACACATGACGCAGTATGACGTTCCCAATAGTCGGTAAGTTTCTGTGTCCTATCAGCCTCTTGTGGGTCGATGATAACACACACATGACGCAGTATGACGTTTCCAATAGTCGGTAAGGTTCTGTGTCCTACCAGCCTCTTGTGGGTCGGTGATAACACACACATGACGCAATATGACGTTCCCAATAGTCGGTAAGGTTCTGTGTCCTACCAGGTCCTTGTGGTCGATGATAACACACCCATAACACAGTATGACGCTCCCAATAGTAGGCAAGTTTCTGTGTCCTACCAGCCTCTTGTGGGTCGATGATAACAAACACATAACGCAGTATGAAGCTCCCAATAGTCGGTAAGGTTCTGTGTCCTACCAGCTTCTTGTGGGTCGGTGATAACACACACATTACGCAGTATGACGCTCCCAATAGTCGGCAAGTTTCTGTGTCCTACCAGCTCCTTGTGGGTCGATGATAACACAAACATAACGCAGTATGACGCTCCCAATAGTCGGTAAGGTTCTGTGTCCTACCTGGTCCTTGTGGGTCGATGATAACACACACATTACGCAGTATGACGCTCCCAATAGTCGGCAAGTTTCTGTGTCCTACCAGCTCCATGTGGGTCGATGATAACACACACATAACGCAGTATGACGCTCCCAATAGTCGGTAAGTTTCTGTGTCCTACCAGCTCCTTGTGGGTCGATGATAACACACACATAACGCAGTATGACGCTCCCAATAGTCGGTAAGTTTCTGTGTCCTACCAGCTCCTTGTGGGTCGATGATAACACACCCATGACGCTCCCTGTAGTCTGTAAGTTTCTGTGTCCTACCAGCTCCTTGTGGGTCGATGATAACACACCCATGACGCTCCCTGTAGTCGGTAAGTTTCTGTGTCCTACCAGCTCCTTGTGGGTCGATGATAACACACCCATGACGCTACCTGTAGTCGGTAAGTTTCTGTGTCCTACCAGCTTCTTGTTGGTCGATGATAACACACCCATGACGCTACCTGTAGTCGGTAAGTTTCTGTGTCCTACCACCTCCTTGTGGGTCGATGATAACACACCCATGACGCTCCCTGTAGTCGGTAAGTTTCTGTGTCCTACCACCTCCTTGTAGGTCGATGATAACACACCCATGACGCTCCCTGTAGTCGGTAAGTTTCTGTGTTTTACCAGCTCCTTGTGGGTCGATGATAACACACCCATGACGCTCCCTGTAGTCGGTAAGTTTCTGTTTCCTACCAGCTCCTTGTGGGTCGATGATAACACACCCATGACGCTCCCTGTAGTCGATAAGTTTCTGTGTTCTACCAGCTTCTTGTGGGTCGATGATAACACACCCATGACACAGTATGACGTTCTTAACATTCGTTAAGTACACATGTCTTTATACCACATTAGGGACGACGATGACACACTTATTACACATTGTGACGCTCTCAACAGTCGGTAAGTGAAAGTGTCATGATGTCTGTTTTCATCATGTACAATTTGCTATTAAGTTGTCATTAAATTAATGTTTTACCAACTATTTTATAGAACTAATGAATCTATATTCTTTATTCAAATTTTAAACTAAATTAAAATGCTAATATAAAAATATAAACAATAAAAATAAACTTTATTCCTGTCACCAGCTGTTTCTACTACCAGTGCCTGATTCTAGAGCAGGCATCAGCGTCACAAACTGTCTACCGGAAGTCGTGCGTAGATGGTAAGTGGAACTATATTGTACTGCGGTATCTTACTAAAACGGTAGAGCGTCGGCTCCAGGTATGGGAGGCCCCGTGTATATCGGAAAACCACGTGACAACTGCCTTTTGAGATTGCGTTATATCGTCATCAGGGTAATAGTCTATTAGTCTATTTTAAGCAGAGATCACTACCGTGTTTTTTTATAGATTTGGAATTATTTAACTATTACAGTGATTATATTGCGATTTGTACTGTCTAAACAATGTAGGCAGTGTTCAAAACCATCTTTATTTTTACCTAAGTATGAGTTCATGTAGAAATTATTCACAAATTCCCTCAGAGCATTGGAAAGGTAGTGTTACATAAAATTGATATAGGCAAACTGTTGGTTACTACCTTTAATGTCAGTAAATAGCTTTTCTAAGCTATTGTTATTTCTTACGAATGCAAACGCATCAAACCGACCATACATTTTGTATTGTATTGTATTTTGTATTGTATTTTGTATTGTATTTTTTGTATTGTATTGTACTTTTTGTTTTGTATTTTGTATTGTGTTGTATTGTGTTTGTTTTTTTTGTATTGTATTTTTATTGTATTGTTTTTTGCATTGTATTTTTGTATTGTATTGTATTGTTTGTGTTGTATTTTTATTGTATTGTATTGTATTTTTGTATTGTATTTTTGTATTGTATTGTAATTTATTTTTTGTTTTGTATTTTGTATTGTATTGTATTGTTTTTTGTATTGTATTATGTATTGTATAGTATTGTATTGTTTGTATTGTTCTTTTATTGTACTGTATTGTATTTTTGTAATGTATGTTTGTATTGTATTGTATTTTTTGTATTGTATTTTTATATTGTATTTTATTGTATTGATTTTTTTTTTGGTATTGTAATGTATGGTATTGTATTTTCGACTTTTAGTTTTACAAGCGATATAAATGTCCTTTCGGTTCTTTATAACTATCCACAGACTGCCCTATGTTCGAGATCGATACATCTAACGGGTATGCTGGTCTGTGTGACACGCTTGCCACCTCGGGCCTGGAGACATTCAATGACGCCCATTACTGTCTAGAGCGGTGTCTGGACATGGTCAACTGCCAGGCCGTCACCCACCACACCCATCTAATGAACTGCACCTATCACTCCGCCTGCTCTGGCAAGGTCGCGAGCGAGAACACCACCTTTATCCAGAGAGTCTGTCGGAATGAACGTAAGTGTAGAAATCAGGTTGAAATCTGAAAAGGGCACCCCTCTATTTAAAAAACGATCGTAACTGCTAAACATTGTGGTTTTCCAAAAGGAAATGAAATTATAAATCGACTATATGATAAATTGTCGGGGATCTTTTTTTAGTTATTATACATGTTTTGGTTTAGGACAATATCTTATATACACATTTACAAGAAAATTCAACAATATCGTCTTAAAAATATCAATAATTGTTTTATATTAAAGAATCTGAAATATTACAAACGTGTACCAATTATCATTTTTATTACAATAAGAATATATGACAAATTCCTATGAACATTGCAACATATTCCAAAATCTGGAAAAAAGCGCGGACCAAAGGTATTCACATGCAAGCCAAATGTGGCAGTAGGAACAAACCTGTGATAAGTCATTTAACAAAAAAAGCACACCCAACAGTTACCACCCTGGAACGGTCAGTCGGCAATATGGACAGACTAGGGTGTTTAAACCGGTTTAACAGAGCTCTAACCTCGCACTTCCTGATGGGTTTCCCAAATTCAAGCAATGAAAAGAAAACCAATCTATTTGAATAATAAATGCCCAAGCGCTGACGTTTTCATTGATAAGTTATGAAAGTAGTGACGCCATTGACAAATAATGTCCGCATAGTGTTTAGAAGAGAGCGAGAGTAATTATTTGGATTAGAAGAGCCACACACAAATTGTTGATTGTAAATACAATTAACGTTTTGAATCAAGAAAAAAACGACCAGAGAAGAATCAATGGCTGTAGCATTCTGTTCATGTGAAGATGGAATTGAGGAATCAAGGTCCACAAGTTTTATTCTTTGAAGTTGTAGACCGCAAGTCTGTGGCGGTCCTAACATAAACCTGACGATGGTTCGTAAATACCTACTTGATTAGAAATTAGCAAATGTATATTGTTGTTATTTTATATTATAAGTTTTGTATCTTTATTATAATAATGATGCAAGTTGTAAATGATTATATTGACAAACTTCTAACAACAATAAATTTAAAACATAAATTAACTTTCTCTTAAACAAACTTGTTTTATCAAAACACCACTATTCGTCACTCTACATAAACAACCCAACACAATTCATGAAAAGAAAAATCGTCAACATGCATTTGTCAACATTTGCCGATGTCAGAGAGCCTTAAACTTTATATTCTTTCTTGTGTAAATATTTACATAGGTCAGTTATGACTGCATGTGTATTTGGTCGGCAACGCAGGGAAACGTGATTTGTTTTTTATCTGCAATATAGACTTACCAATTAATTGTTCGATCACCTTAAATTATCACCTTTATTTAAATCGTAAACGGTCCATTTTCTGGTATGCACTTCATCATATATTCTAAAATGCATCAAGATATCGCATCTATGATTAATGAACATTATGATGTTTTAACAGCTTGCATAGTATCACAGTCCATGCGTCCAAGTGTATCATAAATGCTAACATCATGACAAATGTCTGAGGCTGTCGAGAAACAAAAACTATGAAATTCGTGTATTGGTAGTAATTGTAAATGCAATTTGTGACTAGCACATTAGCAGATATATGTGAAATCGCCCTTGTGTCTTAGCATCATGCCCGATGGGTAACTAAACACAAATCACCGCTTAAGAAATTAGACTTTACATATTTGTTCTTTTACACAATAAGTTAAGTCAAGTAACATATCCATGTGACCAGGTCCGGTTGGAAACTACACCCAGATCTGTCGCAATTGTGGTATCGGGCCTGACTGTCAGGGCTCCTTCAACTCGACACCGTACGTTTACCTGGACTACCAGTGCAACACGTCATGTGCGGCATCCACGGACTGCGAAGCGATGGAATTCATGGCTCCACAGAGCAGGTGTAACTGGTACCAGTGTGGTCAGGTGATACAGGACATCGGCAACACCATCTACCGCAAGGCAACCACGTCTTGTACGTATAAGTGTGGTGCATTTATAGTCTCATATTAGGGTGACTTTGTATTGACATGTTTGTTTTAAGCAATTGATGTTAAATTTGCCATATGGTCTACGGAACGGTAATACGGTTTGTTCAAGGTCACTACAACTGGTACGTAAATGGCGCCATTTTTGAATCTTGTTTAGTTGATTACTCTTAAATTTGCCATATGGTCCACGGCACGGTGATATGGTTTGTTCAAGGTCACTACAACTGGTACGTAAATGGCGCCATTGTTGAATCTTGTTTAGTTGAATGCTGTTTAATTTGCCATATGGTCCACGGCACGGTGATATGGTTTGTTCAAGGTCACTAAAACTGGTACGTAAATGGCGCCATTGTTGAAGTTTGTTTAGTTGATTGCTGTTAAATTTGCCGTAAGGTCCACGGCACGGTGATACGGTTTGTTCAAGGTCACTACAACTGGTACGTAAATGGCGCCATTGTTGAATTGTGTTTAGATGATTGCTGTTAAATTTGCCATTTGGTCTACGGCACGGTGATATGGTTTGTTCAAGGTCACTACAACTGGTACTTAAATGGTGCCATTGTTGAATTGTGTTTAGTTGATTGCTGTTAAATTTGCCATTTGGTCTACGGCACGGTGATATGGTTTGTTCAAGGTCACTACAACTGGTTCGTAAATGGCACCATTGTTAAAGTTTGTTTAGTTGATTGCTGTTGAATTTGCCATATCGTCCACGGCACGGTGATACGGTTAGTTCAAGGTCACTACAACTGGTACGTAAATGGCGCCATTGTTGAATTTTGAATAGCTGATTGCTGTTAAATTTGCCATATCGTTTACGGCACGGTGATACGGTTAGTTCAAGGTCACTACAACTGGTACGTAAATGGCGCCATTGTTGAATCTTGTTTAGTTGATTGCTGTTAAATTTGCCATTTGGTCTACGGCACGGTGATACAGTTTGTTCAGGGTCACTACAACTGGTACGTAAATGGCGCCATAGTTAAATCTTGTTTAGTTGATTGCTGTTAAATTTGCCATTTGGTCCACGGCACGGTGATACGGTTTGTTCAAGCTCACTACAACTGGTACGTAAATGGCGCCATAGTTAAATCTTGTTTAGTTGATTGCTGTTAAATTTGCCATATGGTCCACGGCACGGTGATATGGTTTGTTTAAGGTCACTACAACTGGAACATAAATGGCGCAATTGTTGAATTTTGTTTAGTAGATTGCTGTTAAATTCGCCATAAGGTCCACGGCACGGTGATATGGTTTGTTCAAGGTCACTACAACTGGTACGTAAATGGCGCCATTGTTGAATTTTGTTTAGTTGAATTTCTGTTAGCATTTGTATTAGGATTCTATGTTGGGATTGGCTCATGTGTTATAGTGTTGACGCCATTGCAGCCCTATGGTGTTTGTAAGCATGTCAATACACAACAGGTCAAGCACACGTGTATCTTTTAAAATTTACATTTCGTCTCATAGAAAAAGTTGTATTAAGTCTGTTTTCATTCAAGGAAGACAACTCACATTTCTGCCAGACGTTTGCTTAAACGGCATCAGTTAATTTTAATATAAGTATATCAACTCCCATAGAAATGGTTAACCTTTTCACCTTTTTGTCTTATATCATATTATGTCCTATCTGCTTTATACACCGTCCTTATACTAGTCTGTCCCGAGTTCGAGCTCTTCACGTACCTGGACCATACCGGCCTGTGTGACACGCCCTTGCTGGGGATGGACGAGAGGTCCTCAGGCCCCGGATTTTGTATAGAGCGATGTCTCGACATAGACAACTGTATCGGTATTTATCTTGTTTAAGTTTACAGTGGATATTACTTGAATCGAATCCCGAGTTTGTTTCAGTGAATGAATATGTTAAGTTGGAATCAGAGTAAATATTTGTAATAAATTTACAGCTGATCAGTAATATTTCATCCTGTTATAGTTATATGCTCAAGAAAAATCTCGCTTTTTATTACCAAAAAACTTCTTTTTATGGAATGAAATACTTTGTACAATACAATACCATGTTGCAATTAAACTGGCGTTAATCAAGCAGGCAACTCTCTCTTTGAAATTTAATTGATTAATTTAACACGAAGCAAATATTCCGCTTGGGCGATATAGAAACTATCCTTTTACAGGCACCACCTACCATATCCACGAGAAGACCTGTCTCTACCATGACTGTATCAACCACACCTACTCCCAGAACAGCACATTTGTCAAACGTATCTGTGATTGTGAGTAAGACTTTTTCTCTCCACAGTCAAACAGTTGGCATGCATGTTTAATAAATACAGCTCCACCGGACCTGGTAGCGCAATCGGTAGAGCGTTGGCTCCAGGTACGGGAGGCCCCGGGTTCGATCCCGGGCCGCGACATACCAGAGTCGTTAAAAATGGTAGTGGTATAGCTCCCTTGCTAACGCTCAAGCAAATATAAGGGTAGTTCCACGACTGGTTGGCCCGGTGTCAGGATAATATGACTGGGTGTGGTATCATGCCAGGTGTTTACGGCATGCTATACACAGTAAAGGCAGCACTATATCTGCTTCAAGTGGACACCGTCTCCAAATAACTGAAATACTGTTGGTGGGACGATAAACCCAATAAACAAACAAACAATAAATACAGCTCCGATATACACAATTTTGCATTAACGCAATGTCCTATATTACTTTGAAAAGTATAATTATCTGTCATACAATTTGTTTCTCAAACACTAGGTATTTGCAAGGTATGTAAAACAAACAATTGCTGTATCCGATACCCATATATACAGTTCTCTTGCATGTATATTTACCTTCCTGTCTGACCTGCTTTCAAAACACACCTGCTTTCTTGAACTTAAAATTTAAATGAGTTTTAAAGGGTTAAGCACCTGGATATAATGACCTTGTGATGTAATCACTACAATTAAAATAAAGAGTGCATTGGTGCACAGCGGCAAAGGTCGCCATCAAGGTCCTGATCAACAATGGAACAGTTTTGCCTAACAAGAAACCGACCAAGATATAGCAAAACCATGTTTTTATTAAAATGGTGTAAATGTCGTTGAGTCTTAAAATTATATGCTTTAACAAATTATATTTAGACGCATGGGAAAAAGGTCGGATTTGGCTTGCATGTGAATACCTTTGTCCTGTGCCTTTTCAAATTTTGGTATATGTTGCAATGCTCATAGGACTTTGTCATATATTCTTATTCATGATCACACAGTGTTACTTGTGATGTGTGTTGGTCGTAAAAAATCTCCTCGTGCATGCAATCTATGTTGTAATTCATCCTGTAAGGATTGTTACGAGTATTTCCTTTGATCTTCACAATGAACACGATTCTACAATCCTTTACTCTGCTCTGGTCATTTTTTTATTCAAAAAGTTTAATTCATTTACAATCAACAGTTTTATGTACTTCTTCTAATCGAACTTGAACCGGTTTAAGCACCCCAAGTCGGCCCATATTGCCGACTGACCGTTTTAAAATTCCGGTTTATGTTGCAGTGCTCGTAGGACTTTGTCATATATTCTTATTATTATCTTGATCAATAGGTATGTTAAGTTTAAGGCTATTAAACTTCAACGCGGCAAATGAATAATTGCATTGTGACGACAAATATATCTTCTGACCATATTGTTAAACATAACCTGCCTAAGAAGCGAGAATTGCTGAAGAAGCTGGCTTTTCGGAGGTAAATAATGTTATTAAAGCAATGGAAAATGGTCCATTGTCCCAATTATTACCGTCTTTTATAGTGCTACTGCTGCGGCAGCCTGTTCACAATGTGACTTACTTAACAACCTAGCGCGCATTAATTGTTCTTAGTTCTAATTGTAACTTAGGTTTAGTTGTGATACCCCTGTGGCAGCCTATTCGCGTTGTGTTTTGCTAAATAACTTTTGGCTCTTAAATGCCTCATAATCTTTTTTGCTTTTGTGTATCTACTCCTGTAGCTTATACTGAATGTGAACGGACGTCCAAACACACGTGTATCAACTGCAAGATGGGTCCTGATTGTCAAGGTAGTTGGCAATACTACGGGATGTTAAAGCCCTTGACAATCGATACTACAGAGATCAATGTGAACCCGGATGTAAAGTCCATCTGGTCAGTGGAAGAATCGTTACTAGTTCTTGGGTTTCTGAATTTAGGAGCATTCGTTTTATAACTAGACATGAAATGTGCTTACGTTTCGAATATAATTGTTTTAATCTTACATATAAAAGCACAATGTACGCACATATATCCACATACAAACATTAAAGCATGTGGACACAAATACACCACAAATATGCGTAAAAAAGTATACTGACGCAAATCAAAATATTAAACACACATGCGTATGTATTTACTCATATTTTCCCTTTTATTATAGTCAATAATGTTACAATCATTGTTGAAGTTGTCTAAAACAAAAATTTACTCATATATTAGACAACTTTTTCCACTTGTTTGTTTAAATATAAAATGCAGATTCCACCGCAATGCTGACAAAGTGTTACTTTTACAATGTTCCAGATTTAACGCTGTCTTTAACAAAATCTACCTACATTTTAGACTACCTTTTTACGCTTGAACGTTTTGGCATATAATGTACATTTCGCCGAATTGTTGACAAGATGTTAGTTGTACAATGTTCTAGGTTTAACAGTAAAGGGAACTATGTCTACAAGGTTCAGTGTTCCCAGCCGAACCTGGCGTGGGAAAACCAAGTACACCGAGCGGCCTGCTCTTCGGGTATGAAATCTCAACCTTACTTGTTAAACATATTCTAGAATACTGATTTCGAATTAAGTCGAAACTTTGATTAATAAAGATGAATAATCGGAGGTCTTTTACGTTAATTATATAGGGAAAAAACGAGTGGAACGAGCAATGACTTCGAAAAATGCATCGGCATCGGACAACCCGAGTTGTAATAACCGATGTTCGACTATAGTCCATGTAGAAGAACATGTCTACACAAAATAAATCAACAGCATCCCGTTCATTTTATCGTCAATAAAAGTGAACTGTTTTAACCTTTAAGCTGTAACTTACTTATTTATAAAACAAGGGTTTTAATTAATTCTGTTGTACTTGCACTCTTAATATTTAAACGAGAAAAATGGGTTTCTATCATAGACGTCCACAGAAAATTCTGAACGTATAATTAAGTAAAGACGAAGAGAAATTATCTAGGAAGCACACTTGTGACCTACAATGAAGTGTATAAGACAATTTTATGCGTAAAGGTAATTCTATATTCTTGATAAATAAAAAACATTCTGAGGAGAAAATAATGTAGACATACATTAAGTGGAACGTCGTAAGAAATTTATACGAAACAAATTTTTCATGGAACTTCTACATTTTGTAGCTCCTCTAGTTGTTAATTTTCTCCAAAATCTCGTAAATACCAACGTTTAGTGATCGCAATCACTATTGTTTCTATCAAGTTTGTCATTCGTTTAGAACTAGTTTCCCTTACATTAATTACACAAACCCCGCATACTGGTAAAAATCATTCATTGACATTAACAAAGGTTTAAGAAACTCATACCGTCTAAAACATTTACATTTTGCAGACTGTGCTAAGTTTGAGATCTTCATCCTGGGAGGTCACAATGGTACGTGTGACGTCATAGACTACAAGGATGGAGGGCTCACCCTCCATTATTGTATGGAGATGTGTTTGGACATGGAAGGTTGCCGGGCGGTAACGTTGGATGAGATCACACAGAGGTACGATGGGTGTAGGACATGACACCTTCAGACATCTGCACATTCTGTGTTTCAATATCAGGGGACATTCAGACAATATCCCTCCGGAATCAAGGTTGTAAACATTTAGGTCATCTAGCGTGTGCCCGTCCTCACGCAATTCATTGCTTAGTTTAGTTCGTTGACAATTATTACCAATGAATTTATCAAGTTTATCTAAATCTATATAATAGCAACATTCTAGAAGCGGGACATCGAGCTACAATCTCTGTCTCAGACTTGATCCAATGTTTGACATAACTGTCCCGCCTCAAGACAGACGCCTCAGAGTTTTCACGTATTATTGAACCATTATATTATATTTATAATGTTATGGAACTACTTTACTTATCATATCAATCAACAGTCCGCCCACAGTATCTTACTAGTGCTGTGATAACAATAGTGGTATCCATTAATCAGCCGATAACTTGTTATAATCAGCTGAGAACTTGTTATGATCAGCTGAGAACTTGTTATGATCAGCTGATAACTTGTTATAATCAGCTGATAACTTGTTATATTCAGCTGATAACTTGTTATATTCAGTCGATAACGTGTTATTTCCAGCAGATAACGTGTTATATCAGCCGATAACGTGTTATATTCAGCCGATAACGTGTTATAATCAGCTGATAACTTGTTATTATCAGCTTATAACTTGTTATTATCAGCTTAAAATGTGTATGTAATTTGCATTACCTAAGATATGTCCTGATGTTTATAATAATTTCCCGAAAAGCTCGGACAAATCTTCGCCCCATGCATTGAAATTTATTATTTTAATTATATATTTTATAAATTCATTTAAATGAGCCTGTTTAAAAATGTAATTTTTAACTAAAAATGGAAATAAATAAACTTCTTTATAAATACGACCCCACATGTCCTACAGACTTTAGGTATAACGTCTTTAATGTTATATACTCATACACTTCTTTAAGATACTGTCAGCTGTAACATTTGTATGTACTTCCAGCTGCTATTTCCACGACTGCGCCAACCATACAGAGACAGCCGAGGGAAAGTACACGTTCATGAAGAGAAGGTGTATTCAACCAGAGGATGGTAGGTGGTGTACAGTGGCGTGTTACAATTGACAGTTTTGTTTAACATACACGTAAATTGCAAATATTGAATCAGTAAAAGGTAAACAAAATATAAGTCCTGGAACAATTAAATATTGATCAATGAATGTACTGTTTTTAATGGCTACAGTGAAAATCCTGATTATACGTTTTCTAGACAGAATTTATATGACATTTTCTAATGAAAATATATTAGGGTCAGCACACCTTATAAGAATTGCTTCTTTTGTGTGTGTGTGTGTGTGTGTGTGTGTGTGTGTGTGTGTGTGTGTGTGTGTGTGTGTGTGTGTGTGTGTGTGTGTGTGTGTGTGTGTGTGTGTGTGTGTGTGTGTGTGTGTGTGTGTGTGTGTGTGTGTGTGTGTGTGTGTGTGTGTGTGTGGTGTGTGTGTGTGTGTGTGTGTGTGTGTGTGTGTGTGTGTGTGTGTGTGTGTGTGTGTGTGTGTGTGTGTGTGTGTGTGTGTGTGTGTGTGTGTGTGTGTGTGTGTGTGTGTGTGTGTGTGTGTGTGTGTGTGTGTGTGTGTGTGTGTGTGTGTGTGTGTGTGTGTGTGTGTGTGTGTGTGTGTGTGTGATGTGTGTGTGTGGTGTGTGTGTGTGTGTGTGTGTGTGGTGTGTGTGTGTGTGTGTGTGTGTGTGTGTGTGTGTGTGTGTGTGTGTGTGGTGTGTGTGTGTGTGTGTGTGTGTGTGTGTGTGTGTGTGTGTGTGGTGTGTGTGTGTGTGTGTGTGTGTGTGTGTGTGTGTGTGTGTGTGTGTGTGTGTGTGTGTGTGTGGTGTGTGTGGCTGTGTGTGGTGTGTGTGTGTGTGTGTGTTGTGTGTTGTGGTGCTTTGTGTGATTGGTGCTGTGTGTGATGTGTGTGTGTGTGTGTGTGTGTGTGTGTGTGTGTGTGTTGTGTGTGTGTGTGTGTGTGTGTGGTGTTGTGTGTGGGTGTGTGTGTGTGGTTGGTGTGTGTGTGTGCTGGTGTGTGTGTGTGTGTGTGTGTCTGTGTGTACGTATTACACACAGTTAGGGACCCTAACTTGACCCTAAGCATTCAACACAAGCAAGATTTACTTCAAACGGTTAGTATTTTAAGTTTACGTGTATGTGTTTTCACAACACCACTCTTTTACCAGGTTGGTGAGGGCATGCATCCCCCTGGATCCATTTCTACCTGCACTATTAGCCGAAACCTGAACGTTTGCAATGGGGTCCTACCGATATACGGAGTTATCCCTGATTTCGCTACGTATTTACCTCCCTTGAACGAGGTGGCGCTTCTTTGGGTAGTTCCGGTTTCGGTTATATACAGTAAACTATATTGAGAGCACGCCGATTTTATGTTGAAAATAGCTGTGGATTAGGAAAAAGAGTGGTCACATGTAACGTTTTTATGGCCTGAAATATATGTATTGGAATTTCATGTAACCCGGATGTAAACACAAAGAATTAATTATGTCGAGACAAAGAAAAGGCGATGTGCCTTACTGTTAGCTTTAAAATTCCTATTTATACGCGGATATGTGGAATTACCTGTGTCAGATTATAATATCAATATTGTATAATATCAACAGATCAAAAGACAAAAGTTAACGCTTGGAAGTAGCGGAGGTTTTCAATCAAATTTTAAGTTTAAGAGAGTTATTTTTTCAAACTACCGGTAAATCGCACTTTTTAATCAAAGACGGCCGACTGTTTTAAAGTTACTCATTATATAATTATTTAAATAAAGCAGTGTTATTTACATTATAAACATAAGAAAACTTTATGAGGTCAATTATATCTTATTTTAATTATTTGAAATGTGTTAATTTTGATATTATTAATCTTACTTGTTCTTCAAGTTTCAGTCATTTTCTTTCTTTTCTGAAGTATTTCTTTTCTTACTGTGTTAAAAATTACACGGTTGTGTAAAGCACTTTCTGTGCTGCAAGTATGTGAAAATTAACTTTTAGAGTATATCCAAAATGACATGTTTATTGTGCTGTGTATACACCCACCCCCAATATCTTACACTGACCGGTAATCCACACCAGATGTGTCTAGGCATGAGGGGTAGATAAGAACCCCACCAGGTGTAGGGGATGACCGGAGAAATGCCTCTAGGGGATGACTGGTTAATTGGCTGTAGGGCTCAATGAGTTAATGAAAATAGGATAAAAGAGCAAAAAATACACACACCAAAATAGGTTGCATATGTTGCCAACTCCCTACATGCCACACATTTAATTTCAATCATGACTAGTATAAAAATGCATTACTATAGTCGAATTGCTCCAATTACCACTTCACTTCCAGCACATTTACATTAAAAGCTTACACAAATTATCTGCAGCTCATCAATGACGAAAAAAGACAACAAAAATAGCGAAATTTATCGCAACACGCCAGTATTAGGGGACGATCTGTCGAGATTAAGTACCAACTTATTTTACCCCACCCATACAGTTTCTTGAGAAACTGTTCCGACTTTAACAGTTTTACTCTATCATACATAATTTCCTTCTAAGCTTTGGCTGTACTGCTGTTCTGCATCAGTTTCCTACTTTGAATATAGAGCGAACCTTGAAATTCCTTTAAGAACACTTGGATAAATCTCGATATTTTATCTGATCGTCGTTTTTCTCAACAAACCGGAACTACCCAATACCAAAGGGAAATCACTCTAAACTGACTTCGCAAGGGAGATAACTGTGGATATCGGTAGGACCCCATTAAATGACGTTATATTTTAACTATAAATTGATTGGTTCTCTCAGAGTGTATCTCCACCGTGACCCAGACGTGCCACAACTGTAAGATCGGTCCCGACTGCCAGGCAGCATACCGAAGTAACAGCACCATCCGCTTCACGGAACTGTGTAAGGCGGAGAAAATACGAGGTAGCTATTACGTCATTTACAGCATGTACCAAACTCCGAAAAGGCACAGAACAAATATATTTCACATGCAAGCCAAGCGAAAAGTAAGAACAAATTTGTAATGAGTCATTTTACGAAAAAAGCAAACCCGACAGTTACCGCCTTGGAACGGTCAGTCGGCAATATGGACCGATTGTGGTGCTTAAACCGGTTTTTACAGAGCTCTAACCTCAAATCGATGTGACAAGACCCTGAAACACTTTACACGTGGTGTATATCTAACCTGATCAATTCCCCTTGTACAGTATTACTTACATAAAATCAAGTCGATGTGACAAGAATCGGATACACTCTACACCTTATACTATCTCCCGGTAATCCCCAGACCCAGAGAGCGAGGTGGTGTGGTATGACAGGCAGCGATCGGGAAATTCAGACACGTGTCGGGTATACCAATGCTCCCAGGTCGCCTTCTCCATGGGAGATATCGCCTTCCGGCAATCCTGCAGGACAGGTACGCTATCCATTTATAACACTGAAATTACATGTGTTGTCAAACTACATAAATATATGTTCTTTGAGATACATTTACATGTTTGTTTTATAACTAAAGCTTAAAGGGAACTAACGTAGAGTGATAGAACAACAAGTGACGTTACTCGGTTAATATCCGTCGAAATATTCTGTTGGTACCTTTCACTGGGAAAATAAGAAAAAATCCAATAAGAGTTAACACTAAATTACCTCTAGACAAACGCAAACAGGGTAAATGTTTGTTTGTTTGTTTATTGGGTTAATCGTCCCACCAACGGTATTTCAGTTATCTGGAGACGGTGTCCACTTAAAGCAGATATAGTGCTGCCTTCACTGCGTATAGCATGCCGTGAACCCCTGGCATGATACCACACCCAGTCACATTATCCTGACACCGGGCCAACCAGTCGTGGAACTACCCTTGTATTTGCTTGAGCCTTAGCAAGGGAGCTATACCACTACCATTTTTAATGACTTTGGTATGTTGCGACCCAAGAATAAATGTATTAGGGTGACAAAAACACAGGGACGAGACAGTACACACAAAAACGAAAACCAGCAGTTGCCGCCTTGGAGCGGTCAGTCGGCAACATGACGGACAGGGCTGCTTAAATCTGGTTTGTGAAGCGCTTCATCCTCGTGTTCATATAATAAGCAGTACATGAATCTTAATTAACATTAGGTAAGAAGGTACACTGTAAGGCAACTTTGAATTAATTGTAAAGCTAGTTTACATATTTGGGTATATATAACCAATGGTACTATGAGAAAATGTACAAACATAGCTATACACGGTGCTAAGATATTTTCACTTGTACTTAATATAGGTATAATGTCATATACCAACTTATATACACATTTGATGAGATTTTGTCTCTTATTACACATTGACCGTCACTAGAGGATATAGTCTTCTCCATCATTTTCTCTCTCTCCCTCTCTCTCTCTCTTTGTCTCTCTCTCTCTCTTTGTCTCTCTCCCCCTCTCTCTCTCTGTCTTTCTCCCCTCTCTTTCTCTCTCTCCACCCCTCTCTCTCTCTCTCTCTCTTTGTCCCTCTCCCCCCTCTCTCTCTCTCTCTCTCTCTCTCTCTCTCTCTCTCTCTCTCTCTCTCTCTCTCTGCTCTCTTTGTGTATATCGCTTCTAACTTTGTACGCAGACTGCCCACAACATGAGCTGTTCCTATTGGAGAACCACATGGGCACTGGAGAACCTATTGGTCACGACGAAGGAAACGTGACGTTAGAATATTGTACGGAGAAATGTCTCGACCTTGACAGCTGTATGGGGATGACGTTTAACGCGACGTCAATGAATTGTACCTACCACAGCTCTGCCAATAGTACAGCTGTCCCGACGGGAACGGGAATGAGGTTCATAAAGCTAAGATGTTTGGAAGATTCGGGTAAGATACCTCTTTTCATCTTTTGAATATGGTGAAAAGTTTTAATGCTTGTCAGCGATACAATGAAAATTTATCACAGGAAAATATCTGAAAAATAAAGCAACACGGCATCCATAGTTAGTAAACTGATCTTAATAATACTTTACACATGCAGATACACATATCTGACACATGTGTATGGTCATGTCAGGGAATGGGATGGGATGGGATGGAATTTGCCGGCATGTTTGCTGATAATGTGCAGCGAAATTTCAATCATTATAGCACAGAGGCACTTATGAGGTGCCCTGGGACTGAACCCGGCCGGTCTATTACACTAACACCGACGAGTCCGGCGTAATGCTGTCCCCTTAGCCCCGATCGTTAAAAGGGAAGACACTACTACCAACTTTAAAGTCTTTGGTTTGACCCCGCTGGGGTTAAAACCCACGACCTCCCGATCCGCAAGCCGACGTTCTACCATCTAAGCTATTGCGGCCGATGTGTCAGGGAATGGATTCGGTTTGCACTTCACTTGTAGATTTGTAGTTTAGTTTGTTTCAGGTTCAGGTTATGTTATTAAAGAGATTATTCAGTACGCCCACTTAATGTAAGTGAAATTGGTTTCAATAAATGTTTAACGAGATTAAATCATATCATTGACTCAAACGAAAGCTGTTCTTCCGAATGTCATACCATTCCATAAACAAAAGTAGCGGTTTTTTTCAGCTTTTAACATTTAAAACAAATTATTTGTCTTATCTAATTCAAAACTTAGAAAGATCTTTCCGCACAGATCGTGTCATGTCCTATCGTCAATTGTGCCGGAACTGTAGGCGTGGTCCTGACTGTCAGTATTACTACAACTACACTTACTCTGGTTCTACCGCCGCAAAGTTTACTGCGTGTTCGCAATATTTCGGCGGCACAGGTGACGTTGGACCGGACGCCGTCGAGTTTATAGAGAACGATGGAACCTGTGGACGACTGAATTGCTCACAAATGACACAGGACATGTTTTCAAACTTATACCGATGGTCGTGCTCGGCAGGTAAGTGTTCGTAAATCTATCATTCAGTTTGAGATGTGGCATTTTGTAATGCAACAAGTAAATGTGGTGCTTTATTAAAATAATAGTAATTAAAATCGAAGTTTGACTCTCGTCGCATCCGTTGTATTATAAGATGCCGTAAACAAGTTATAACTTCTCCATAATAGATGGTTCCGGTCAGATTCATTAGGATATTTCGGTATACCGGTATAAGAATATATGAACATTGCAACATATACCAAACTCCGAAAAGGCACAGAACAAAGGCATTTCATATGCAAGCAAAGCGAAAAGTAAGAAAAAAATTGTGATAAGTCATTTAACGAAAAGAGCAAACCCGACAGTTTCCGCCTTGGAACGGTCAGTCGGCAATATGGACCGACTGGGGTGCTTATACTGGTTTACAGAGCTCTAACCTCAGATATTTGAAGCATTCGCGTTAAATATCGAAATGACCAGTCTCTGTCTTATCGTTTTTATTTATCAAAAATAGTTCACAATAAATATCAAATATTTATATAAACTCCTCTCGAATGTGCATAATGGGGATTGGCAAATGTGTGTGTACTTTGCAATATTTTCATTCAGAAAATGGTTGAAAGCTATACACCAAAATAATCACATTCTCAGTGTTCACGTGCTTTTCAGCTCATAATTCTCATTGTCGAACGTTGAGCTTTAACTAATTCAAACGAAACTTGGACGTGATTAATTGTTTCTTTTTTTAATGCTCATAATTATCTAACAGTTTTCACCTTAAGTCTGCAAAATGAAAACAATGTTAAAAACGAAATTGTTTTGACCTGATGGGAATACTTTTACATTTACAGTGAATTTCATGTTCACAAGCAAGCTCTCCATTCTTCAACGAGCGTCGGCTCCAGGTACGGGAGGCCCCGGGTTCAATCCCGAGCCACGACATACCAAAGTCGCTAATAATGGCAGAGGTATAGGTCCCTTGCTAATGCTCCAGCAAATATAAGGGATGTACCACGACTGGTTGGGCCGGTGTTAGGATAATGTGACTGTGTGTGGTATCATGCAAGGTGTTCACGGTATGCTATACACAGTGAAGACAGTACTGTATCTGCGTTGACACCGTCTGTAGATAATTAAAATATAATTGGTGGCACGATAAACCCAATAAACATAAACTTTCTTCAACAACCACGTGATCGTATGAGCAGCAGTAGTTTCTTTAGCTTAGTGACGTAAACGGTTTTAAGAGTATGACAATGTTTATGGTTTTAACCCGTTGTTAAGCAGTCGAAGCAAACTCACAAGCTTCTCATGCCTTTTTGTAGACTGTCCCTTCTACAGTATCTACACATTGACCGCTCACGAGAGCTTGTGCCCTGTGCTTGCAACAGACGAAGGGTCCGTGACCTTGGAGTACTGCACGGAGCGGTGTATGGACATGGACGACTGTCGGGCCGTCTCCTTCAACGTTAACAACGGCAGCTGCACGTACCACTCGTGTGATAACGCCACAGCGAACGTCAACTACACACTCATCTGGCGGCAATGTGAAAATGATACTGGCAAGTATAAGACTCATACATGTAAAATCAATATCATTGACAAATGACATCATTTATAAAATTAATTCATTTCGATTATCAGATGAGCCCGGGTACTAAACGTCTAAAGTCTGGTCGCGTGAATACTGATTTGGTACAAAATATTGTGTCTGTCGAACAACACCGCAGGTCGCAGAATGCTGTCATTTTGTCCACCACTGTATTGCTAGTGTAACGTCAAATAATAAAAAATGTTGCTGGTTTCAAGAAACTTTTTGACTTTGTGGATCGAATATATATCTCCGCCCATTTATCAATACCAAGTGTCGCCATATCATCTATTTGGCGACCTTGTTTACTCCGAAAGAGCTTCCCTACCTTTTTAAATGGCACACATAAGACAAACTTGGCTTTAAACACGGACTTATCAAACATATGCCTAGATCAAAGACGTTTACAATTATGCCGCGATCATAATTGTTTACGTAACCTTAGCAAAAAATATATTTAAATAATCCATAGAAAAGGTCAATACGTGTATATCTTTACAGCAAACTCTTTTCTCATGTATTCAATTAACCCTGCATTTCGAGAAGAAGGTAGAAAATGTGGTAAGGTGACGACGACGATGACGACGACGACGACCGTGGTGGTGGTGGTGGTGGTGGTGGTGGTGCTGCTGCTGCTGCTGCTGCTGCTGCTGATGATGATGATGATGATGATGATGATGATGATGATGATGATGATAATGATGATGATGATGATGAGTTGGAGGAGGACAAACCATATTATACGATACATGTCTTATTAAATGGTAGGCAGAAATAAGACAATATTAACGTATATTCATCTATTCTCAGTGCCACAGAAACCATACAACCAAACGTGCCTGAACTGCGGAAATCAGTTATGTAAGAAATACATTTCGACTGAGACCAGCGTCAACAGCTCCAATTTCTGCACTTCCGGTTGTGCCAGTTGTGACGTCGTAGAGTATATTCCTGTCTCAGACAGTTGCCGACAGTTCGAATGTGACATTCCGGTTCTAAATTCACCTGGAACGAAGTTAAATCGAAGAACATATGATCCAGGTCAGTTCTTAACATTCCCTGCAGGAAATTGTCAGATTGAAGCTAATAATGTAAATCCAAGTTGGTCAGTTGTATTGGCTGCTGACTTTTCAACAGTGCCATCCTATTATTGCATGTAGTTTATAACACAATCTCTTTTTTGGCCATTTTTAAAAAAATTATCATTTTAAAAAAGATACTGTTTTATGGAGAAAATTCCATGTTGGAATAATATTTACTGAGTAGTTGAACATATAGGAATTTTTCATTTTTTTTTTACTTTTCTTTTACTTTCCTAGCCCAAGTGCGTAATTTAAAATGTCTGGCAACCTAGCCTAAGTGCGTAATTCAAAATGTCTGGTAACCTAGCCCAAGTGCGTAATTCAAAATGGCTGGTAACCTAGCTGAAGTGCGTAATTTAAAGTTAAAGTGTCCGGTAACCAAACCCAAGTACGTAATTTGAATTAAAAATATCTGTGCTCTAGGCCAAGTGTGTAATTTAAAGTTTAAGTGTCTGGTAACCTAATCCAAGTGCGTAATTTAAAGTTAAAGTGTCTGGTTACCTAGCCCAAGTGCGTTATTTAAAGTTAAAGTGTCTGGTAACCTAGCCCAAGTGCGTACTAAGTAAAGTCACATGGTTTTAATAAGATAGCATACTATTGTAGCCAGGTGATAGAAAGAGAGTGTGTAGGGGTCACCATAAAATATGAACGTATGTGCTGACCCTTAAATAAACTAGTTATCAGTCAGTCAGTCAGTCAGTCAGTCAGTCAGAAAAAGAGTGTGTAACCGACCCGGTTAGCTCAGACGGTAGAGCATTCGCCCTGTTAGCGAAAGGTCCCGGGTTCGGGTTCCGGACTGGTTGCCCATTTTTCTTCCTATGTTACACTTTTTATATTAACCCACTTCTTTCATTACCCTAGGCATAACATTTAAAAAATGTTTACCCAAATTGGCTGCAGGTTGTACTGTGTACATTCTTCGTGCAATGAGCAATGTCCAACCGGGGTGTGAATACTTTGACTACATGTTGGGCCATGCTGAGCCGTTGTATTGCAACCGTTTGTGTCTGGACACACCCGGATGTCGCGCTTCTCTACAGGTGGGTCAGACATGTTTCCTCTACCCGTGCAGCAACTACACTGAGGCACCGATCTCCGCAGGGACCTCGACAACTGTCAATACCCTGTACATCAGGGAGTGTCAGGAACGTAAGTAAATAGGCGATTCCTGTTTTTGTTGCTGATGATGTTGTTGTTTGTTGTTGTTGTTTGTTGACCAATTTATACTTAATTTCTCCTTATCTTGTATTTATGCATTGGGTCCACATAAAACGCACGATAAAATAATGCTGTTAAATGTAAAGCATGATCTGATGGTCTCGGGTCGGCCTTTTCTACGTTAGCAGTCTTGAAGGATATGTTTTCCGTAGCATAGATTTTTGTCTGCTTCTATGTTTCGGCTCTTTATGTAGATGTAGATCTCTTTATGTAAAAGTGTATATAAATGTCCATGAAAATCAAGAAAAACATTTTCAATCGACATTATCATGCTTTGCGAAACGAGACGAAAAAATACACACTTTGCATGGGATCCGACATTGGGGCGCAATATTTGAATCTCGGCGTCGTCAGATCTTTTCCATTTCATCAGACACAAAGCAAAGTTCAAAACTTATACACATACTTTGCAGGCCATTACCTGTTGACCATGTCATGCACTGTTGTTTGTATGCACGTCCCTACTGTAAACATTGGAATAAAACAGAATAAGAAAAGCATTATCGAATTTGAGGGATTGGGTCTAGGATTTGCCGGCATTTTTGCCGATACTGTGCAGCGACATTTCTATCATTATAGCACAGGGGCACTTATGAGGTGCCCAGGGACTGAACCCGGCCAGTCAATACTGACACCGACGAGTCGGGCGTAATGCTGTCCCCTTAGCCCCGAGCGTTAGGAGGGAAGCCACTACTACCAACTTTAAAGTCTTTGGATTGACCCGGCCGGGGTTTGAACCCACGACCCCCCGATCCGCAAGCCGCGGCTCTACCAGCTGAGCCATTGCGGCCGGTTTTTATAGAATTTGAGTTATAAAGATTAAGCGTTATAACCGACGGGAAGTAAACAGGTTCTCGTTCTTGAAAACTTATAAAGCAATATATTGAACAGCATATGACAGTTACGATTAAAATTATAATGGATCTGATGTCTTAGCAATAATCTAATATTATTTGGAGCATCATGTGTTGTTGCTGTTTTTAAACAGTAATACACTTAAAATCTAAATTCTAAGATTTTAATATTGCCATTTTTTTATAAAATAAATGTCGTGCGCTTCTAATTTCTTTGTTTGTTGTTTTTTTGTTGTTGTTGTTCTATATGTATATTTTTAATTTACTTAATAATAATACAGTTTAACACCTTTTCAATAGAGGCATTCTCTTTGATATCTAAATGTTGCTGAACAACATAAAAGATAGGGACAACATTTTCTGAAATATAAATTAAATGTTTCTAAGTCATCTACCACTGTTGTAGCAATGCATAAAAATAGTAACAACTCTCGAGCTTTACGAATAATGTGAGTACACGCACATACATACACTTGCACCTGCATTTACACCTGCATTTACTCACACATACACACGTGTGCACCCGCATAGACACGTTTTGCCCCACGCCCCCCCCCCCCCCCCCCCCCCACACACACACACTCAGGTACATACACATGGACCCGCACACACAATAACCTGCGCACGCGCACACACACAAGCGCGCACGTCCGCACACACACAGAAAACACTCTTTGAACAGTGGACATGTGAAAGATGCATAATATATATTTAGTTAAAACATAAAACTCTTGAAACGAAATTGTAACTTTTTAGAAAGCGGACAATGACATGCCTACTCACTATGCTACGTTAGTAACTTGCTGACCACGGTTTCGTGTCCGGGAAGCATACGGACATTACCGACTATTCATTTATCGGTATCGGAAAGTATACGGTCTATACCGATGGCTCATTTGTCATTTCCGTGAAGGATACGGACATTTCTGACTATTCGTTCATTGTTTTCGTGAATTATACGGACTTTACCGACTATTCATTTACCGTTTTCATGAAGTATACGGACTTTACCGACCATTCATTTATCGGTTTCGTGAAGTATACCGACTTTACCAACTATTCATTGAGTACCAAATCACTATAGCAAAATATCATTTTTATTGACACTGTGTTGAACAAAAGTATACACACATTGAAGCATGTATTTAAACAAGGCATACATTTGTACGCACATGTTATGTACATGTTATTTATGTTAATATGTGTTTTGTATGTTATGTATGTTTTGTTCGATTTGTTTAATTTTAGAGAATGGCTTACTATATATTTGTTTAGCCTGTGCTACTCTGGTGACACAGACCTGCCTGACGTGTTCCCAAGGTCCTCAGTGCCAATCTCCGTATGCCGTACGTGCTGCATCTACACAGGATAATTGCGACACCTGGTGTACCGTCAATAGTCACTGTCGGGCGCCCAATATTCGAACGGCACGTGCACCCTTTATGACTGCAGCCAAGTAAGGCATGAGTATGGCATGCGATTCCGCCGCAAAACGTGCAACACCGGTAAGATAATAATGCTCGTGTCGTTGTTTGTAAAATTTTTCCCCAACAGGGAATTGAACCCACGCGATAAGGGAATTTAAAAGTTTGCGACTCACTTCGCGTCTTTGGATAAAATGTATCTTAAAATAAAGAGGTATTGTCGAAGTTGCCCTCGTAAAGCTTGGATTGGATTCCATGCAAATGCAAAGGCTGCATCTTAGTCGCTCGTCCAGCTGTCCAACGCATTCATGAAGACGTCATAATATTGTCCTTATTATATATCAGCGCTTGTACTGTTTTATTTTATTTGAAACTACTCTCTCATTTGGAATTCTAGGTTGCCGGGACTTTTATCTACTGTACATGTGTTGATAGTTTATTTTATTACTAGTTATTATGTATGTATATAAGTTCATTGTATCTGTTTTAACTCCCGATGCAGGTGCTCACTGTTAGTTGTTTTACTTTGACGAGATATTTTTATTTACACTGTTTGATAGAAAAACCTTCAGGAAGTGCGAGGTTGATGCGCTCCACAAACCAGGTTTAAGCACCCCAGTCGGCTCTTTTGCCGACTGACCGTTCCAATGCGGTAACTGATGGTTTTTCTTTTTGTGTGTTATGTCTCGTCTCTGTGTTTTTGTCACATTTACATTTTACCTTGTTTGCCTTTGTCTACAGGTAGATAAAATTTAAGTATCTGTGGAAAATTTGATAGGACCTTTTCTTATTGACCTATTGGCAGAAATGAATATTTAACTTCATGTAAACATGGCTGATAAGACAACTGTTTGCTTCAGGTATTATTTACTTATTTGTTGATATTGATTACAAATATAGGTCAATAAACATATCTATTTTCAACGAAAGTGTCATTGACTCGTTATTGATCTGACGACGTAAATTGAATTTAATTGTTGTTGCAAGTTTGAATATTTACTTTAATATATTGTTTATTATTTTTTCCAACATTTATGATACTGTATTATTTACTTTGTTGTAATAAATAGCAGATAAAAAACAGGAAACATCGATACATGCCATTCCTATGTCAACAAGATAAAAGTTACCAATAAAAAACACCTTTGCTTTGAAGTCATGTATTGTCGTCTTATCGTCATTGCATTTTTTTAAAGAAAACAAAATTCCTTCTCGTATTATCAGAACTATGCCTATCTTAGAAAATATTTCTTTATATGCCTTATTTAACTCTCTCTCTCTCTCTCTCTCCCTCCCTCCTCTCCTCTCTCTCTCTCTCCTCTCTCTCTCCTCTCTCTCTCTCTCTCTCTCTCTCTCTCTCTCCTCTCTCTCTCTCTCTCTCTCTCTCTCTCTCTCTCTCTCTCTCTCTCTCTCTATAATATATATATATATATATATATATATATATATATATATATATATATAAAATTCGTTGACATCAAATTGTGTTTTTTTTTATTTTCAAATGTTTTAAAAAGATAAATGGCCGCAGAAAGATTTTGTTTGTTTTCATTTTTCATGAAATAAATGTCAATAGCGCGAAGAAAATTGACTGATAACAAACACTGACGACCATCATTACAGTATATCGTCTTGTATTTTGTCCAAGTTTTATGAAATTCTACCAGCCAGTTACTTAGAAATGACTGCAGAGGGATAATTTTTCATTTGATTTTTTTCTTAAATAAAGCTCAATAATCCTGTAGAAAACTGATTGATCAAAAAGAACTTGACGGGCATCATCACCATATGTTGGTTCATACTTTTTTTTAAGTTTCATGAAATTCTATCAGCTAGTTACCGAGAAATGGCAAGTAGACGGAAAAGTGTGACGGACGGACGGACGATGGACGGACAGACGGACAGGCGGATGGACGGACGGACAACGCCATTTCAATATCCCCTCCCGATTCATTGGTGGGGGATAACAACCTATACATTCAAATAACTTAGAATGAAAATTGTTCGCCTGCTGCAACAGATATTACGTTATGTATTCCGTAGATTGTCCTCTATACGAGATATATTCCATGACGGGCTACACGGGAACGTGCCCGGTACTCTTAAAGGAGGTACTCGTGTTTAGCGCCGAAATATGCATGGAGCGATGTTTGGAAGAACCCGGATGTAGAGCCACCTCCTTCTACGACAACGTGTGTCACCTGCACGCCTGTGACTGCAGTAAGGCGTCCACACTACCTGCAGAAGTCTTCATGTGGAGATACTGTCTGCCCGGTAGGCAAGCCATCTGTTTACTTTAGAACTAATTATTTTTTATTAATAACTATAAAAAACTTACAAAAACATATCTATTATAAGACGTAACAATTCAAATATGCATGTTAAAGATTCTATCTGACGTTGATAAATCATACGAAAATCTACAATTTTGAAACGATGACAATAAAGGAAGGAAAGTGGATCAGACGATAATAAGATAATAAGATGATAAGACGCGATATAAGATGACTGGCTGAAACAACGGAAGGCATCACTGTTTAAGCCGTATTCTTACAAACCAATAAGGATGTGTAACGAATGCGGGCGCTCTCCATCCATACACAATCCACAATAACCGTTGCTTAACCGCGCAAGTTTGGAAGCGGCTTAAACCACGTCGCAAAAGAGTTAACCCACCAGCGAGGCTGGACTGAAGCGCTTATATTTCTACCCCTGCGGTCGTTACATTGCCCCCACCCCCCCCCCCCCCCCCCCCCCCCCTCCGAAAAGTCTCGTCCTAAGACTTGACCTGGGAAAGTCCGTGCGCTTACAACTCCAGTCCGGCAGTTGAATATCCCACCGCTGCCACCGATGTAACGAAGACCGGCGCTCTCCAACGGTCACTCATCCGTACACCAATCGCGCAAGTTTAAAAGCCAATTAAACCTCGTCACTAAAGAGGTAAGCCAGCAGCGAGGCTGGTTTGAAACCTCAAATAACAACAGCCGCAACTGGCCAATTCTGTGTTTACAATATAAAACACAAGAAATCGATAACACTGCCTATATCACCAAATCGCCAATTCTCCAGTTCTCCTGAAAATCCTGTTTTCGATAATCAATTAAACTACATTAGAGCACACCAGCTTCAACATACCTTATACTTGCCATTGTTCATCTATTACATAATTATAAAAAACACTATTATACTTGAAATAGATTCAATGTTTTAATAAGAATTATTCTATACTAGAACTAAGAGCTAAACAACGCAATGATTCTTTCGAAAATTCCCCTTACAGAGAAGTTAGGTCATTAAAACGCACACGCTGCATACGGATACAGATTGCATAGACAGATATGGATAGCTTCACTAGATACACGCGGCGACATGCATGCTAATACATTTCACTGAGAAACACTGAGAAAATGGAGTTATAATTACAAAGTGGCATTTAATTTTAAGTTCCTATTCATCGGTAACTTCTCGGGTATATCTGTCCCCGGAACAATGATCCCTCTGATGTCTCTGGTGCGATGATACTTACAGAATCACGATCGTTGTGTTCGCCGCAAGAAAAATACGCCACAAAAAGTTCTTAAAAGCGATATAATTTATAATTACAAAGTGGCATTTAATTTTAAGTTCCTATTCATCGGTAACTTCTCGGGTATATCTGTCCCCGGAACAATGATCCCTCTGATGTCTCTGGTGCGATGATACTTACAGAATCACGATCGTTGTGTTCGCCGCAAGAAAAATACGCCACAAAAAGTTCTTAAAAGCGATAGGTGTAGTTTATAGGATTATTTCAATGTAACTGTTCACATCTCCTTAGATATACACCTGTTACTGCATTTTCTGTAGAGATAACAAAACATTTCTCCTTGATGTTTTCATGATGTCATAGGCACCGACATATCTATTTTTGCGGGGTGTTCCCGTCATACATCCGAGAGATGATTCCTGAATTATCCGCGGCTTCCGATTGGCAGAATTTTTCTGTCTCAGCCGTTAAAATACACACACATATACAATGGTTTTGTGTCTTTCTGATTTTCGGCGATGCATACACATAAACCATGTCCGGTCCACCGTTTATGATTTCTTTGAGCCGTCCAAACAACTCACATGTGCATCGCGTGATGAATATCCAGATACAAAACAACTTAAAAACATGCCTGTTGTTTCAGGATTGGAGAACCGAACAGATCTGTCGGAATACATTGCCAACACAGTCTCTGAATGTCCAAGACTTACTACCCCAAGGCTATCGCCGACTGTTCATCCGTCGTGATTACGACCCCGGCTACAACCACCACCACTACACTCCCGTCATTCAGTAAGGATGGGTGATGCTTAAATTTTCCCTCGGGTTTCGTTCGAAGATTTTAGCTTAAATTTGATTGCATAAACAGGTATAGGATTCTTATGTCATTAGTCTGACAGAATCCTAGATCTTCCTGAATTAAAAAACAAATTAAAATGCGCATAGCATTTGTATTTAAACAATTCTTCGAATACTGTTTGAAGTTCATAATTCTTATAGCTTTGTGTTTTCGTGATGGCAGAGTGACGTAAATATCATGCACACATGTAACAGGGACTTTTGCTTATACGTTTCCTTTAATGGCGATCAACTTGCAGTCTGGAGATTGCAGGCTTTTGTCTTTGCTTTCATCAGAAGCATGAGTCTGAAAACTATGCTGGACATTGTGGTAGTTGGAAAAGTTTTGGGGTTTTTTTACATTCTTTATGCACGAAAGACAAGAACTGTATCGGCAATTAACGTTCAATCTTGCTGGCAAACGTCAGGCAAAAATAATATACATGGTTTGTCTGAGAGGTTAATTATTTACCCCGATCTCTTAATCAATCACGACTATAAGCGTTCCGTAACTGCCAAGCGAAACACCATTGCCAAATTATTTTACCGAGCTGCCCTGGTTAGATGAGATGGGATTTGCCGGGCATTTTTGCCGATACTGTGCAGCAACATTTCTATCATTCTATCATTGTAGCACAGGGGCACTTTTGAGATACCCAGGGACTGAACCCGGCCGGTTCATTAGACTGACACCGACGAGTCAGGCGTAATGCTGTCCCCTTAGCCCCGAGCGTTAGGAGGGAAGCTACTACTACCAACTTAAAAGTCTTTGGTTTTTACCAGGCCGGGGTTTGAACCCGCGACCTCCTGATCTGCAAGCCGAGCACTGGTTAGAGCTACCGGTGCTCCGCAGTTAGCTTGAGAACCTCCCCACATGAACGTTCTTACCCCGACCGGGACTCGAAGCCACACAGTGAGGGGATGAGGAGTTTCACGTCAGCGACTCTAACCGCCCGGCCATGGGCACCCCAACCCCACCACTACTACTTCTACTTCCACAACTACAATTACTGCTACTACTACTTTACTACTTCTACTACTACTATTACTACTACTACTACTACTACTACTACTACTACTACTACTACTACTACTACTACTACTACTACTACTACTACTACTGCTATTACTGCTACTACTTCAGCAACAACTTCTGCTATAACTACCATTTCTATTACTACTAGCAGCTTTTATATTTTAATCTTATAAAACGAAGATCTACAGCTGGATGGGGTGAGCAAGGCGAGGTTTGCATACTCCGTTGGCCATGTACAAAATAAACGCACATTTATAAGATATGTTAATACACACCTGCACCATTGATCTTCGTCAGCACCTTACAGTCGAAAGTTTTCTTTATTTATGGCAATTCAGTCGTGTATTTGTGCATCTTACTTTTTGCTGACATTTTAGCAGCCTTCTGTTTGTCTCATTCATGTTTTGTAATATCACCGCCGCGCCGTATATGTAATCGTTCCTGGGAAAAACTTATGGGTGGCGCCATGTTGTTCCTTAAACAAGAGAATTGCGGCGATTTCATAATTTGAATTTCGGTTATTATTCAAAATCGGTAAATATTAGACTTATATAAGATTGCAGTTACTTTCAAATGTTGCCTGTCAATTGATATTGTCATTATTCCATATGTGTATGTATGATTTGTTGAATGTTATATTCAAAATATTATAACAATATTATTGTGGCAGAGCTGGCGAAATCATCCCTGTCTGTCAACAAAAGACAGACATACAGACAGACAGACAGAGACAGAGAGAGAGAGAGAGAGAGAGAGAGAGAGAGAGAGAGAGACAGAGAGAGACAGAGAGAGACAGAGAGAGAAGAGAGAGAGAGAGAAAATTACATGTACCTAAGTAAATTTATCGGCTATGGCCATACTTGGGTGAGAAGATTTCACTTGGCTCCATTTTAACACATGTACTGCAACAAGTTATTATTTAAAGCGAAGACTTTACTAATATGTATGTAATACAGTTAATGTCTTTTTGTAGCCCTACCCCCTACAAGCGATGTGTTCAACTCGTCCAACTACAGCCCGATCTACATCATGTCCTGTACATGCTACAATGGAACATACGGCAACCTCTCTGTGAGTGAGATAATGCTTAGGATCATACTGAACCTAACCATTGACGTCAGCAACACGTCATCACACCGCCGGATGTACGTCAGCGTTGACGACGACAGGACGTCATCCAGAATAATAGGGTCACTAGGCACGACGTTGCTGTCGGCGGTTGGGGCAGCGGTCTTCCTATTAGACAGTATGGCCATAGTGAAAGGGGTCAGGTCCCTGATCCGAAGGCTGGTTCGCTGGTACAGACGCCCGGTCAAGACGGTGGCGCTTGGCCCACCGACTCCTGCAGACGGAAGTGTAACGATGGGTGATATATAGGACACGTCAATACGTAGAACTTTCTGGCCAGAACTGTCGTTAATGCTTATAAGTAAACAAACAATGTTTTAACCAATTGATAGAACCAGTTTAACAAAGGCACCGAAAGATCAGGGGTCAAGTCTGAAAAAAAGAGAACTGTCAAATGCTTAAGAATTGACAACACGATTATTTTATTGCAGTTTTGTCGGTGATGCAGTGAACGTCAAATGGTTCATCAACTGATAAAACTTTCAAGCAAAATAACTATAAATCCTCTTTACTGATTGCCTTAAACACATTATTATATTATTTTTGCCATTTGTACTTAACTATCAAATGTAAACAAGGTATCATGTGCCAAAGACACGCTTCCTCTGTTTGGTCGAGTCCTGGAGGTTTTTCATCAGGGTAAACTGTCGATCGGTCGGTTGCAGAAATGTGATGTTTGCTTTTAGAGAATCAGAGTAGAAATGTCGACATGTCTATTATTTTAAAGACACAGTTCAACCTTTTAATATGCGTGTCTCAATATCAAAAGGTTTTCGTTTGTTTGTTTTGTTGTTGTTGGTTTTCGTTTTGTTTCTTTTTGTCACCTTATCTAAAATCAAATTAAAATATACATGCATATATACATGCATACATACATACGTTACTTTGCGTTGCGTTGCCCTGCCCTGCTCTGCCCTACCCTACCCTACCCTACGTTACATACATACATTACATACATCCATTACATCTATTACATTACATACATCCATTACATCTATTACATTACATCCATTACATTACATCCATTACATTACATCCATTACATTACATTATTATTACACTACACTTCAATATACTACAATACACTACACTACACTACACTACACTACACTACACTACAATACACTACACTACACTACACTACACTACACTACACTACACTACACTACACTACACTACACTACACTACACTACCACTACACTACACTACACTACACTACACTACACTACAACACTACACTACACTACACTACACTACACTACACTACACTACACTACACACACACACACACACCACACACACACACACACACACACACACACACAAACATACATACATACATACATACATACATACAAACATACATACATACATACATATATTAATAATTTCGCACAGCATAGTTATAACAGATTATAAATGATGTTAGTCGAATCGTGTAATGTGTTCCGATTATTTACGAAACCGTTCATTGTATACCTTGATCTTCATTTATATGCTATTTCTCAAAATAATGTAAATCTCACTGCTAGTTATCCATTAGGAAACATCAAATCCAGCATAAATAAATACTGTTGCTTATTCGCTTACGGCTAAATGCTTAAATACGTGTACTTTTCTGGTAACTTCAAACTAGATTTCGAATATCATTGACGTCATAATAAGTGAAGTGTTTTACCTTGCTATGATCCGCTTAGAGCGGAGATTGATAGTAATGTGCAATCCGTATTTTTATTCAAGTATTGGCACAATATTCTATAATCATTGCGCAAATAATATTAAGCCCAAATATGTGACTTGTATGCCGTCCAACTGAAATGTGAAATCGCCCTTAAGATAATGGTGTCGTTGCAAGCAAAATCTGTGAAATATTTGTAGCACATGTAAAATAGACGTTTCCCAATCGGGTGGTTAACTGTACATTTTCTTAGTCTTAGTCTTAGAAAGCATGGCTAGTGTAAACTGATGAAAGTAGTTCTTAGTTTTTATGCTAAAATACGTTTATACTCTCTCATCATTATATATGTTATATATATATAGATGTTGCTATTCAATGCGTATGAATATACTGCTGCTAAGGGTTAGTGAACTGGCACGTTCTTATCACAATTATACTTATTTCAAGACGATTGCGTACCTCTGCAAGACAAGAAATAATTAAAAATATATATCGTGGCCTGCCCAAACTCTTTAATTTAATATTGTTAACAATATATGGTTGGACATAAAACTTTAGCTATGTTAGAGAGTTATTTACGTTGACAGTGACACAGATTTCTTAAAACATCCATTAACTAGGGTTAACTATTTCAGTGAATGCCAATGTAATTTTAAAAAAAAACCTGGATGCACCGCGGTTTTATTTTGAGTGGTCATGTGTTTTTGTTGCCTTATCTTAATGTTGACCTACGTGTTTCTGCAATTGATTAAAATGATGCACTTTGTACAAATCTGAATAAATGCATGTTCTATTCTGTTCTGTTCTGTAAAGCGTCTACGACACCTTCCGCACGTGCGGTCCAGATAAATAGCAAGTCGACACTTAATGATTAAAATAAGCTAACTGTCAATAACATCAATAATGTGCAAATGTCCGCTTCTTCAGTTATTTAAAATTATTTGAAGTTACAACGAAAACTACTACAAAAATAAATTCGAACTTTCACAAAACAAATATTCAAATTTACATGTAAAAGTGTCAAAACTGAGAGGAGACAAAAGCAAAAAAGCAAAAATAAGTTTGCCTTGGTACGGTAAGCCAACAAACGACTCGGGGGTGTACACAATTGTTTGCTCTAACCTCGCACTTCCTGGTGGAAATTCTAAAAAAAAATCCACTTCAAAAGGAAACAACTTTCAGTAAACACCGGCATAGAAAGGACAGTTTGAGCAAAGAATACTATTTACAAATAAATATCTGTTATTTCGATGAACCATCTTAACTACTTTAAAAATAAACGCTCTCACTCAAATTATCGGCAAATTGCCTTTTCAGGAGTTTAAGGTAAGAGGGGCCTAAAAGAAGCTATTAAGAATCCTAAACTAAGCATGTCCATAGTGATAAATATCATATATCAGATATAAAAATGAAATATGAAAGAATTTCACCGTCATGTTTTGGAAAAAAATCACATTTGAACAGGGTGACCCCCTCGCCTTGTCCCAGGACCATTTTTTGCAAGTGTTTTTTGCTAAAAAGTCTAATTTGGGGGTTCAAAACTATAATATATTTTAGCATCAGTGGTGTAACTTTATAAGCATAACCCTAAACATTAAAAAGAACTCATTTATATTATTCAAGTACAAACATTTGATGATTTTACACTGAAAAAGGCATCTATACCCCCTCGGAAAATTTCCTTGACACAGAAACACAAACACACAAACTTTCAGAGTTTCTAAATATTTTAATTATACCAGTATATTTATAAAATGGATATCAAAATTTGCTATATACATATACCAATCACAAAACAAATAATTACAGACTTTCACCGTTTAGTTTTTGAAATATTTGCTTTAAAATTGTCATATTCCATGTTTTTCTTAACAAAACAACAACAACAACAAACCTGAAAAAAAAAAAAGATTTTCTGTCACAATTTTGCACAATATCTTTATGTTTCACAAAGATCTTTTACAGATCTGATTAAAACTGACTTCTGAATGTGTATCTGTTTACAATAGAACTTAAATTGTTGATTTTAATGTTTTCCGTTTCACATATCGACCTCTGCTGTCACTCGGAACTCCTCGGGTAATTCCGTCCTCTACATAATCCGGATATATCCGAAGCTTGCCGGAGATCGCCGAGTAGGTGCGATTGCTCTGCTGTCTCTGTCCGCCATTTTGGTATTTTCCGAAAATATAACGTCACGCTTTGGGATCCCAATTTTTTGGTAAATATTTTTTTATTTAAAGAAATATACGATATTTTTTGTTGAAATTATTACTTGTTTGAAAAAAATATTATCAATATTTGCAAGATACATAAAAAATAATGATTAAAAATGTTTGCTAAGATCAAATCCAAATAGTTCCGGAGAACGTGTCGGATACTGCCGAGGGCATTTACGAACTCGATGTCGCCAAACATCGCCGTTTCAGACAGCATTGGCTAATTAGGCCCCTCTTACCTTAACATAAACAATTTCTGTATCCACAAATTTGCAACGTTTATGAGCGCTTCCATCATAGAACAACAGAGAAATAATATCAATACACTTTTGTCTTATATTGCCTTCGCCTTTAACCATTTGCAAATATGTAAAGTAGGCAGTTGTTTGTGTTTAACTCTTGAAAAAGTGTAATTTGCCGAAATTGTTAGTGTGAGCGTTTTTAGACAAAATATAATGCATACAGTTCCCTCTGGAACGATTTACAACATTGCATCTAAAATACAACAAGAACAAGAGACTTAGGGTTAAACACCAACATCTGAATCTCAAATAAGAATATATGACAAAGTCATGCGAGCATTGCAGCATATACCAACATTTGAAAAGGCACAGGACAAAGGTATTCACATGCAAGCCAAATAGAAAAGTAAGAACAAATCTGTGATAAGTCATTTAAAAAAAAGAGCTAACCCGACAGTTACCGCCTTGAAACGGTAAGTCGACAATATGAACTGACTGGGGAGCTTAAACCGGTTTTACAGAGCTATAACCTTCATGATAGGAACCTTCATGATAGGTTTCTAAAATGCTAGCAATGAAAAACCCAGATGTATTTGAATAAAAAGTTTCCATGCGCTGACGTTTTCTTTTATACGATTTGGCGAAAGTAGTGACGTCATTAAAGTTTTACTTTGCCCTACTCTTACGGCGAATAGACGACTAGACAATATCTGTGTCCGAATGTGAAAGATAACTCTACTTTCTTTATTGACGGAGAAAAGACCACAATGATTGTATTGCTTCAAAAGTATAATAGTGCTAAGGCTTGGAGAGCACATATAGCACCAGATATAGAAGCTATACAAACAAAATTTTGTAGAAAAATATTAGGTGTTAAAAATTCAACTAACCGGGAAGCATTATATGGTGAACTTAAAAGAATACCCATGTATATAAAACAAAGAACATCTTCACATAATTTAGCCATAGAAACAGGACAACAAGTAAACTTGCCAAAAATAACAGAAATTGCCAAAACTGTCACCTGAATCAAATAGAAAATGAATACCATTTTATCTTAATCTGTCCAAAATACTCAAATATAAGAAAAAAGTATACCAGACCATATCATTATACACGGCCCACACTGCAAAAAAATAAAAATTTAATGTCAAATACATCTTTTTATATTATAAATAATTTAAGCAAATATATATATCATGCTTACTTGTTAAGAACAAATTTATAACGACAGTATTGTTATATATATTACATTGATTTAATTTACCATTACTCCTTTGAAAACGATCCATGTCAATTGTCCTAAGGAATATTATATTATATTGTTTCGCTATAAACATGTATATGTTTTACGCAATAAAATTTTGTATTGTATTATTGTGTTGTATGAAATCACTTATACAGCAAGGCATAAGCCATCCTGCATTTTATGGAAATGTTGTATACAAGTTAAAGCAAATCAAGGACCTCAATAACTTTTCATTGTACTGCATTGCTTGTAATTGACCCCTTTACAGTCAAGAACTTCCATTGCTTTTGAATTACAAGATGACCGGACAGGACATTGAGACTATATGAAAACAGTGACTTAAAGTAATAATTGGACAATTACTGTTGGATTTCCTGTCTCTTCATCTCTCCAGCCGTGCCCTATATAGGTGGGATAACTTTAGAAGTCTCCATGCCCTTTACGTAAGATTGCACATTAGGTATTACATCGGGACTTTTTGTACCTTTAATATAAACAATGCCAACTGCGAATAAATCATCGGCTTTTTTTTTATTTATTATTTGAAACTCATTATCTATTAAATCCGCACAATATTACATTTTGTTTTGTTGGTTTGGGTTGTTTTCTAAAATTCGATTATTTCGTGTTTGTTTTTTAATCAGTTTTACGGCATATGATGCCATGTCATTGTATAACGTCATGAAAGTGTTCTTATTATACGTAATTGCTTGGGCTGTTTAATTTCAAACTACTCGTTCATTTTGGAACTTTTAGGTTGCCGAAGATGTACATATGCTGATAGTTTATTTGTTGCTAGTTATTTTGTCCATATATTAGTTCATTTTATCAGTTTATCTCCCGATGCAGGTGTTTTCTATAAGGTGTGTCACTTTGACGGGATATTTTTATTTACAATGTTTGTTTGATAGAAAAACCCTCAGGAAGTGCGAGGTTGAAGCGCTCCACACACCAGGCTTAAGCACCCCAGTCAGTCCTATTGCCGACTGACCGTTCCAAGGCGGTAACTGCTTGTTTGTTTTTTTTTCTTCTTTGTGTGTTATATCTCGTCTCTGTGTTTTTTCACATTTACATTAACCCTGTTTTCTTTGGTCTAGAGGTGGTTTAGATTTAAACATCTTTGGTTATTCTGATAGGACATTTTCTTATCGACCAAGACGACATTTGTGTATGCTTGTGAAAGGTATCTATGTTTCCTTAATTGACGGAGAAAAGACGACTAGACAATATTTGCGTCCAAATGTGACAGATAACTAATGTTAAATATTAAAGCGCATGTCTTGAGTTTAAACGATAAACACAAATAAAAATACTGAAATACATTCTTGACAACTTGACTAAATTACATAAATATGTGAGTGTGTGTGTGACAGTGTGTGTGTGTGCGCGTGCATGCGTTCGTGCGTGCGTGCGTGCGTGTGTGTGCGTGTGCGTGACTTTATTGTTTATTGGATTTATCGTGCCACCAACAGTATTTCAGTTATCTGGCGACGGTGTCCACTTGAAGCAGTTATAGTGCTGCCTTTACTTGTATAGCATGCCGTGAACGCCTGGCACGATACCCCACCCAGTCACATTATCCTGACACCGGGCTAACCAGTCATGGAACAACCCTAAGTAAGGGAGCTAAACCACTACCATTTTTAACGACTTTGGTATGTCAGAGCCCAGGTCAGAACCCATGGCTTACCGTATATATATTTATGAAAGATTTATTTTAGTAAGATTTGTTTCAGGGTTGTATAATAGATAAATACCATGAGCAATAGAATATGATCCCCGTCCGGCAACATAATGCGTTACCTGTGATTCTCCCATCCTATTCTATTATATACTAAGACATTGATATCATACTGATCCAAACACAAATTCCTATTTGTATACTTGTATTTTTTCACATGGACCTAAGTAAAACAACTGGTTAATTATTAGCTATATTACTAAGCAAAACTAAACCCGAAACAATCTCGTCTTACTTAAAATAATTGATAATACCACTTTGATGTTAATCTACCTTTTTAGATACATGAATGCATAACCTTAAAGACGGGATGTGATTAGCCGGCATTTTTGCCGATACTGTGCATCGACATTTCTATCATTATAGCACAGGGGCACTTATGAGGTGCCCAGGGACTGAACCCGGCCGGTCCATTATACTGACACCGATGAGTCAGGCGTAATGCTGCCCCCCTTAGACCCGAGCGTTAGGAGGGAAGCCACTACTACCAACTTTTCAGTCTCTGGTTTGACCCGGCCGGGGTTTGAACCCACGACCTCCCGATCCGCAAGCCGACGCTCTACCACCTGTTAGCTGTATTACTTAGCAAAAATAATCCCGAAACCATCTCGTCTTAGTAGAAAAAAATGACAATAAATCTACCTTTGAGATACATGTATGCTTTAACCTTAAAGACGCAATTTGCAATGCAATTCTTCTTTGAACATTCTCTGTTGTTTAACAATTGCTTGTTCACAATAGTCACATTTAAGGACCGTTTATTTACAAAAGTATTGACCAAATATACCATGCATGTGTTTTTACTTATGTTTGTTCTATTGTCGTCAAATTATTCCTCATTGATCATTTTTTTACAATTGTTGACAGGAAGAACATTATTAACTTCTCAGCAGGACTGTCCAGATGTACGTCACATTAGGTATCTTCCCGAAATAATAGTTGTGAAATTTAACATGTTAACTTCTTACTTGGCCAGGTTTTAAAAGCGATATATAGATCTTTGTTAAGAATTGTTGCAGGATTTATATTCTAGATGTTCGGATGTTCAGATGTCTTTACACAAGACAGAAGGAAACACACGTCTCAGGTTTGTTGAAACATTTTTATCGCGTTTATCTTATTGTTATAAAGAGAAAAAGAACAAACTTAAGTATCATATTATAGATCATTTCAAGCCAGACAAGATGTGATGACATTCGATAGCTCATATTCCCAGAAGGTGATTGTTTGGATTATAATCTGAATTAATCATTGATGAGAGATTTGTAGGTTTTTCTTATTTTAATGTACGACGCTATATCGTCAAATTAAAAAAAAAGAATATTTTATTAAATCCTTGTTCCTAATTGTGTTTATCCGGTTACTGATACAGATAAAAACAATTTCATTTAATAGTTTGACTGTGCTATAAAAGATTTAATATAGACAGAGATAATAAAAGATTTCAATGTTTAAAGGAGTATGTAATGAAGCGATTGGATCCAGACCTAATTGAAAAAGCTTACAATCTCAGTAGATATTATCATGTAGATATTATAGTTCACTGTGTACAGAACCAGTTTTGACTCGGCGATAAGGGAAAGGATTGTTTTCTTAACTTATTTTTTTCTACTTGCAGTTTGCCAAAGTCTTAACCAAATGTAAATATGGAACAACTAAATCCACCTAACTATGCATTTTGCTAAATTCTCTAGAAGTAGACTGCCTTCAGTATTTTTATCTAATTACCATAATTTATTCTATTTCTTTTCTATGAAAGCGTTTGTTGTTTTTCGGATAACAAAATTAGCACACTGATTTGATAGAAACATTACAATATCCGGTGCCCGGTTTAAAAATGTGTGCTGACTTTAATTTTCTATCTTACAATGTGTGTATAATGATGGCTGCAAATTTTAGTCTTACATGAACATAATACTTAATAACAATATGTAAATAACAAACAGAAACAGTCACACATCAGTGTTAGCGGTCAATTTGGATATATCGGCAAAGTTGGATATGTTGGTCATCTTGACATTATTTATTTATGAGTATACAATTTAAGTTTAATATTGATCGCTTATATATTATGTTGTCTTCAAGTATTAAGAACATTTAGAGAAAAACGTGTATAATGAATAAGAGCAAACATTAAAAACATTTAGAGAAAAAACGTGTATAATGCATTAGAGCAAATAATACAAACATTTAGAAAAAAAACGTGTATAATGTATTAGAGCAAATAATACAAACATTTAGAAAAAAAACGTGTATAATGCATTAGAGCAAATATTACAAATATTTAGAGAAAAGCGTGTATAATGAATTAGAGCAAATATTACAAACATTTAGAGAAAAGCGTGTATAATGAATTAGAGCAAATATTACAAACATTTAGAGAAAAGCGTGTATAATGAATTAGAGCAAATATTACAAACATTTAGAGAAAAGCGTGTATAATGAATTAGAGCAAATATTACAAACATTTAGAGAAAAGCGTGTATAATGAATTAGAGCAAATATTTAGGACACTGAGAGAATGGGCATTCAACACATAGGAGGAAGCGAACACTGTAAGTTTTCTACACAATATCACAGGCGGCAAACTAGAATTCTGTGTTTATCGGGGTTTAAATAAAGTTGAAGAATACTTATACAATGTTAAGGGTATCTTTTATGTTTAGAATAGATTTGTTTCATGTAACCGCCAATTTGATAAACACCGAAACTGTTTTCATAAATGAATTAGTTACATATGTTAAGTGCGATGATAATGATTTATGTTTATGCGTATGCAATGAAAGCTTGTACATAAAACGTTAAAATAGTGTTTCCAAATTAACTTAATTAGCATTAAAATAAAGAATTCTAGTGGAGATCAGTTTAAAGTAAAAATGGCGGTCATTTTGGTTTTCGTGATACAACGTTTGGAATCTAGAATGCACGCCAAAGTTCGTTCTCATTTATGAATTAAACACAGCCTTTCTTTTATGTTTCTACTCGTACACACCTATGTACCGTAAATCACATGCTATATGTAACAAATCAAAATGTTTATTCTTTTTTTTTCAGAAATCATTTAATGCGGTGTTGCCGTAAAAAAATGGCTTGGTGCATACAATGTTTATGTAGACTATGTTCAATGAACAATGAGTTGATTTTATTTTTGTTGAATTATATTATTCCATAATTTGTATAGATTTTATTCTTCATGATCCTCTTTTTATTATCTGTATTTGTATTTCGGGTTTTACGGCACATCGACACTTGAAAGGTCATACGGCGCCGAATAAGTTCAAGTATAACGACAATAATAAAACAATCAGGTTAAAACCAAAATAAGTGAGTAGAAATAAAAATCTATCAGGTTAAAAATGTGAATTATAAGAGAAGACAGGTAAATATATTAAACAGTTAAAATGTATAACATAAGCCCAAAAAACAGTTTAAATTTTATAACTTATTTAGAATACCAATCTCGTTCAGGAAGCAAACAAGCTTGGAGTCGGACACTGTTTTAAATAGTTCGTATATGTTATTGACATTAAAATATTTAGACCGAATATGGCCTGGGTCAATACAATGTAATAAAATATGACTAACAGTCAGTGGTTCCTGGCAAGGAACAAATTCAGGCTTTTTAAGAGATTTTTAATATCAAACAACCCTATCTTAAGATGAAAGCCGTATTACACTATTGTAAAATAACAAAATATGTAATGATTGTATTGAATGGAAACCAAGGGGAATCATGTGATAAACGAACTTTTCTTAATCTTGTAAATATTAAACAGTGATGGTAAATGATGACAATTGAATTGTAAAAACTTTTTTAAAATGTTGGTAATTTATTTATAAAAAGAACACAATGATAAAAAACTAACTGCTGGGTTCATTTATTTGTTCATATTACTTATTCAATAAAATATATACAAAACTTGATTGCACTGTGGACCTTTACGTATTGTATTTTGTTGACTTGCAGCTGTCCTAAGTAAATTACTGACCCTAAAGTATCTTTACATAGTAACAATTGATTAGTTACCCGCACATGACAGACACGTCAAAGACTTGGCCTCATTTTAAACAATATACCCTTTCAAAGGTGTCTGTCTGAACTTTACCATGGTTTGTCCTTTTGTCCCAGATACTGGTACTGCGTTCAGGTGAACTGTGAATGCACTTGTAGTCGTTATTAATGTAGAAATGTATGTTGTAAAACAAGCATAATTGTAGACACTGTTTCCTCAGCATAGAGAATACATAGAGAATACATGGTTGGTGCGGAGAATGAGAACGTTTATCTGGTGAGCGAGAGGCGAATATCTTGGCGAATTTTAGCGAGCTTCGAAGCGAACCAGATCAACTTTTTTATTCTCGGCACCAACCATGTATTCGATTTATCCTGATTTTTTATCTTTTACTTGAAAAAAATAGGAAATCGTTAAACAAACGGAGAAGATTGAAGAGAAAATAACGGGAAAAAAAAACAAAAAACCGCTTTACTCCTTCTTTATTCATACATTAACCTCCGTTCAAACATTTTATATATTTTTATTCTCCATGTCAACATATATAAAAATGTTAAAAAAACTCCATGAATGATTACATAAAATGACGAAAAAGCATTAATTACACGTTTGATTAAGAGCCTGTGAACATAACTATTGTAAACAGTGTATTCATACATTGGTCACGTGACCTATTGACTGTGAATCACTTAGTTTATCCGGCAAGGCTTTATCCTGCACATTTACGCGTGAAAGCAGGATAAAAAGCTGTAATGTACATTTACAATAGTACATATTTTTAACCGCGCTTCATCATTGTAGCATGTAAAGCCTGCTTTGTTTAGAACTGTTTCTCTTAAAGACCCACACATACAAACCAATTCAAGGTGTCCAGCTATATCAGAGTTTTAAACCTTCAAAATGAATCGAGAATACTTGTTTATATTATTTCATTTTCAGGTAAAATGAAAGAACTTGCTGTACTCATTATCCTGTCGACCATGTTTCTATGCGTAATATGCCAAGGTATGTTGCATTTTTTGTTCACAGTATCAAACAAGATATTCTTATGGAATTGATAAAATTTACAACTTAATTTCAAACCAATCTTAATAAATGTATATGTCTCCATCTACCTGCCTGCCTGCCTGCCTGCCTGCCTACCTACCTACCTACCTATCTACCTACCTGCCTGCCTACCTACCTCTATCTATATTTCTGTCTCTCTCTCTCTCTCTCTATCTCTTTATCTCTCTCTCTCTCTCTCTCTACCCCTCTATCTCTCTCTCTCTCTATTACTGCATCCTTTAAATGTGTCAACATGCACATCCCCCTTTTGTAGTATTGTATAATTATTTCGAGTGCTAAATGCAGATGGCTGTTTTAGGTAACTTTAGTAGCAGCAGGATACACCTGCGACAGTTAACCCAAAACAAATAACATGTACTTAAACCTATCCATAATATCCAGCAGAAGAAATTTGGTCAAATTATCCCTTTGAATAGTTACTGAAGCATTCGTGTATGTCTTTAGCCCGACAAGTTACTGAAGCATGCATGTATGTCTTTAGCACGACAAGTTACTGAAGCATGAATGTATGTCTTTAGCCCGACAAGTTACTGAAGCATGCATGTATGTCTTTAGCCCGACAAGTTACTGAAGCATGCATGTATGTCTTTAGCACGACAAGTTACTGAAGCATGCATGTATGTCTTTAGCACGACAAGTTACTGAAGCATGAATGTATGTCTTTAGCCCGACAAGTTACTGAAGCATGCATGTATGTCTTTAGCCCGACAAGTTACTGAAGCATGAATGTATGTCTTTAGCCCGACAAGTTACTGAAGCATGCATGTATGTCTTTAGCCCGACAAGTTACTGAAGCATGCATGTATGTCTTTAGCAAGACAAGTTACTGAAGCATGCATGTATGTCTTTAGCCCGACAAGTTACTGAAGCATGCATGTATGTCTTTAGCCCGACAAGTTACTGAAGCATGCATGTATGTCTTTAGCTCGACAAGGTACTGAAGCATGCATGTATGTCTTTAGCCCGACAAGTTACTGAAGCATGCATGTATGTCTTTAGCCCGAAAAGTTACTGAAGCATGCATGTATGTCTTTAGCCCGACAAGTTACTGAAGCATGCATGTATGTCTTTAGCCCGTATTCACCTTAGGCTTAAGCCTAAGGCATGACTTTAGCCCAAGTCACAATTTTCATACCAACAAAAATAATGTTATTTGTAAAGTTTCATTGTGATATTAAGCTCAGGGTAGCAATGTTTAAGCGGTGATTGTTGGGTTTGCTCTTTTTGTTAAATGACTCATCACAGGTTTGTTCTTACTTTTACATTTGCCCTGTGCCTTTTCGGGGTTTGGTATATGTTGCAATGCTCATAGGACTGTGTCATATATTCTTATGGACCAATTTTTACTTAAGAATAATTGGTAAATACTTTAAGTATATACAACGAAGACTCTTAACAGATACGGCTTTTGGACAGCAGCAGAAAATACGTCAATGTCCGAGATGATAGAAAATCTTTGGTACACACACTGACTGACAAGTCATAGGGCTAACCATGTTATTCGTTAACCATACTGCTGACTCAAAGACTAAAACAAGCAGCCCTGGGTGCTTATTTTAATTACCCTAATAGTAACGTTCCAGAGCACATGGTAACTGGATCAAATCAGCACAACAAAACCAATACAAGAAAAGCATTGATGCGAAGCATCAAAGGGCGACGCAATAAGAACATTAATATTTATTAGAAATTTAGAGATGATTGATTTAAATTATTAAGTAAACATTAAAATCACTGGAATAATTTATTTCTGGTTTATAAGGCTACTTATATGTACAATCCTAAAAAAGGGACCAACATGTCTTCATTAACAAGTATAACCGTCAGATGTACATTAATGTTTAGAAATTTAAAAAGTAAAATACCTCGTTTGCGTGAAAGTTACAAACGAAGTATAACTACAAAAAATAAATATAAAAAGAACACTATTTACCGAATTAGGTTGAGAACGTGTTAATCGCGGAACTTCCGATATTCGGAACACCTCGCCCATTTTCGCTCGCCTATTCTCTAGCGAGAACGAGAATGTCCGAGGAAACCCGCTCGCATGTGCAAAATTTTTCAGCATTCCATATATAGGCGGCGCGCTCCAGCGCGTCGCCAATTATTATAGAGACTGTAGAGCGAGTTTAGGAATTGGTTAATGACTTCCTTTATGCCCATGTATTTCATAACAGACTGTGCGAGCCCCATCATTCAAACTTGCAAGAATTGCCAACATGGCGCATCCTGTATCTCCTACACTCGGAAAATCGACACCGTCAAAACGGAGAAAGAGTGTGTTCTACATCTTCTTAACGGATCTTTGTGTGATTCGAACAGCACGTGCGCCGGGGGCTACTGGCAAACAAGTAACAAACGATGTTACTTGTACGCGGACTGTAGCTCGGTGGATCGCAGCGCTGGCGACAGATTCATGAGGCCATCCTGCAACACTGGTGAGTTACGGGATCATTTAGAAATTATGTATGAAAATGATAAATACTTATTGGCATGTATATAAATAGTTGATTTTATGGCTGTATCTTTTTCTGTCACAGATAAAGATTTAAAAATAATATAATATCATTTCCATAACTACATGTACATAGTCTGAATAAAAATGGCAGAACTCTTACTCACACACACACACACACACAACACACACACACACACACACACACAAGCACACACATACACAGAGAGAGAGAGGAGAGAGAGAGAGAGAGAGAGAGAGAGAGAGAGAGAACAAAATATATATATCCTAGTAATATTAAGACCAATTGTTTACAAAATGTGCTTCAGAAACGGCACATGAAAATATTGTTGAAATACCACGAACAACAAAATGTGTTTCTTATTGATGATTTGATGTGTGATTTGAAATCTTGTTGTCCTGTCTCTGATTAAAAGCGAACAGCCCTAGGTTATGGTTTACTTTTAATTTTATTTAATTTCTGTAAAATGGGTTTAGCTGGAGCATATGTTCGTAAAGAAATTGGCGCATTCAATTATTTAAAAACAAGGGAAATTACGTCGTGACGTCGTATTCGTCCCGTATTTGCGCCATTTGGACGTCCACGACGTCGTTCTGTTGTGTTGATGTCGTACAATTTGTACGTACGCAGCTGTTCCATTGTTTACCTGTAGTCCTCTGATCCGTGTACTTTCTCCTGTCCCATTATTCGAAAGTAAGTGAAGTCATGATCATCCGAGGTAAAAGATTCAGCCACAGGGTCTGTATCTGGTTCAGCTGTCTGTGGTTGTAGGGTGACCATAGAAAGACTGATAAACGAAAATCCTTTACCTCGTTTGTAAAACACCGGCTTATGGTGAAACCCGTAAGCGGGGGTCAGCTGATTTGCGATACAGTGATCAGGGTTGCTTCTTCACCATTTCCAACAATAATAACATCTTGACCACTTTACGTATATAAAGAAAACAAAGTTAACATTACGCCTGTTTATCCCGCCTAAACGTAGACTGTCCGAGGTATGAGGTGTACACATACCCTGAGGAGGGTGCCGGCCCCGGTTGCTCCCCTCTCCAGACCTTCCCCGGTCTTAGCCAGGAAAACTGTTTCCAGCAATGCCTCGATACCGCCAACTGTAGGGGAGTGGCTACCGACGGCACACAATGTGAACTACACGACTGTAATAATCGAATATCCAACAACTTGATGACATTTTGGCGTAAAAGATGCATAGACGGTAATTCTTTTATCATATTTTCTTATTCTATGACTATTTATTATACATGACTAACCCTAAAGTTTTAACTTGATGTCATGCTTCACACTCATGCGAAAAACGGCCACCACCATCTGCAACCAACGTTGATTTTTTCTTTTAACCTGCTTGCCGTCATTCAATGTTCAGACTTCAAAATAATAAATATAATATCTTAAGATCAATTTAACCATTATAGTTTGTGTTTATCGTTACTCTTCTCGCTGAACCCTATTGGCTCTTGTCACCCTTTGAAGTCTTATAACGGATATAACCAGTCATTAGCAAAGCAGGTTAAACGTATGTCAATATTTTTCTAAATAATAAGTCCCAACCTGTACATTTAGAAAATAACGATAAAATTGACAGTTTCTGATTTTCGGGAATTGTTAAACATTGATGATAATTTTACGGCCACGACCTTTCACCTTATTATTGGAACAGTTTAATTAAACTAATACTAAGAGTAATGCGTAATTTTGATACATGTAAAGCCATAGTTACCTTTACAGAAGCATTGTTTACCTGCTCCATGCCGGTTTTAAATTGTTAGAGTTTTAGACATAACAGATGAGGTCGTATTTGTCAATAAATCAACTAGCTGTCCCTATGCCAGCTACTGACAAAGGGCTAATAAGACAAAATATGTAGCAGAAACAAAACGAAAGCATGCTTATATTGAGATTCGAACCCGAGATATCTTGTATGGCAATCGAAAGCTCTGCCGACTTCGCGGTTTAATATTGCCTGTTTTATCTATGTTATAGATTGCGACTAGAAGGTAATAACAATTGTCAACAAAACGGTGACATGATTTTGACTCTTTCCCCGCTTGCCAGATTTGTTTTCAAATTACAATAAGTTGTGCCCAAGAAATTGTCAGTTTCAACTTAAATTTATTCCTTACACTGCCAAATTCATGGATAGAATTAATACTCATAAACTGAAGACCATTATTATTGTGCAGTAGAAATAAGAATATAAGACAAAGAGCATTGGAACATATACCAAAATTTGAAAAGGCTCAGGACAAAGGTATTCACATGCAAGCCAAATGTAAAAGTGAGAACAAGTCTGTGATGAGTCATTTAACAAAAAGAACAAACCCAACAGTTACCCCCTTGGAACGGTCAGTCGGCAAAAGGGGCCGACGGGGTTGCCTAAACCGGTTTTTACAGAGCTCTTACTTTCACGGCCTGTGGGGTCCTCAAATGCAAGCAATGAAAAGAAAATTGATCTATTTGAATAAAAAGTGCTCATGTGTTGACGTTTTCTTTGATATGTTATGATGAAAATAGTGATGTCATTTAAAAATAATGTCCACAGAGAGAGAAGGTTATTTCTATTAGAAGAACTACATACAACTGTTCACCGTAAATAAAATATTTTTTGAATCAAGGAAACTATTTAAATGATTGTAGCATCCTGTTCATGTGGCTATTGAATTGAACAACCAAAGTCCAGTGTCCATCAAAGGAAATACACGTAACAATCCCTATAAGGTGATTTAAATGACAACAAAGATTACATGAACGGGCAGATTTGGCTCTGCCCAAAGACCATCATCGTATGGTCGGTTTAGATATTCATACGTAGGACACACTGACCCTGAGTCCAACGTCTTAACCACCAATCCACAGGCGCCTATAAGTAGTTGTCAATAGTTATTCCTGTGTCAGCCTTTTGTATAATTTACTTCACCGAAGAGAAAAATAATCCAAAAAATAGTCCTACATAAAAGAAGTTTTTAATGTCTACGTGCGCAAAATATCGACTCGATATGCCTGAGAGATGGTCGGATTTCCTTCCGACGCATTTTAACATTGTTACTTTTTCTGTTCATCGGTTTCATTTTTATGTACAAAAGTTGTTTGTATATAGTCGTTTGTATTTAAAATGAGGTGCTTCGTATAAATATTTAAAAATGCACGTCTGTTCAACACGTTTTCCTCCAGACTGCCCAGCCAGTGACACAATACAGACTTGCATCAACTGTGATATTGGTCCGTCCTGCGTAGAGGCCAACAGAGAATACGGGGTCAAACTAGATACAGATGCCTACGAGTTGTTTGGCAATGACACTTCAAGAACGTCTGCACGGTTCAATTACAACGAAAAACGTTACAAGAGTTTCGACTGTGACCTTGTAGCTTTCTCTATGGCCATTGTGGTGTTCCGAAGGTCATGCAGTGCAGGTGGGTCGACAACTATGATCATTACATGAACTATAAATAGACGCAACACGATTGGTCACACACCCCAAAATAGTCGAGTCAATAAATATAGATATTGAACCGCTCTAGCTGATATTAACCGGTCTATAAATAGAATGCGAAATTTCCATCAATATTATGAGCGATATTATGAGCGCATCTACAAAACTTCCTTACAATTGTACGCATTGTGGGATACTCGTCCCAGACGAACAATATTCACGAAGTAAACAATGTAAACTATTTTCTTGCACTGACATTTTTTCCTTGAGGTTTTCCTAGCTCAAGCTCAAATTTTAACTTAAAGAATAATTACTTGGCCATTTTGCTTCCGTTCATTTATGAAACAGGAACTGCTTAAGGCGGAGCACAAAATGCCACCCGAAGCCTTAGCCACAATGTGCATATTAATATAAACCATCTGTAAAGATATTTTGCCTATAAATATAGTATTTAACTTTGAGTTAAGCCTTTCCAAAAGATTATGTTTTTTATAAAAAAATGAAATATGTGTTATTTTCTTATTCATTTATGTGACCAGAATGTCCCAAGTACGAATTGTACCGCCTGACGGACTGGGCTGGCACCTCGGCGGTCATCTGGTCTGAGTATTCCGGGATGTCAGAGCACTTGTGTCTTCAGGAATGTCTCGATATGGACAACTGTCGAGGAGCCTCCTTCAACACAACCTCCATGGTGTGTCGTCTCCATGGTGACATCAACGCAAGCAGCGCCTTAGATCACGTATTCTTCAAAAGGATTTGCGTAACAGGTGGCATATTCGTTGATTGATTAATTTGGTCTCAAACATGAAAAAGTGAGTAGGTAGTTAGGTAGCCAGGTAGGTAGACAGACAGACTGGCTGGCAGGCTGGATGGCAGGCAGGCTGATTGGTTTATTTTTGTCACAGGCAATATAACTGTAATCGTTTACGGTAAATATTAGGATTGTTTTTTTTTAATAATTTTATGTGGATATTGGTGATGCTGGACTGAATACCAGAGATTGCTTAGGGCAAGGATATAATGATCGACACCATTATTGGCATTAGAGCAAAGTCGACATGTACGCACTATTAATGAGGTAGACCAAATTGACGGTATATATATATATATATATATATATATATATATATATATATATATATATATATATATATATATATATATATATATATATATATATGTATATGTCATGGCTATATTTACATACAAAGGTTAAACCGCACCTGCAATTTAAACTAAAATTTAAGACGTGACGTTCGACATTTATATGATACGAACTTTAAAGTTAAAAAAATGTTTTCAGATTGCGATAGACAGTATGTGCAGATATGTCGGAACTGCGAGACGGGTCCGGACTTTAGATATGAGTATGCACTGAAGAATTCGGTGACAATGGTGAGTGTATGCAATGAGACGTGTCTCGCCGACCCTGATTGCAACCTGGTGGTATATTGTCCTCAGCTAGAGCGCTGCTACTTCTACCACAAGACACAGGTCAACTTGAAGACTGGCTACACGGCCTACCGGAAGTCATGCCATGACGGTAATACATATAATTGAATTAGTTAATTTCTAGTCCAGCAGGACATAAGATCGTAAAACATATAGCAACGTTTCTAACTAAACGTTTGTATTTATTGTTAAGTGACGATATAGCTTCACGTTTGTATTTATTGGTAAATGACGGTTGAACTAAACGTTTGTATTTATTGGTAAATGACGGTTTAACTAAACTTTTGTATTTATTGGTAAATGGCGGTTGAACTAAACGTTTGTATTTATTGGTAAATGACGGTTGAACTAAACGTTTGTATTTATTGGTAAATGACGATTTAACTTCAAGTTTGTATTTATTGGTAAATGACGATTTAACTTCACGTTTGTATTTATTGGTAAATGACGATTTAATAAACGTTTGTATTTATTGGTAAATGACGATTTAACTTCACGTTTGTATTTATTGGTAAATGACGATTTAATAAACGTTTGTATTTATTGGTAAATGACGATTTAACTTCACGTTTGTATTTATTGGTAAATGAGATTTAATAAACGTTTGTATTTATTGGTAAATGACGATTTAACTTCACGTTTGTATTTATTGGTAAATGACGATTTAATAAACGTTTGTATTTATTGGTAAATGACGATTTAACTTCACGTTTGTATTTATTGGTAAATGACGATTTAATAAACGTTTGTATTTATTGGTAAATGACGATTTAACTTCACGTTTGTATTTATTGGTAAATGACGATTTAATAAACGTTTGTATTTATTGGTAAATGACGATTTAACTTCACGTTTGTATTTATTGGTAAATGACGATTTAATAAACGTTTGTATTTACTGGTAAATGACGATTTAACTTCACGTTTGTATTTATTGGTAAATGACGATTTAACTTCAAGTTTGTATTTATTGGTAAATGACGACTTAACTTAACGTTTGTATTTATTGGTAAATAACGATGACATGTGTTTGTTTTGTCGAGGGGTTGGGGCGGGGGGTATGGTGGGGATGTTGTTGGGGTTTTTGTCAATTTTGTATACTTGCTTGTCATACCTCAACGCCGAATATCGACTGTATCCGTATGCCTGAAAATGATAAAAATCTACGAAATGTATTTTAAAGATGTTTAGAACTTCCTAATTGAACGGCAATAAGCCCGGGTACCGGACCTTCAACCGTATATTTTCAATTCATTCATTCAAACTCCAACCACCGTGTTGTAGCAAGATTTTATTACATCAAATTAGCATGCAGTTCACTGTAACTAGTTAACATCAATTATGTTTATTACAACATTTTACCATGGGCGACATTCTTCTCATACATGTGCTAGTGATGTAATAATGGAGGACGCTGAACGAAATGTTATCTGTTTGTTTGCGAAATCCGGGATTGATAGCGAATATTGTGTTCGAATAAAAGAAACATTGCACAAAATACAAGATATTACAATATAGTTATTTAGCCGATATTAAACATGGCCGATCAAATGTCAGCCATTGCACAACGGCTATAAATAGACAACAAATCGTTAACTTTCACGAATAGTAATTTACATATTTCTCTGTAAAATGTAACTCCTACACAACCTTAAAGGGATCTCAAGAGCCTTATATAAGTGACCCCCCCCATTTATTGCCCCACCCAGCATGTGAGGGCATCTGTTTTCTGATAAGCCAGGCTGCCACAGTCTGTAACCATGTGTCTGTCACACAGGTATTGTTCAAGATCCAAGTGTATGTATGCTATATCTGGGGGTTGAACATAGTCATTCACAGTTTGTAAAGGAAACAGTTGTGAATATACCAATTACGCAATATATATATATATATATATATATATATATATATATATATATATATATATATATATATATATATATATATATATATATATATATATATATATATATATATATATATATATGAACTAAAAGAATGAAAGAAATTACAAAATGTATAAGAAATAACAAAATCAACCAACAAAGTAAGAAAGAAAACAAATAAAGATTTATATATATATAAGATCCAAGTGTATGTATGCTATATCTGGGGGTTGAACATAGTCATTCACAGTTTGTAAAGGAAACAGTTGTGAATATACCAATTACGCAATCCTATATATATATATATATATATATATATATATATATATATATATATATATATGAACTAAAAGAATGAAAGAAATTACAAAATGTATAAGAAATAACAAAATCAACAAAGAAAACAAACAAAGATTTATATATATATATATATATATATATATATATATATATATATATATATATATATATATATATATATATATATATATAAATCTTTATTTGTTTTCTATATATATATATGAACTAAAAGAATGAAAGAAATTACAAAATGTATAAGAAATAACAAAATCAACCAACAAAGTAAGAAAGAAAACAAATAAAGATATATAAATCTTTATTTGTTTTCTTTCTTACTTTGTTGGTTGATTTTGTTATTTCTTATACATTTTGTAATTTCTTTCATTTTTTAGTTCTCATATATATTTTAAGTTATATTTTATTTGGATTTGTAAAATGTAACGAAACGTTTCTAACAAAAGCAATTTAAAAAGTCATTCATTGTCAGAATAATGTCCTTCAGACTCATTTTAATATATATATATATATATATATATATATATATATATATATATATATATATATATATATATATATATATATATATATATATATATATATATAAATCTTTATTTGTTTTCTATATATATATATGAACTAAACTTGTTTTCTATATATATATATGAACTAAAAGAATGAAAGAAATTACAAAATGTATAAGAAATAACAAAATCAACCAACAAAGTAAGAAAGAAAACAAATAAAGATATATATATATATAAAGATTTATATATATATATATATATATATATATATATATATATATATATATATATATATATATATATATATATATATATATATATATATATATATATATATATATCTTTATTTGTTTTCTTTCTTACTTTGTTGGTTGATTTTGTTATTTCTTATACATTTTGTAATTTCTTTCATTCTTTTAGTTCTCATATATATTTTAAGTTATATTTTATTTGGATTTGTAAAATGTAACGAAACGTTTCTAACAAAAGCAATTTAAAAAGTCATTCATTGTCAGAATAATGTCCTTCAGACTCATTTTAAGTGATTTTGAATACTAAAACTTGTATCTCTCATGTATTTTCAAAATTAAATATTTAGCTATGAAATAAATACATAATCTTGCAGTTACAAAATTGACACCTAGTAATTAATGCAATAAAGAATTTGTAAGGGATCATATAGTAAACAACCCACATTATCACTAACAATAATGTTTGTGGCTTTGTGCAAAACTAGCCTACTGTCTCACATCCATACTAGCAGGTAATTTAGTTTTGCATTAACCCATCAGAGGTATTACTGTGACAGATTAGTACTATGTTGGCTAAAGACTCCCTGCAGTGATGACCAGCAATTAGCAGGTCTGGTCATAGCATGTGGGGGCCTGGCTCAGTGGGATACCACATTCCTTTCGAGATGCCTTTAAGTAATAAATGACACTATTTTGCCAAAGTTTCTTCACACAAAAGATATTCTAGGATGGGAACTTTGTATGACCTTTGCAGCCATATAAAAGACATGTTGTGCAAGAAATAAATACTTGCTATCTTCTGTTTGCTGAGACTTTAAATACGTTTACTTCTTACTTTATATCTCAAATGTTTTAAAACAGTGTGTTTACAAGTCTAATGGGTAGTGTAATGCATCCCTTTCGGTCCTTTTGCCGACTGAACGTTACAAGGCGGTAACTGCTGGTTTTTCTTTTTGTGTTATGTCTCGTCTTTGTGTTTTTGTCACATTTACATTTACCCTGTTTGCCTTTGTCTAGAGGTAGTTTAGATCTAAATCTCTGTGGTAATTTTGATAGGACCTTTTCTTATTTACCTATTTTTTTAGCATTTAAACGTCATTCTTTTCACAGACTGCCTTTTGTACTCCTTGGATCAGTTTTATGGTTTAGAAGGCACCTGTGGTATCCTTGATATTGACAACGGTGGCATCAATCTGCACACCTGTATGGACAAGTGCCTGGACATGGTGGGCTGTAGGGCCGTGTCACATGACTCCGCTAACATGGCCTGCACCTATCACTCGTGTGACGACATAGAGGCCACCGCCATACCAAATACTAACTTCACCATCATCAAACGGATCTGTATAAACGCGGGTGGGTGTATTGTTGACAGTCTGTCAGTTACTTGTGGGTACTGTGAATGCCTCTCTACTTATGTAATGATAATCTTTGAAAGAATAAGGTTGCAAGACGTTCACTCGACAAATTGCCTTAAAACGAATTGAACCTTTGTTTTAGTGTTGGAGGAGGGTAGCCACTCTCCGCGTATTTCTGAGTTCCAGGAGCGCGAGAATTTCATATGGCGAGGGTTTCTTGCTTGCCTGCTGCGCGCAGATACTTCTGAATTCACATTGGATTAATAGATATCTTCACACTAACAATATTACCATAATAGTTCCGGTGAGATATAACTAATAAGATACGTGTAAAACATACAAGTATGTATATAATATAAAAAAGTACACGATATACATTGAGTGAGAATAATCTGAGCAAGTCCCATCTGAATTGTTTCACTTTTATATTTTCAACACTAGAACCGCTCCGGCTGTATATGCAGGAATGTATACACTGTGAATCACAGACAAGCATAATTTCAAGAAACTACGGCCAAAAATACGGGATCGGAATACCGTCGCTTTGTAACGACTCGTGCATGGCCGATCCGGACTGTTCAATGGCCCTATACGATCCACGGAGAGAAAGGTGCAGCATGTTCGAAGGAACAGCTGTAAAACCGAATTACGGCACCATTGTCTACAGACTGTCACCCACACAAGGTAACACCGGACAAATGCCGTAACAAAACATCCAAATATTATACCTAAGCAACAACGATATCATGATTATTAAAACAACTTAAGAATACTTCACTTTATGTTTTTACGGAAACTGGGCATCTTGCATTTTTTTATTTTGTGTTTCAAATAATGGAGAAAGGGCCATATAAGAAACATAAAATGTGAGTGTTAAATTACTAAATCTGTTAAAATGTAAACAATTGTCGGGATATGACAAAACAACCTTGTTGGCATTTTTCTGGATTTTAGATTATGTCATACCTAACGTAGGATTTCAAAATGCAGTCTCAAATGCAGTGCTCTCCTTTTATAATAAGAATATATAAGACAAAGTCCTATGAGCATTGCAACATATACAAAAATTGAAAGGATACAGGACCAAGGTATCCACATGCACGCCAAATGTAAATGTGAGAACAAATCTGTGATGTGTCATTTAACAATAAGAGCAAACCCGACAGTTACCGCCTTGGAACGGTCAGTCGGCAATATGGACCGACTGGGGTGCCCAAACCGGCCCAACAGAGCCTCAAACTCGCACCTCCCGATGGTAAAACAATTAAGTAAAGACGTTGACAATGTTACAATGTTTCAAAGGAACGCATTTCTTTTCCTGTCTATTTGAATTTAAAATAACCTGGTAATAACTGTATTATGTAGTGTGATTTAATTACCTTAGTTGATCCTCACTGAAGAGATTTACAAATATTAGATTACAGCTGTAAGTACTACCACCAATATTATAAATTTGACAACAGCACATAAAGTTAATTCGAGCAAAAAAAAGACTAAGACAATATATACAGAGAAGACAATTATTGCAGTCTTCAGTTGACAGTGACCGTCGTTTTTGCTCTTTTTGTTAAATTACTCATCATAGAGTTGTTCTTACTTTTACATTTGGCTTGCATTTGAATATATTCGTCCTGTGCCTTTTCATATTTTGGTATATGTTGCAATGCTCATAGGACTTTATCATATTTCCTTATTTATTACTGACGCTTACGTATGACTTATATAAGATGATATAAATTACCACATGTGCATGCTAGGTACTTGAAATAAAAAACAATAAAAAGTAGTGCAAGGGTTCTTCCATCATAAAAGCAACATAATCCATTAAAGCTCTGCATGTTCACTTATAATCTAGTGATCAGAGGTACAATTTAATTGCATTATTAATTTTGATTCAACAAAAGTTTTGCGTTTTGATCTTAAATAAAATAAAATGCAAATCTGTCTTATTCAGGCATAAAAGGACTTCAGAAAAATGTGCGGTTGAGTATCACAGTCGTAATTTTGCCGAATGACCTCCCCAAGGTGTTAGTTGTTGGATGTGCCATATTCGGCATGTTACATAAGATGTACTTTCAGTTCAGTCGTTATGCGTTTACCGTCTATAGTTTGTGCCAGAAAAAAAATCTTCCGTTTGTCGTTGAGCATACTTGACTATTATTACAATATGACGGCGAATTGTGAATTGTGAATTGCCAAACGCCAGATACAAACACACAGCTTGTTAAATGCGTGATTTCAGTACCTGTTCAGTGTACTGGTAATGTTTCAGCAGAATATCTCGAACCTATACATTGTCATGGTTTAACGTGGTTATGTTCCAGACTGCCCGAAGTACGAGGTGAACCAAATGACGGGTTACGAAGGCACTTGCAGCGTGCTGGACACCGCTAACTACATGCCCAGTATCGACTACTGCATCGAAAAGTGTCTCGACATGGATGGGTGTCGCGCCGTCACGTTTTTTAAGAATCATTTAAAGTGTAACTTCCACAATTGCTCTGACACCATTGTATCAACACTCGGTGATAACGTGACATATGTCAGCCGAAATTGTGATCCGTACGGTAAGTGATTCTGTTAAAAGGCAGGGTTTTATGTTAACCGATATTCAAGGGATCTAGCTCATAAAACAATAAAACGCATGAGTTGTATTTTAGGATGTTTACGGCAGTTCCCTATCGCAATGTTTTGGACATGAAAAGGAAGTAACCCAAATCAAAATATACAGCGTGTAAATATTACGGACTCTTGCAAAGATCAAAATGATCCTCACCTTAATATCCGTTGTGGACGCTTTCCAGCAATTTGGGACTGGCTACATAACTGCATAAACAACAAATAATAAGTAACTATAACATATCTGTAAAAATATTGAAACTATAAGTACAATTACGCGAAACTGAATGTTAACAATGGATTTTTACAAAAAAGAAGTTTGTCACCAATATGGCAAGCGTTTATCTGTTTCTTTATATTAGGATATTGTTTTATCCTTTTATGCATTGTGTTTATTTCTTTCACAATTCATCAGCTAAACAAATACTTATATGCGTCATGTCTAGTCGGTCACACGGTCTAAAGTTATCAAATCAAAATGTGTTTTGCACCAAGATTTCTACGGATGGGATAGGATGGGATTAGCCGGCATTTTTGCCGATACTGTGCAGCGACATTTCTATCATTATAGCACAGGGGCACTTATGAGGTGCCCAGGGTCTGAAACCGGCCGGTCTATTATACTGACACTGACGAGTCAGACGTAATGCTGTCCCCAGAGCGTTAGGAGGGAAGCAACTACTACCGACATTAAAGTCTTTATTTTGACCCGGCTGGGGTTTGAACCCACGACCTCTCGATCAGCAAGCCGACGCTCTATCATTGAAGATTTCTAGGAATGGAATTACCGATGTCAAAATCGATTTAACGATTAATTAGAGAATACTGACAAAAAAGAGAGATGTGTATTCTTTGGAACACAAAGGAAACAACGCCAGATGCGGAAACGCATATATGTGTATAAGAAAATGAGGAGACCAAACCAAATTTCAAATGTTATCTGCGCCCTCGCACCATGCCATAGATTTTTCTTCATGCCCATTCACCATTCTTTGATTGGCAGAAGGATAGTTTGTGTCATCTGTCATTTTAAATAACAAGGAGACAAAAAATAGATCGTTCGCCGTTTATGAATGGAGAAACTTTGGAACATAAACTCAAATATTCTACGTCTTAAATAACTCTTTAATATTTTTGGTATTCTAGGAAGGTGGTGAAGTTATGACATTTTAATTAGGATAAACCATACTTTAAAACGATTTCAATTTCATTTTTCTTGCAATTAGTTTCAAGTTATTTTGTCTTAGTCGATTACTCCTTCTAAGAATGTATCTCCGCCAAAGCTGTATTTGTTTTACCAAAACTACCGCATGATTTGTTTATATCTTTTCCTTTTCAAACACATGTGTTTTTATTCTTATGTAATACCAATACTTTCTTATGTTTGAACAATCGCCAAATCGCCCACACCAGATCACTTCCTGGTAAACCTCATCGTCGGCAACCACAGTACTTTCTTCCATTTCACTTCAAACATACCGTGGGAAATTTGACTAGCAAAATCTCGTTTTCATGAATATGCATGAGGCAGGGGAGACCAATCTTCTTCTAATGAAATCGCATGTTACAATAAAATACTCTTCAATCTCAATGACGTCATACTGGGATTTTCTTACTAAAAATAGAAACCAACGCACATGTTTACTTATGGAGGTCGCCATTTTGAATGGTAAACCGAACCTTAGATATAAAACGTAATTTCATTGGCTAGTTATCCATGGTGGTTTCCTTATGGCACCAATGAAACTGCCTCATTAATTGTTCATGACTACGAGATTTTCCTAGCCAATTGTCCCATGGGTACTTAACGCAGCACAGCGGAGTAATGTAACGGGGGATAACCGTCGTTGGGTAAACCTGTACCTGCGTATATTTGTAGAATGTAGCAGGACCAATCTACAGATGTGCGTCAACTGCAAGTGGTCCAGTTATTGTCAAGGTCCAGAAGATCAGGCAGACTCGTTTTATATGTGGCAGTTTTGTAACGACACCCTGCTCGTGTCCCCTGAGTGGCAGGTCATGTCTATTTACCAGCCCCAAAAGTCGCGTTGCTATTACGAGCCATGCTCTGAGGTCACCATCGACCGCCAGTTCAGGACATTCCGGATGTCTTGCAGTGCTGGTATATTTCATAACCAATTTAACCCATATTTTCAAGAATAGATAGTTTCCACGTGATATCATAGGCACTGATTAGACAGTTCAAGGCAGCCATCTTTGAAGGCAGAAGCTAATGCAGGCAAAAATCTGGAAATAAGTGTTGTATTAAACTCAGCACTGTGCTTTTATTTTTCGGTCTATTTTACTGAATTTTATATAAAATAAAACAGCTTTGATGAAGTATTCTAAATATTAAAACTATGTTTTGATAGTTTAAAAGGTAAAATAAATAAAACCAAAAAGCTACCCTGTTCATTTTGTTTAAGGATGAGCCAATACTTTTATTTATTTTTACGTATTAATTCTGTGTGCATTTATTAATTTTAAAAATATTGTATTCTGAAAATATGAATTTCAAGAGCTTTCCAATGGTGTATAGCTTTTAATTTTCGGACCACAAATGAAGAAATTACAAGAAAATAAAATTTACCCTTCTATACAATTCATCTGAAAATCCATTGAAGTTACCATCAAAGATGGCTGCCAAGATAAGGGATTTTCACTGATGTGGAAACTATCTATACTACTTGCACTGACATTAATACAAACATTAATTTAATGCTTTAAATATGTCATTTGTGGTTCAACATTCCACAAACGAAACTGAAGTTTTGGGACTTTTTATTTGCAGGGTGATAGCATTATGAATAATCTAGACAATGTGATTCTCGTGATATCAAATTAATCATTTCCATTTATAATATTTATAACATTATTTACAAGTAATCGATACAGTCGAAATAGCATAAAACAAACAAACATGTTTGTTAAATAATTTATTCAAAATGTTTTTAATTCTTTACTATAACGTGTATTTAACCTAGGCTGCTCGTTTTAATTCTCCTCTTTTAACTAACCCTGCATAGGGTTTCTGGTTAGAAAAAAGTTTGAGATTAAGATAACCATGTTTTAAAATATTCGAGATGGATTTGAATTAGTTGATATTGTTTATCTTCCTGATGAAATATGGGTTTTCCTATTGACCATACCAGATCAAATATATTTTACGATTAGAAACATTGCACTTTTCTTTCCAATTCTACATATTTGACACAAATAATAATGAAAAGAAAATTAGAAAGCCCTTACCTCTCTAGAATTCGAACCCTCAACATTCACTTTCAAAGCAGAGGGCAGAAGGCTTATACTATTAAACCTTTGAATCGGAAGTACCGAATTTGGCTTTTATCTACCCTAAGATCTGGATTCATATACTAAGACTACGGCCAACGTAAATCTCCACCAAAACCATCTTTAAATATGTGGGTTGTTTTCCAACAGACTGTCCAAACTACCGAGTGATTATCGCTGGAGGTTACTATGGCAACAGTTCCGCTATGTTCAATCTTTCGAGCGTGTCACGGGCCGAAGCTTGTCTTGAGCGATGTCTCGATACCGACCTATGTCGCAGCGCCACATTTGTATCAACCTCACAGATGTGTTTGTTTCACGACAATGTCGAGCCCGAGCTGGTAACTGACGATCTAGGATTTGAAGCCACATTTGTGGCTAGGGACTGTGATGTTGAAGGTTTGTTTGTTTGTTTGTTTGTTGGGTTTATCGTCCCACCAATAGTATTTCAAATATCTGGAGACGGTGTCCACTTGAAGCAGATATAGTGCTGCCTTCACTGTGTATAGCATGCCGTGAACACCTGGCTTGATACCACACCCAGTCACATTATCCTGACACCGGGCCAACCAATTGTGGAACTACCCTTATATTTGCTTGAGCGTTAGCAAGGGAGCTTTGTTAAAGGTTTGTTGAAAAGTGTTTGTTTTCACGTTCGAAAGATTCCATGTAAAATAGCCAAAGTCATGTTAGAGGAGAAATTGGTTTCAGACATCCATAAATCTTTAGGTTCAATATTATATGGATATGCTTAATTCTGTTGTTTTCCGTTTGAATTTTATTTCATGAATCATCTTCTATAAAAATGCGATTTTCAAAATTTATAGTTGAATACGAATGTTTACTTTCCGTCGCCAGACTGTGAACGCTTATATATCCAGACGTGTTTTAACTGCAAAAGATTCGACAACTGTGCGGGAGAACATCTGCCACAAGAGGACGGGATTTATTTGGACTACCACTGCCCTAACGGTTCTAAGTGGAACGATAACGACACATTCATAACGCAATATAATGCTCCAAAAAGTCGGTAAGTTTATGTTTACGTTATTAGGTTTATCGTCCCCACTTACAGTATTTTAGTTATCTGAAGACGGTGTCCACGTGAAGCAGGTATACTGCTGCCCTCACTGTGTATACACCTGGCATGATATCACACCCAGTCACAGCATCCTGACACCGGGAATACCAGTCATGGAACTACCCTTATATTTGTTTAAGCGTAAGCAAGGGAGCTATACCACTACCACTTTAAACGACTTCGGTATGTCGCGGTCCGCGAGAGAACCTCGTGTACCCGGAGCCGACGCTCTACCGACTGCGCCACCAGGTCCGGTTAAGTCGGTAAGTACCTGTAGAAAGACTGGTTCTTAGTGGAATAACAACGATTTTTACACAGAAAAACGCTTTTCAAAGTTCGTAAGTCATGGTTCCTGACAGCTGTTAATTACAACATACAACACAGTATGATGTTGCAGTTCATCGGTTTATCATGACGGCGACTAGTCGAGTAATGAAAATACACTGCTAAGACACTAAGACGCTTCAAACATTTGGTAAGTTACGGGGTCTTAACGGTTCCAAGTAGAGCGATGACGTCTCGCTCATGACGCAGTGTATTATTTCGCTGCTAGCAATCGGTAAATAGATGTGTCTTAGTGGATCTTAGTCGGTAAATAGCTGTGTCTTAGTGGATTCCAGTCGGTAAATAGCTGTGTCTTAGTGGATTCCAGTCGATAAATAGCTGTGTCTTAGTGGATCTTAGTCTGTAAATAGCCGTGTCTTAGTGGATTCCAGTCGGTAAATAGCTGTGTCTTAGTGGATTCCAGTCGGTAAATAGCTGTGTCTTAGTGGATTCCAGTCGGTAAATAGCTCTGTCTTAGTGGATCCCAGTCGGTAATAAGCTGTGTCTTAGCGGATCCCAGTCGGTAATAAGCTGTGTCTTAGCGGATTACAGTCGGTAAATAGCTGTGTCTTAGTGAATTCCAGTCTGTAAATGTCTGTGTCTTAGTGGATCCAAGTCGGTAAATGTCTGTGTCTTAGTGGATCCCAGTCGGTAAATAGCTGTGTCTTAGTGGATCCCAGTCGGTAAATGTCTGTGTCTTAGTGGATCCCAGACGGTAAATGTCTGTGTCTTAGTGGATCCCAGACGGTAAATAGCTGTGTCTTAGCGGATCCCAGTCGGTAATAAGCTGTGTCTTAGCGGATTCCAGTCGGTAAACAGCTGTGTCTTAGTAGATCCCAGTCAGTTAATAGCTGTATCTTAGTAGATCCCAGTCGGTAAATAGCTGTGTCTTAGTGGACCCCAGTTGGTAAATAGCTGTGTCTTAGTGGATCCCAGTCAGTTAATAGCTGTGTCTTAGTGGATCCCAGTTGGTAAATAGCTGTGTCTTAGTGGACCCCAGTTGGTAAATAGCTGTGTCTTAGTGGATCCCAGTCAGTTAATAGCTGTGTCTTAGTGGATCCCAGTTGGTAAATAGCTGTGTCTTAGTGGATCCCAGTTGGTAAATAGCTGTGTCTTAGTGGATCCCAGTCGGTAAATAACTGTGTCTTAGTAGATCCCAGTTGGTAAATAGCTGTGTCTTAGTGGATCCCAGTCGGTAAATAGCTGTGTCTTAGTGGATCCCAATTGGTAACTAGCTGTGTCTTAGTGGATCCCAGTCGGTAAATAGCTGTGTCTTAGTGGATCCCAGTCGGTAAATAGCTGTGTCTTAGTAGATCCCAGTCGGTAAAAAGCTGTGTCTTAGTGGATCCCAGTCGGTAAATAGCTGTGTCTTAGTGGATCCCAGTCGATAAAAAGCTGTGTCTCAGTGGATCCCAGTCGGTAAATAGTTGTGTCTTAGTGGATCCAAGTCGGTAAAAAGCTGTGTCTCAGTGGATCCCAGTCGGTAAATAGCTGTGTCTTAGTGGATTCCAGTCGGTAAAAAGCTGTGTCTTAGTGGATCCCAGTCGGTAAATAGCTGTGTCTTAGTGGATTCCAGTCGGTAAAAAGCTGTGTCTTAGTGGATCCCAGTCGGTAAATAGCTGTGTCTTAGTGGATCCCAGTCGGTAAATAGCTGTGTCTTAGTGGATTCCAGTCGGTAAATAGCTGTGTCTCAGTGAATCCCAGTCGGTAAAAAGCTGTGTCTTAGTGGATCCCAGTCGGTAAATAGCTGTGTCTTAGTGGATTCCAGTCGGTAAAAAGCTGTGTCTTAGTGGATTCCAGTCGGTAGATAGCTGTGTCTTAGTGGATCCCAGTCAGTCAATAGTTTTGTCTTATTGGATCCCAGTTGGTAAGTAGCTGTGTCTTAGTGGATCCCAGTCAGTAAACAGCTGTGTCTTAGTGGATTCCAGTCGGTAAATAGATGTGTCTTAGTGGATCCCAGTCGGTAAATAGCTGTGTCTTAGTGGATTCCAGTCGGTAAATAGCTGTGTCTTAGTGGATCCAAGTCGGTAAATAGATGTGTCTTAGTGGATCCCAGTCGGTAAATGTCTGTGTCTTTATGGATCCCAGTCGGTAAATAGTTGTGTCTTAGTAGATCCCAGTCGGTAAATAGTTGTGTCTTAGTGGATTCCAGTCGGTAAATAGCTGTGTCTTAGTGGATTCCAGTCAGTTAATAGCTGTGTCTTAGTGGATCCCAGTCGGTAAAAAGCTGTGTCTTAGTGGATTCCAGTCGGTAAATAGCTGTGTCTTAGTAGATCCCAGTCAGTTAATAGCTGTGTCTTAGTGGATCACAGTCGGTAAATAGATGTGTCTTAGTGGATCCCAGTCGGTAAATAGATGTGTCTTAGTGGATCCCAGTCGGTAAATAGCTGTGTCTTAGTGGATCCCAGTCGGTAAATAGATGTGTCTTAGTGGATCCCAGTCGGTAAATAGCTGTGTCTTAGTGGATCCCAGTCGGTAAATAGCTGTGTCTTAGTGGATCCCAGTCGGTAAATAGCTGTGTCTTAGTGGATCCCAGTCGGTAAATAGATGTGTCTTAGTGGATCCCAGTCGGTAAATAGATGTGTCTTAGTGGATCCCAGTCGGTAAATAGCTGTGTCTTAGTGGATCCCAGTCGGTAAATAGCTGTGTCTTAGTGGATCACAGTCGTTAAATAGCTGTGTCTTAGTGGATCCCAGTTGGTAAGTAGCTGTGTCTTAGTGGATCCCAATCGGTAAATAGCTGTCTTAGTGGATCCCAGTCGGTAAATAGCTGTGTCTTAGTGGATCCCAGTCGGTAAATAGCTGTGTCTTAGTGGATCCCAGTCGGTAAATAGCTGTGTCTTAGTGGATCACAGTCGGTAAATAGATGTGTCTTGTAGATCCCAGTCGGTAAATAGATGTGTCTTAGTGGATCCCAGTCGGTAAATAGCTGTGTCTTAGTGGATCCCAGTCGGTAAATAGCTGTGTCTTAGTGGATCCCAGTCGGTAAAAAGCTGTGTCTTAGTGGATCCCAGTCGGTAAAAAGCTGTGTCTTAGTGGATCCCAGTCGGTCAATAGCTGTGTCTTAGTGGATCCCAGTCGGTAAATAGCTGTGTCTTAGTGGATCCCAGTCGGTAAATATCTGTGTCTCAGTGGATCCCAGTCGGTAAATAGCTGTGTCTTAGTGGATCCCAGTTGGTAAATAGCTGTGTCTTAGTGGATCCCAGTCGGTAAATAGCTGTGTCTTAGTGGATCCCAGTCGGTAAATAGCTGTCTTAGTCGATTCCAGTTGGTAAATAGCTGTGTCTTAGTGGATCCCAGTCGGTAAATAGCTGTGTCTTAGTGGATCCCAGTTGGAAAATAGCTGTGTCTTAGTGGATCCCAGTTGGTAAATAGCTGTGTCTTAGTGGATCCCAGTCGGTAAATAGCTGTGTCTTAGTGGATCCCAGTTGGTAAATAGCTGTGTCTTAGTGGATCCCAGTCGGTAAATAACTGTGTCTTAGTGGATCCCAGTTGGTAAATAGCTGTGTCTTAGTGGATCCCAGTTGGAAAATAGCTGTGTCTTAGTGGATCGCAGTTGGTAAATAGCTGTGTCTTAGTGGATTCCAGTCGGTAACTAGCTGTGTCTTAGTGGATTCCAGTCGGTAAATAGCTGTGTCTTAGTGGATCCCAGTCGGTAACTAGCTGTGTTTTTGTGGATTCCAGTCGGTAACTAGCTGTGTCTTTGTGGATTCCAGTCGGTTAATAGCTATGTCTTAATGGATCCCATAGGAGCAATTACAACATATTTACGACTGAGCTTGACGCACCATGACGTCGGTAAGTATCCGTGTCCGAGTTGGTTGATTTCACCTGATGTGGCAGAGTAGTCTGACCATACATACCTATAAGTACCTGTGTCCTAACGGCTCAATAAAGGTCGATGTCAATAGATTCACGACAGTCTGCATATAAAGATTTCCTACCGACTCCAGATGGACAACATACACACAGCTAAGCATCGCTTTCCCAAAAGTCGGTGAATGTGTCGAAATACCTTCAAATAGAGCGATGAGATAATATTGTAGTGCAGTATGACACTCACAACTGCCGGTAAGTCCTTCAATCGGAACTCCTCGGGTAATTCCGTCCTCAGGACAATCATCCCTCGGATGTTTCTGGTGCAATGATACTTTAAGAAATCACGCCTAAAATGTAGTTCGCACAAAACTTAAACAATGGCGTCGTTTGACAGCTGTTTTGTTTGCTGCACTTTGATTATTTAAATCTGAAACAGCTACAAGTTGAAGTGTAACTGGCATCGTACTATAGTGAGCTGTCATCCGAGCTGCCATCTTTGTTTTGACCTTCTGTCATAAAATAAGTCCCATTTAGGGAAATGGCCGAGGTGATCTGACTACCTACATTCATCCGAGAGATGATTCGTAAATTATCCGAGGTGTTCCAATTGGTAAGTCATTGTGTCTCTTGTTGCAAGAAGAACGAAAACAACACACAGATAGCGCAGAGTGACGCTTTCATCAGTAGGTGGTACGTAGCTGTTACTTTACGGTTACAAAGACACGAACGATGGCAACATACCACTACATATTACGCTCCAATCGCTTGGTAAGTACCCTAGAGATATCGGCTTCAAATTGGATGAGCTTAATAACTTATAGGCACAGTATATCGCTCTAAAAAGTTGAAAGTATATGTGTCCGTATGTCTGCAAGCGGGACGATTACATCATTGAGAAACATACGTATTCAGTAAGTTAATTTATCAGATAACCTACCGCGTGAGCGTGAGGTAACACTCATGCGTTTTTTGGTAACTCACTAGTTAGTTATCATAGTGTGACGTCATTAAGTATGTGTGGTGTATATGCTATTTCCCGATCACTTTGTTGTCGCCGTTTTATGCATTTTGTTGGACAATTTTATTTTAATTAATAAACAGATAACATTTTAGCCATATTATAAATGAATCTGTTCCCTTTGTTTGGAAAATGGTCGAGTAAAGCCTGGAACTATCTTTTGTGCGAATTCTTCCAAACCGAATTACACATGTCAAGACCGACTGTTCGTACTATAAAAAGATTATGCATTGTAAACAAAAACAGCTGGTGTTTTGGTTATGTGATAAATAGAATCTAATATTCGTGTTCATTAGATACTGAAAATATTAAACTCGTTGTCTAAAATGATACAAAACTCGGCAGAGTCTCGTTTCGTTTCATTTCATCCAACTCGTTTAATATTTTCAGTATCTAATGAACACTCATATCAGATCCTTAATGTACCTAACGGCTCATAGTGCGGCGGTTGCAATACTAGTGCGGATATTTGTCTGGAGTACTATCCGCCAACAATTGATTCAAGTCACTATAATGTAGTTAAATTAATGTAGTTGCAGTTTATTTAAAACAAAAAGACAACATCCTAAAACAGATCATTATTAAATAATGATGAAACAATCTTGATCAACATTGTAGAGGCAATGTTGAGGCATTGAATTCTAATCTGTTTGCCGCTTTTGTTATAATGTACCACGTAATATAAAATGTCGATGTAATGTTTTTGCATAGTAAAGCACATCGTTGTTGTCCGTTAAATCGATTACTTTTCTATTGCCTGCTGCAACGATACATTTGGAAAACATAAACACTGCAGGAGAATAATTCCATAAGACAGGCCTGATTTCACATGCGGCAGCCATATGTTGTTACGTTGTTTTAAATGTCATAAAATCGACTCTAAAAGATTTTCTACAGAATCATGAAAAGGAAGGATCATACAAATTATATTATATTTCAAGATATTGACTTACATTCCTTATAAAATGACGTTATAATTGATGAAAATCCGTTGTTTCATTCGGTTACATTTTATGTACGAATGTATAATAAATAATCTTGTACGCAATTATAATGCAATTTAATATAAGCATTATTTACCTGCATTCCTGCGACCCAGGTGTCATTACTATCAGTGCCCAACTATACAGCAGGATTCAGCGTCACAAACGGTGTACAGGAAGTCGTGTGTGGACGGTAAGTTATTTTTAATACAGATGTAATTTAACACCATATCGGGGTGTAATTTATCCAGCATAAGAAGTCGCCCTGCATTTGTAGCCAGTCAGAAGCAGCTATGAAAATTCAACAGAACTTTTTTTTCTATTTTCTATTTTACAAGGAACGAAATAGGTCGATCTGTTTTATTAATTGGTTTTATTTTCAACTGCGCATGTGCAACAAACAACGCATTCTGGCTTGACTCCTCCGCCTATGACGATAAGTTTGACCACGCCAACACGATTGACAGTTTGATAGACAGTTTTATGGAGCGGATTACATGTCATTTTGGTAGAAGTGGAGGGTTGACTTCAAAGTCGGATAGAAAATATTAAGACGTTTCCATAGGAAATAGAAGTCTGCGCTCTTTTTGGCTTCTATTTTCTATAAAAACGTCTTAATAGACTCTTAACAGACTCCATCTTATTCATACAATTGTCTTTCATATATATATATATATTAACAGAATGGCGTCATTTTCTTTGAACAACATGCTTGGTAGGTAAAGAGCTAAATAAAAGTGAAATTTTGCTACTATTTGTAACTATTAGTCAATTATTATTAACACAATCTCCTTGACACGAGATTAATTCTGCCATAGTGTCGGATTTAATGATCTGGAGGTTCCTGCCCCTCGAGAGACGTATTTCAACAGAATCTCGCCACTCTTTACCCGATATTCCTAGCTTTTTTGAGTGGGAGATATTTTATCCACTATTGCAAAATCTGTATGTGAGATTTGTTTACATGAAAGGTTTTTAAAGGATGCTATTTGCTGGTAGCCTTTGAGCAGCTTATGTTGAGACGAGTGATTGCCATCGTCACTGCAGTCTCCACACTTATATCCGTACGAATTCGACTTTTATCAAAAGTGTCCGTTTTTTTTTTAATTTACAAATGGTTGCATTATGATAATATGCAAAATCTAACGATACTTATTGAACATCATCAGACTGCCCTATGTACGAGATCGACACATCTGTTGGGTACGCTGGTCAATGTGATATCCTTGATACCTCGGGCCTGGAGGCGATAAACGACGTCCATTACTGCTTGGAGCGGTGCCTTGACATGGCCGACTGTCGGGCTGTTACTCACCACACCCATCAAGAGAAATGCACATACCACTCCAACTGCACAGGCAAGGTCGAGAACAAGAACACCACGTTTATTCAGCGGATCTGTCGGGATGAACGTAAGTGTTGAATTCATGGTAACTGGTTAAATAACTGGTTTATAGTCATAAATTACATACATTTGTCGTCTTCTTTCCAAGAATGGCCTATGCATACGGCAATACAAAACTGTTCACGATTTACAAAGTTTCACTCGTTTCACTCGTTTATTTTGGAGATTTCACGAGAAAATGTCCGAAAAGCGATTAGATTGTATTTCACCTATTTATGCTAATCTTTCGAATAGTATAAATAAACAATAATTAATTAGTAAATGAAGGCTTTCTTAACCAGTATTTTTGGAAGTTTTTATTTCTCTCTTTTTCTGTTTGCTTTAAGTAAATCGAAGTGACACAATCGATAAGAATAAATGACAGTCACATGAGCATTGCAACATATACCAAAAATTAAAAAGGCACAGGACAAAGGTATTCACATGCAAGCCAAGTGTAAAAGTAAGAACAAATCTGTGATGAGTCATTTAACAAAAAGAGTAAACCAAAAAGCTACCGCCTTGGAAGGGCATTATTGGGACGTCTACCTTTTATTGTTAAGGAAAGACTTCTGGAACAATGTCAAATTAAAACCACTGCAGGACAGCCTTATGACGCTCTGTATACAAGTTTTCGTCACTTTTGGTTTTAGAGAAATTTTAAATACATTTTGATTTCACCATTCACCCACCTCTTAATTACAATGGCTCAAAATCTGAGACTGTAGCTATCGATGGTTAAAAATATCATAAATGTCAACATAGCAGTCACAGTTCTGCTTTAGCTGCGCTTAATAAATGAGACTTCCCATTTGTGTGCAATATCCATATGACCAGGTCCGGTTGGAAACTATACCCAGATCTGCCGCAACTGTGGTATCGGGCCTGACTGTCAGGGCTCGTTCAACTCGACACCGTACGTGTACCTTGACTACCAGTGCAACACATCGTGTGCGGATTCGGTGGACTGCCTGGCGATGGAATTCAATGCACCAAAGAGCAGATGTAACTGGTACCAATGTGGTCAGGTGATACAGGACATCGGCAACACCATCTACCGCAAGGCAACCACGGCTTGTACGTACATGCATATGTTACACTTCTGTGTTTGTTATATAAGTGTCGGGCGTAACTAGAAAAAGGCATTGTAGAGAATTTTAATTAGGAATTCTATGATTTGTTGTTATAGATGCTTCAATATAACCTTTGTATGGAAGATTTGCTCCATCAGCACATTCAATGCTTAGTATGTCTCCAGCTGGTCTTACTTAAACATTTGCTAAGCTATTTTGATAAAAGTATTCAGATACAATACTTACTACGCTTCCAGTATCTAATAATGAGTTAACGGGTGTGTCGACTATAAGGACCTTTGCTTCATTTGCATCACCGACTAATTTGGGATCAAGAAAATTTGTGCCCTGGTTTGAACCCCACCCCCACCCCCACCCCACCCCCACCCAACACGGGCATTAACTAGTTTGGGCAGTCTTTTGACCTAGTATTGTAGGGCAATCTCGTTGACAATGTCCTTTTCTATTGCAGTCAAAGCAGGTTCTGTCAGAGGTGTCAAGATATTTGTCATCGTTGTATTGACCTCTTGCATGGTTTCGGATTCCTCTAGTTTCCGAACAGGTACCGCAGGTTTACAAGTTTTCATTTCAGCTTTGACAGCTCCCATATCTAGCTCTACTTTTCCAACTGCTTTCATAAAGGCATCACACTCTTTAAAAGTGTCACGTTCGGATTGGGATTGGGATTAGCCGGCATTTGTGCCGATACTGCGCAGCGACATTTCTATCATCATAGCACAGGGGCACTTATGTGGTGCCCAGGGACTTAACCCGGCCGGTCCATTATACTGACCCCGACGAGTCAGGCGTAATGCTGTCCCCTTAGCCCCGAGCGTTAGGAGGGAAGCCACTACTACCAACTTTAAAGTCTTTGGTTTGACCCGGCCGGGGTTCGAACCCACGACCTGCCTGTCATAGTCTTTTTGTCTTTCCGGAGTCCAGAATGATATACGTCCTTCATTATGTCAGTTTGACTAAATTTCAATCCTCCCAATTCAACTGCCTTGTCAATTAAATCTTCTAGACGTGAGGCAACCATATCAACAGTTTCTTTATCATTGTGTTCACACGTAAAAAACCATTTCATTATATTTTCTCTTGTATCAACAAGGCCATACGAAGTTTCAAGTTTCACTATCAGTTTATAGAGTTGTACACCAGGTTCCAGCCTCCGGATCTTGTCAGCAGCAACTCCATTTGCAGATGTCCTTATTCCAGTAACATCTATTCTTCGTCCCTGCGGAGATCACACATTCTATCTCAAACTTGAATCCAGTCCATGATATTTCTGCTTTTCCTTCTTCGCCATAAAATATAGAAAACTTTGGATAAGAATGACTAGAAGATTTTGGTTCAGCAGGTTCCTTTACTTCATGCTTCACACCTCCAAGAGCTTCGATTAGACGTGCTGCCTTCTCTGGATCTTCCACATCTGGTTTAAGCTTTAAAGTTCTCTCCTCATCTGTTATGACACAGGCCTCATGAAGTTTTTCCTCTTCCGCAGATGGGTCATCAATTTTACTGAACATGTTTTGTTTACTTTCTAATTCTAAGTTATAACAGCTCAAAGACCTAAGCACTGATGTCTTTATTATAATCTGTATTCATGCTCTACTTCAGCATCCCACATCTTTAAATACAATGTTCCTCTTTCTAATTCCAAATAATCAACACAATTATATTCTGTCTTTTTCACCTCACAAGATCACATAACCCACGCCCGGTTTCACAATTTTGTACTTTTACGTAGAACACTGCAAGTACACTTTCAAATTACATCAACTAGTTACTTAGTATCAGCAACACTTGTTTCAATCATAATTTATCACAATAAAAAACTATCAACATTTCTATAGTTAGATACCAAAGTTCTATATGCAAGGCTAATTAAATTAAATTATTTATTTAAGCTTTTGTTATTCAATCCATTACTAGGAAAGAATTATATCTCAATCTTATTTTAACTGTGAATGTTATGAATAAGAATATATGACAAAGTCCTATGAGTTGAGCATTGCAACATATTATATCAAAATCTGAAAAGGGACAGGACAAAGTTATTTCACGTGCAAGCCAAGTGAAAAGTAAGAACATATTTTCTTATTTGTCATTTAACTAAAAGAGCAAACCCGACAGTTACCGCCTTGGAACGGTCAGTCGGCAATATGGGCCGACTAGGTGCTTAAACCGGTTTTATAGAGCTCTAACCTCTCACTTCCTGATGGGTTTCTCAAATGCAAGCAATGAAAAGAAAACTGATCTATTTGAATACAAAAATGTCCAAGCGCTGATGTTTTCTTTAATAAGTTATAACGAAAGTAGTGACTTTATTGAAAAATAATGTCAATCCCTTTGCAGCTCTCCTTATTTCAAACAACATCTTCAATATACGTCCCTGCGGAGATCAAACACTCTATCTCAAACTTGAATTCAGTCCATGATATTTCGTCTTTTCCTGCTTCGCCGTAAAATATAGAAAACTTTGGATTAGAATGACTAGAAGATTTTGGTTCATCAGGTTACTTTACTTCATGCTTCACACGTCCAAGAGCTTCGATTAGACGCGCTACATTCTTTGGATCTTCCACATCCGGTTTAAGCTTTAAAGTTCGCAGAAGCATAAGTATTTGTCTGTCCTCCTCTGTTATGGCACGGGCTTCATCAAGTTTTTCCTCTTCCGCAGATGGGTCATCAATTAGACTGAACATGTTTTTGTTTACTTTCAAAGTAAATAAACTTTAAAGAAGTTAATTCTTATTAAGCATGCAATACACAGTGAAGTCAGCACTATATCTGCTTCAAGTGGACACCGTCTCTAGATGACTGAAATACTGTTGGTGGGACGATAAACCCAATAAACAAACAAACAAACTGATGTCTTAATTATTCTCTGTATTCATGCTCTATTTCAGCATCACACATCTTCAAATGCAATGTTCCTCTTTCTATTTCCAGATAATCAACACAATTATATTATGTCTTTTTCACCACACAAGATCACATAACCTATGTCCGGTTTCACAATTTTGTACTTTTATGTCGAACACTGCAAATCCACTTTCAAATTACACCAACTAGTTACTTAGTATCAGTAACACTTGTTTCAATCATAATTTATCACAATAAAAAACTATCAACATTTCTATAGTTAGATACCAAAGTTCTATATGTAAGGCTAATTAAATTAAATTAATTATGTAAGCCTTTGTTATTCAATCCAATACTAGGAAAGAACTATATCTCAATCTTATTTTAAATGTGAATGTTATGAACAAGAATATATGACAAAGTCCTATTAGCATTGCAACATATATCAACTGTGAAAAAGGGCAGGACAAAGGTATTTCGCGTGCAAGCCAAGTGAAAAGTAAGAACACATTTTATGAGTCATTTAACTAAAAGGGTAAACCCGACAGTTACCACCTTGGAACGATCAGTCGGCAATATGGGCCGACTGGGGTGCTTCAACCCGTTTTACTGAGCTCTAACCTCGCACTTCCTGATGGGTTTCTCAAATGCAAGCAATGGAAAGAAAACTGATCTATTTGAAAAATAATGTCCACAGTGTTTAGAAAAGGAAGGGGTATTATTTCGATTAGACAAACTAAACAAAAAATGATTGATTATAAGTGAAATTAACTTTTTGAATCAAGAAAAAACATGATCATAGAAGAATAAATTGTTGTAGCATCCTGTTCATCTGAAGATGAAATTGAGGAACCAAAGTCGAATGTCCATCAAAGGAAATGCACGTAACAATCCTTATAGGATGAATAAAATGACAACATAGATTACATGCACGGGGAGATTTTTTACGACCGCCACACTGCACAAGTAACATTGTTGTGATCATGAATAAGAATATATGGCAAAGTCCTATGAGCATTGTAACATATATCAAAATCTGAAAAGGCACAGGACAAGCGTATTTCACGTGCAAGCCAAGTGAAAAGTAGAACACATTTTTATGAGTCATTTAACTAAAAGAGCAAACCCGACAGTTACCGCCTTGGAGCGGTCAATCGGCAATATGGGCCGACTGGGGTGCTTCAACCGGTTTTACAGAGCTCTAACCTCGCACTTTCTGATGGGTTTCTCAAATGCAAGCAATAAAAAGAAAAACAATATATTTGAATACAAAAATGTCCAAGCGCTGATGTTTTCTTTAATAAGTTGTGACGAAAGTAGTGACGTCATTGAAAAATTATGTCCACAGTGTTTAGAAAAGAAAGGGGTATTATTTCGATTAGAAAAAAACTAAACAAAAATGATTGACACACACTAGAATAAAATCAAATTCAACTGTTTTAGCACTTTTTAAAAGACTAATAAACTATAAAATCATAAGACAATTATCTTTTGTTATAATTGTCAACTACAATTATAGATCACTTATGTACTGAACCTGTTTCGATGCAATTAACTTGAGCTCACTTTTGTTCTAACAAATCGTAGATCGTGTAACCACTTTCATTAATATATATATATATATTAATCAAACTAATCAGTAACTTTAGTGTAATTCAAACAAGAATCAATCATTCATCAAAGTCAGCAAAAGTTTTCCAATTATGTTTTATATCAACAGGCAATAATTTTATTAAAAGTAATAAGGATTGTAATAACTTTATCTAACTAAAGATATAATCATCAGAAATTTAAATAAACTTCTTCAATTTTATTTTTTATTTATTTATTAGAAATATAAAATATTAATAAATTTTAGTACTGTGTAACCTTTAGATGAATTTAGTGTAGTGTAACCTAAACTAATGAAAGTTGTCAACAAAGTTTTTTTAAGTATTATTTTTATATTATAATATATAAATACAATATTTATATATATAGCTCTTATTCAGATTAATTTCAATAAATTAATGTATAATGTAAATATTATCAAAAGAATAACCACCTATAAATTTGACCCACTGATCACGAAATTTCCGTAACTCAAAATTCAATAATATCTCCAAATGTAAATTCAACGATTTTTCTTTTAAATTGAATTAATTAAATTGAGTAATATTAAATCACACAGAGTAATTATGTAACTAGACAGTTGACTATATTATAAATACTTTTATTTTTCAATTTTAATTTTTCCAGTGGCACAAGGTAATGTAATGCAAACGAAACTGACCAAAATACAATTCACCAATGTTTTTATTAAGTATTAAGTCATTGCAGATTTATAAAACACTTAACGATTGTTAAATTCCTGTAGATACAAGTTATATATAATGATATAGTGAAGAAACTATTAAATAATCTATAAAACTACGAAGTACGCAACCAAATTGTCAAAGTATTTTAGAGATTTCTTTCAAAATTTGTATCAAGTTCAAGGACAATTCAATACACCAAGTGACGTCATAGGTTGAAAGTGTGTCAAACGAGAGATAAAAATAGCACCTCTTTAAATTACACATGCAGATGTCCTTCCGCACCAATGAAAAGCCGATATCGCTCCGCCTACCTCATCTAATATTCACAATAACCTTGTGTTTTGAAAATCGAAAAAGACAAAACAGAACTTAAAAGGGGAAAATTACGGGATGGTACTTTTGGGAAAATAGACGTTGTAAACTTGAGATAATCACTTAGGAGCAGACGTGAATCAAAACTCAACAAGAAGCGTGACTGTTACAATATACGGAATCGTTGATTGTGTCAACTCGTAAGGTCATGTGCGTGCTTCTCGCGAGTACTTAGAGGCCAAGATAAACAGCTGATGATTTAAAGGACCGCACAATCAAGCAAACTTTTTATGTGTTTAAGAATTTCTATCTTGAATTCTGGATTGTCATTTTGTCCGCAATGAGTTACAGATATAAAAGAAATATCAAAAAGGAGACTGTTAGTATAGCTACAAAGAATTCCTTGTCCTGACCGAGTTAGCAACAGGAAATATAGGTCAAAAAGGAGGCTATTAATAATAACGAGTGATTCCTAAAATGTAACAGTTCACAAACTTACTGCGGGTAGCAACAAAGAAAAGTACACTAGAAAAATTACTGACTGCGAAACAATATATGTTACAAGCCAGTAAATTATTTCTCCAAGACTGTCAATAATTAACAATGTAAGGCAATGCAATATTAAAGTCTATAAAATATTTCTACTCACGTTTTCGTTGTTTTGGTGGATAACACAACTACTTCACGTTAAATCGCACACAATGTCCTACACTTTAGCACTGAATGAGTGTTACCTAAACAGTTTATTTGGGTGTAATTATCACACACCGTAAGTTCTAGGTTTCATGATCTGATCAGTAAACAAGTTTCTTCCTCGGTTGATTTTGAGATTTGGTATTTGCCGACATTTTTGCCGATACTGTGCAGCGACGTTTCTATCATTATAGCACAGGGGCACTTATGAGGTGCCCAGGGACTGAACCCGGTCGGTCGACGAGTCGGGCGTAATGCTGTCCCCTTAGCTCCGAGCGTTAGGAGGAAGTCACTACTACCAGCTTTAAAGTCTTTGGATTGACCCGTCCGGGGTTCGAACCCGCGACCTCCCGATCCGCAAGCCGACGCTGTACCACCTGAGCTTTTGCGTTCCTCGGTTGAATGCTCGTGTCAAGAAGTAGAATGTTGATGGGTTATCATATGGCTCCGGAAGGGTACAGCTGGAACTATCGTAACACTTTCAAGAGTTCCGACTAAACACTGAAGGTTCAACTAAATATAACTGTGTCCTTCCTCACGACACAAAGATGTCTCATCTTTCACAGTCGGTCAATGTCAATTAATAACTGATTCACATGCAGTTTATTTAAATTTGATAAAATATTCCAAAATGGCAAATATCAAGATACGATATATTGACAAAAGTTATTATAATTATAATTACCACTGCCAATATCAAGATATGGCATTTAAATAACAGTTAAATGCACATAATTACGGTGCAAGTCGGTGAGAGTAAATTCCCCAGGTAAGGATGTAAAACATTCAGTTTAAGCACAGATTAGGTGTACTGCCCACTTATCACAACACGTGTACGCTAGTCCATCCTGAACACGCACGATCTCACTGAGCTGTCCAATGTAGGTGGTAGTTGGGTTTACATGTCCATCAATCGGAACACCTCGGATAATTCACGAATCATCTCTCGAACGAATCATCTCTCGGATGTATGTAGGTAGTCGGATTACCTCGGCCATTTCCTTAAATGGGACTTCTTTAGTGACAGACGTCAAAACAAAGATGGCAGCTCGGATGACAGCTCACTACAGTACGATGCCAGTAAAACTTCTATTTGTGGCGTCTTCAAATTTAAATCATCCGATTCAAATTTACAAAGCGCAGCAGACACACAGTTGTCAAGCGAAGCTTTTATTTATGTTTTGTGCGAACTACATTTAGGCACATTCTTCTTCCGATTTTCGGCAAACAAAACAATCGTGATTTCAATAAGTATCATTGCACCAGATACATCCGAGGGATGATTGTCCTGAAGACGGAATTACCTGAGGAGGTCCGATTGACATGTCCATATTTCACGTTGGGCGCCATTTGTAACACTTCTGTGTTTCTTATATTTGGGGTGTGGAAAAACTCAGGAACAATGTTCAGTATTGTATATACAGAGATATTTTTATCAGTATGTGGTACTGAGATTTCGTCTGTATATCACCATTCAAAGGATGTGCTTTAGATGTTACAACATAACCTAATTGTAATGTTTAATACAGCTTAAAGTAAAAAGACTTAAAAGTCCAATCTGTACACTAATCTTTACATCTATCTACTTTGAATTTCCTGGTCAAAGTGAGAACATAGGAACTGACCACCAATCTCAAAGCTTTTTACTAGCTTATAGTCAACCAATGAAATCAAAGGATTAACATCATGTCAAGCTATAAATCAAAGGACTGAAAGTGCTGAAGGTTTAAAGGTAACTTTCTCCACAAAACGTTACAACATCAACCTGTCACACATATCCGATGTTTTTTGTACTATCGTAATATTTTGGTTCAGCCTGGACATGTTTGTATAGTAATTTCTGGAAAAAAGTTTGTCATATGGTCAATGACACAAGCTACACTGCTTTCCGCAAAACCAGTACCTTATGTCGTTTCGAGAATCACTCGTAATATATATTGAAGGAAAAAAGTTTAGCAAGTTTTTTTACGTATTTGATTTTCGTCTATAAATCAATGTGGCTAAAACGTGTCCATATTGACCAATTGTGCCCATCCATTGACAGCATCATACCCCCCCCCCCCCCTTTTTTTTTTAAACTAAACCATTATGTAAGCGTGAAACGTAACTTTCACGAAAATCCCGTGCAGTATGTGCACAGCAAAACGGACGATCCTCCGCGGGTCACAAAGTTCCCTAGGAGTCAATCCTCTCTGAACTTGCTAAACTTTTTTCCTTCAGTATACAAAGCTGTTTTGGTTCTGTGAATATAACTTATATCAAGCAAAGGCTCACATGGTCAACTCATTGGCTAAATGTGATACTTTTAAGCTTTTATTGTGACGTTTATCAGCCTTTAGAGGGTAGTTTGGTGGCAAGGATATTTCAAACTATGCTTTGTTACGACCGGCCGTCGTTAAGATATATTTTACTTTTGTGCCTTAGTATGATCTTGTTGTGGTGAATTGTTTAGTAACATTTGTATGATATTATATGTATGCTATTTTAAAAGTTAATGATATAGTAAGAGTGTATTTATTGACAGGAAAATAAGCCACACGGCTTTTACACCGGGTCCATGCCATCGGATTTTTTTTTCCAATATTTAACTTGTACATCTATTTATTTTCTTTCTTTTTAAGATAGCTTTATCCCCAACTTATTATTTTATGAGAGGCTGTTTTCGTTGCTAGAAAATAACAGAATAGCTGCATGGCGGATGGATTAAATAATCTATATACATTGGACAGACGAGGTCCTGCATAAGAATTTAATAATGTTGAGCTTGTTCTCCAGTATGTATAATTTAATATCATATCATATCTAATCCCAACACTCTTTGTGTACCAGTCTGTCCCGAGTTCGAACTTTTCACCTACCTGGACCATACCGGCCTGTGTGACACGCCCTTGCTGGGGAGGGACGAGAGGTCCTCAGGCCCCGGATTCTGTATAGAGCGATGTCTCGACATAGACAACTGTATCGGTAGGTAAAAGTGGGGCTTATATCAATCATAAGCGGAGAACTGGGGTTGCATTGTAAACGAAATTTATTATTTACTCTACCTGCGGCATAAGCACTTTTGTGGATAAGTTCTTTGGTCGGTGTCAGAAATATCTTCCTGGTGAACACATTTACAAAGCTATATCAAGCTTATTTATTATTCACAAATAAATATTTATGGTGTTCTTATTTGCGGATATCAAAGAAAAAATACATCGCCGAATATATGTTTATATTGGAAATTAAAAGCTTATGATAATTTATTTACTAACCATTCTGAAGTTAAATTGATGAAATACAAAAGAACGACTGTCTGGACTGTGATTATAATTAGATGATGATATTGCAGGCACGACCTACCATATCCACGAGAAGACCTGTCTCTACCATGACTGTATCAACCACAGCTACTCCCAGAACAACACATTTGTCAAACGCATCTGTGGTCGTGAGTAAATTTCCATTCTTAAAGGACAATATTTACTTAAGTATGAATTGCTCAAGTCAGGGATTTCAATCCACAATATCTTTTTTTTGTGTTTACTTCATTTTGCTACGTGTTTGTATTTTGCATGGCTCTTTAACGTTGCTACTTTAAGCTTAAAATCATATTAAAACTCCATAAATTGTCTTATTTTTGTTGGTATGCAAATTTTGACTTAGGTTAAAGTCATGACTTAGGTTAAGAAATGGTTGGTGTATACGGAGTCTAGTAAACATCTTAAGCCACTTACTTCAGCTGATGGTTTTGGCATGAACCGCTTCCACGTAGAACCCAATCTTTATTGTGAATGTTGTGTTTCTCCGGTTTCAGCCGATGATGAGTGTGACAGGCAACACAGACACACGTGTCTTAACTGTAAGATGGGCCCTGACTGCCAGGGATCGAAATCTAATGGGATGTCAAAACCCCGGACAATCGACCTCACGGACATTAATGTGGATCCGGATGTTAAGTCGATCTGGTCAGTTGGTGAATCTTTCCCATGGATGTTGGGATTCCTTATAATGGTTTATAATACAAATAATTACTAATGTTGAGGTCTATATGTAGTTTTGCGGACTTCGGTAGTGTGATATTGACCGAGGATGAAAACCGAGGTCGATATCACACTACCCAGGTCCGCAAAGCCACATATCGACCTCAACATTAGTATTTACTTGTAATATTATAAACCCACTGAATTTGAAGCATTCCGATGGTCTGGTAATATTGACTTCAACTAAATAAATTATCATTTTTATGTAGTATGTTACCAAAATTATGATTTGCTCTTAAAAAACAACACAGATCTAGAACACAATTTATTTATGTTTCATTTAAAAATCTAACGACCTTGTTTTTGCTTGAGATCGCAAAACATCCACAAGACGGAGCCTGTATTATGTATACATTTTGCAATGTTCTAGGTTCGACCCTAACGACAACCGTGTCCGTAAGGTCCAGTGCTCACAGCCGGATTTGGCCTGGGAACACCAAGTGCACAGAGCAGCCTGCTCTTCAGGTACCCGTTGGCTTGCGGATCACGGGCTCGTGGGTTCAACCCACGGCCGGGACAAACCAAAGACTTTAAAATTGGTAGTAGTGGCTTCCCTCCTCGCGCTCGGGGCTAAGGGGACAGCATTACGCCTGACTCGTCGGTGTCAGTATAATGGACCGGCCGGGTTGAGTCCCTGGGCACCTCATAAGTGCCCCTGTGCTATAATGAAAGAAATGTCACTGCACAGAATCGGAAAAAATGCCAATCCCAATCCAAACCCTCTTCAGGTATCCCATCCGACTGACGTATTCAGGCCCTCCTATAACATGCTCAAATCACCTTGTCATATAAATTATTTTCGTTTGTCGAAAGCAAGAGTTTGTCGCGCATATGTAAATGTTAATGCCTTCCTAATCATCAGGAAGTATAAACAGTTCCAATGACCTAGATTGATTGGAAAACTATATGTAATCACTGCTTTGCTACAGAGTTCGGAGTACTTGTTACCTCGTTTTCAGGAATCCTAGAAATGTTGTTGTTTTTAATGGTATAGACACGAACGACACGTGCCTACGTTGGACGTTCGTGGTGTAGTGGCTGACTCGCCGACTTGTAACTCCTATGACGGCGTTGGTTCGAGTCCCCCTTGGGGCGAAGGATTAAATGTAGAACGGCCTTCAAGTTGGTCTTACAGCGCGCCGTAGGTCATTCCCAGATAGTTGTCTGAGGTCTTCCTCTGCTAAAATAGCTGAACGTCTCAAAAACAACTAAAATGCAATTGCTGCGATGCATTGAAAAAGACAATTAACAGAAAGTACCTACGTTGCCTAATGGAAATAAATACACTTGTTCTTATCCGATATTTCGATAATATGTTTGGACGATGTGCAACGGTGTTAATAAATTGTCTTAATGTGTAACCTGATAAGGTCTTATTGAATTTTATTTAACTCTAGGGAAGTACGTTCTTTCGAGAAATGTATTATTTAAAGGCATTATTAGACAGTGCACCTTTTAAATATTTCAAAATGATCAAAAACAGCGGCAGCGGTATAGGATAGTTCCTGATGCCCTTTGCCTACGCGATATGGTCATTAATGAAGATGTAAGCACAGGCCTTTCTTGGAAATTTTCTTTTATAAGTTATGACTCCGCGTTTGTGGTGATAAATGAATATAAACACCTGATTGAACAAGAAAACATGCAATGTTATAATGACGGAGAGCATATCTGTTTGTATCCAGTACAGGAAGAAGACTGTCGAGGGATTCAAACTGTGTATACATCTCCTCTCCATTCTAATAATTTTTAGATTCCATTGTTAACATCTAAATAAAGTGTTTTTCAACAGTATATCAAATAAAACATCATAAGTCTTCCTTGATGAAAGTATATCGCTCAAAACCCTGTGTTAAAGAATTATATTGATTGGATTATAATAGAAGTTTATTAAACCAACCTTGTTTAACAGTTAAATAACCATACATGGACGAACAGTAATAGTACGTAACTTTAATGAAAAATCAACATCGCTTTTGCAGACTGTGCTAAGTTTGAGATCTTCATCCTGGGAGGTCACAATGGTACGTGTGACGTCATAGACTACAAGGACGGAGGACTCACCCTCCATTATTGTATGGAGATGTGTTTGGACATGGAAGGTTGCCGGGCGGTAACGTTGGATGAGATCACACAGAGGTACGCTGGGTGTAGGACATGACTCCTTCAGACATCTGCACATTCTGTGTTTCAATATCACGATTTTCGGACAAGTGTCACATAAAGGACATCGAGTGCGGCACCGTTCTCAAGTATCTGAATAATTTGGGGAAGAATCTTTTAAGTCTTAAATCCCTACAATAAGTCCAAACATTGCTTCTGACGTTAGCTCGATTTTAAATAGCTCAGTGTGCGTGAAGTAGATTTTGTAGGGGTATGTCCTTCCCAAATGTTTTATTGTTGACTCGGTTAATTTACGGAACTTAGTCAAACCTTTAAAATGTATACACCCACATTAGACCAGTCCTGTTCATGTTCGTGACTAGATCAAGATTAATAGACTGTATCATAGGATCGGATGAGAGATCGGGAGATCCTAACCTGAGAACTAATTCGACGGAATCGATCCTTGGCGAGATGCTATTTAAATACGTTACCCGAGGGTTAAGACCACCCGATGTCACTTCCAGTCCTATGACTAATCATTTTTTCTCACTAACATGGAAGATCAAAACCACATTATGTTGGGATTATTTTATGTGTAATCACATAAGTGCCTAAAACATAATATTAGCACAAGTCACATTTTGGCTGGTGTGTATAATGAATCACGTGTCAATGATATTGAGCGAATAGTTATATCACAGTTAATATTTAAGGGGAAAAAAGAAACATTTCTTTAGCATGAAGTTGAATGAACGAAGGAAATGGCGTCATCATTTCAGAACACATCAGACAACATCGTATAATTTCGCGCCATTTCAATATTGCGCATGTGTCTGTGTGTATAGATATAGATATATACTTAATGCAAACACAGCAAATTAAACATATTGCGAAACCTTCCAGCTGCTATTTCCACGACTGTACCAACCATACAGAGACAGCCGAGGGAAAATACACGTTCATGAAGAGAAGGTGTATTCAACCAGAGGATGGTAAGTGGTGACGTTCTTAATTCCGCTTTTAATTTAATATTAGTATTATTGGCGGATTAGTAGCGCTATTATTTTTAATTCAAGAAAACTAACATACATCACATAATGACCATGAACCGAGACCCACACACACGAATTTAACTAAGTTTAACTACGAAACGGGTTACTAAATACTAAAGACGTTGTTTATTGCATTATAGTAAGCATAATTAAACTAAAAGAGCAAAGACTTACTGATAAATATTAAATTATATGATTTTTTTAAGTATTTCGTTTAAATATTAAAAATTCTGACCTTCATAAAGTGACCATACCAAAACTAGGATTTTAAGCGATAAGCGATGCTTCAAAAACTTTTTTTATTAAATACATCAGAAGAACTTAGAACAACAATTTCTTTAAAAAAAACAGCATATAAATACGATTAGAAAATATTAAGCTATGATAAATATGATTTTTATAATATAAATGCCTGTAGATAAAAAAAAGAACAAACAGGGAAAATCCTGACAATACCTTTTTCCGACGAAGAAATGCATTATTGGTCTTTTTTATTTTCATTTCCTGACCAGTCGTGTTCTTCCGTTTATCGAATTAATATATTAACCCTTGTAATGCATATACCTACATATTTACTAACACAATCAAACAAGGAAGTATGGGCATTGCATCAAATATACCAAAATTTGAAAAAGGCACAGGACAACGGTATTTACATGCAAGACAAATATAAATTTAAAAACAAATCTATGATGAGTCGTTAAACAATATGAGCAAATCCAACAGTTACCGCCTTGAAACGGTCAGTCAGCAAAAGGAAAGACTGGGCTGCTTAAACTGGTTTTACAAAGCTCTAACCTCGCACTTCCTGTCGAGTTTATCAAATGCAAGCAATGAAAAGAAAAACGATCTATTTGAATACAAAATGTCCAAGCGCTGATATTTTCTATAAGTTATGACGTAAGTAGTGACGTCGTTGAAAAATAAATGTCCACATAGTGTTTAGAAAAAAAAGTGGTATTATTTCGATTTGAAAAGCTACACAAAAATGGTTGACTATAAATAAAAAATTATCAGATAATTATAACACGTTAACAGATGAATATAACAGCTCCAGTAAGGGACTGTGGGCGGACTTTTGATTGATATGATAAGTAAAGAAGTTCCATAACATTATAAATATAATATAATACTTGTATACTAAGTGTAAACTCTGAGGCGTCTGTCTTGAAGAGAGACAGTTATGTCAAACATTGGATCAAGTCTGAGACAGAGATTGTAGCTCGATGTTCCGCTTCTAGAATGTTGTTGTTATAGAGATTTAGATAAACTTGATAACCTACATGCATAGCTACAGATCCAGCAGCAAATAGTCCCATTAAGGCAACAGCTAGCTAATTGAATCTACGGAATTCGCCACATCCTGAACAATACTTGCTTATTAGGCTGAATGTAATGTAACCGGTTTAAGCACCCCAGTCGGTCCCACATATTTGTTTTTACTTTTACATTTGGCTTGCATGTACCTTTGTCCTGTGCCTTTTCCAGTTTGGGTTTTGGGTTTTACGGCACACCGACACTTGATAGGTCATACGGTCCCGTTTTCCAGTTTGGTATATGTTGCAATGCTAATACGATTTTGTCATATATATTTATTATGAATACAAAAGTTAGCTAGTATACTAACCTAGTGACTGCTTCCGTGTTAGAATGTACACCCAACGTGACCCAGACGTGTCATAACTGTAAGATCGGTCCCGACTGCCAGACAGCGTACCGATACAACGGCACCATCCGCTTCACGGAACTGTGTAAGGCGGAGAAACTACAAGGTAGGCCCTCATATCATTAACAGTACTTTACAAGAATTTGTTTGGATGCTAACTATGACTATGTTTGGGATGGGATGGGATTTTCCGGCATTTTTGCCGATACTACTGTGCAGCGACATTTCTACCATCACTCATGAAGTGCCCAGGGACTGAACCTGGCCGGCCCATTATACTGACACCGAAGAGTCAGGCGTAATGCTGTCCCCTTAGCCCCGAGCGTTAGGGAAGCCACTACTTATAACTTTAAAGTCTTTAGTTTGACCTGGTCTGAGTTTGAACCCGCGACCTCCCGATCCGCAAGCCGGCGCTCTACCAACTGAGCTATTGAGGCCGATCGACTATGATTGGTTAAAAGTGACTTTGAAACCCGTTGTTTTTATTAAAATCGGTTGTTTTAATTAAAACTGCTGCAGCCACTTAAAGAAAGGAAACATTGCTGTAAGGAAATCTAGACACAACCTAGACAGTATATGCTTTCGTCTTATATTCCGCTCAAACTATGTCCATACTTCATTTATCCTTGCATGTTTGAGTTCATGATAAAATTCATATGATGACACACAGCCAGATCATGCATCGCGGTTTTAAAAATTCACTCAAAGATGTTATTTTTTAATTGTTTCTCTTAAAACCATCGGAAGAAGTCAACAACTCAAATACATTTTTATAAGGAATCGGCACATGTCCTTTCGTGATTTGTTGTTTAATCGTTCTGCATAGGTATAACAGTAACATTAAATTGGATATTCCAGTTGTCACCAACGTCCAGTGCATCTTTCTGATGTTATCTGTATATATAATTTACTGAAGATTTTATTTTTTGTACAAAATCAGTTCTTGTCGATCCAAGTTACTTTAAGAAAGACCTTAATGAACTGCCCTCACAATCTTTTCCTGTATTCCTTACCAGACCCAGAGAGCGAGGTGGTGTGGTATGACAGGAAGCGATCGGGAAATGCAGACACGTGCCAGGTATACCAATGTTCCCAGGTCGCCTTCTCCATGGGAGATATCGCCTTTAGGCAATCCTGTCGGACAGGTATGCTATCCATTTTTTTTTGGAAATAATTGTACAATTTAATTGCGAGGTTAGAGCTCTGTAAAACCGGTTTAAGCACCACAGTCGGTCCATATTGCCGACTGACCGTTCCAAGGCGGTAATTGTCGGGTTTGCTCTTTTCTGTTAATTGACTCACCACAGATTTGTTCTCACTTTTACATTTGGCGTGCATGTGAATACTTTGGTCTAGTGTCTTTTCAAAAAAAAATTATATATTGTAATGCTTATAGGACTTTGTTATATATATTCTTATTCAAGTACATTTGTTCTATATTTGATCATGCTTAAATAAACCGTGTACAAAACATACTTGGAATATCAAAAAAAATTAAGAAAAGGTCATATAAGAATTACCACAGATATAAATTTTTAACTACTTCTACACCAAGGCATACAGGGTAAATGTAAATATAAACATATAAACAAAAACACAGGGACGAGACATTTCACACACACACGCACACCCACCCACTCACCCCCCCCCCCCCCCCCCCCCACACACACAAACACAAACACACACACACACAGAGACACACACACACATACACACAGACAAATACACATACACACACACAGAGAGACACACAGACAGACACACACACACACACACACACACACACACACACACACTAAAACTGTTACCCCCTTAACTGTCGGTCGGCAAAAGGATCGACAATTAGAAAACTTACTCGAACCAAGTGACAACGTAACAGTATTCAAGTGCAGCATGAGCATCAATGTTCTGGTCAGACAAATTTGGCTATAATCAGCTAAGTTGGACTAAAGTCGAAAATCAACACGAATGTAAATGGCTGGTTTTATCCATGTAGCTATAATTAACCAATGGTGGATAAAAATGGCCGGACATATGGCTAAATTTTCTTTTTTTTTCGAAATTAATTCACTTGCTTCTTGACTTCTTCGACAGTCACCGGTAAATAAAGGTGATATCTAACAGTTTACCTATAACACATGCACGAAACAATATTTTCCCACTGTTTTGGGGGGAATTTATACATAATTTCTGCATAAACTCATACTTTAACCTAAGTAAAGGCGGTTTTGAACACTGTTCAAATAGTATTGTAAGCTACTATATATATTGCGCCAAAAAGCACCTACTATATATTGCGCCAAAAAGCACCTACTATATATTGCGCCAAAAAGCACCTACTATATATTGCGCCAAAAAGCACCTACTATATATTGCGCCAAAAAGCACCTACTATATATTGCGCCAAAAAGCACCTACTATATATTGCGCCAAAAAGCACCTACTATATATTGCGCCAAAAAGCACCTACTATATATTGCGCCAAAAAGCACCTACTATATATTGCGCCAAAAAGCACCTACTATATATTGCGCCAAAAAGCACCTACTATATATTGCGCAAAAAGCACCTACTATATATTGCGCCAAAAAGCACCTACTATATATTGCGCCAAAAAGCACCTACTATATATTGCGCCAAAAAGCACCTACTATATATTGCGCCAAAAAGCACCTACTTTATATTGCGCCAAAAAGCACCTACTATATATTGCGCCAAAAAGCACCTACTATATATTGCACCAAAAAGCACCTACTATATATTGCACCAAAAAGCACCTACTATATATTGCGCCAAAAAGCACCTACTATATATTGCGCCAAAAAGCACCTACTATATATTGCGCCAAAAAGCACCTACTATATATTGCGCCAAAAAGCACCTACTATATATTGCGCCAAAAAGCACCTACGATATATTGCGCCAAAAAGCACCTACTATATATTGCGCCAAAAAGCACCTACTATATATTGCGCCAAAAAGCACCTACTATATATTGCGCAAAAAGCACCTACTATATATTGCGCCAAAAATCACCTACTATATATTGCGCCAAAAATCACTCTAAATATTCATTTTTTTAAATAAGCACTAATATAGTGATCTCTGCTAAAAATAAATATCGACGCCAGAGCTGACTACACGGTTGTTACTCGTTCACAAAAGTAAATTGCTACTTGGTTTTATTAGTTTAAAAATAGCTATATCTGCAGCGTGGCTCAGATAGGAAATATTAGTTTACAATGACGAGTGTGCGTTAATTCCAAGTTATTCACAAAAATCTTAGGCATCAATGAACAGCATTTTTGCAGGACCTTTTTATGTCCTAATGACTGATTTGGTTATCGAGAAAAAAATCTTTGGTCCAAATTGTCGGATGCCACATTTAATGTCTAATACCCACTCTTTTTGCCCTTCTCTCTTCCCACAGACTGCCCTCAGCATGAGATGTTTTTGCTAGTTAGTCACGTGGGCACTGGAGAACCCCTTGGTCATGACGAAGGAAACGTGACGTTAGAATATTGTACGGAGAAATGTCTCGACCTTGACGGCTGTATGGGGATGACGTTTAACGCGACGTCAATGAATTGTACCTACCATAGTTGTGCCAACAGTACAGCTGTCCTAGAGGGAACAGAAATGAGGTTCATGAAGCTCAGATGTTTTGAAGATTCGGGTAAGATATATCATGTGAAAATAACGACATGCCTGTTGGTTTTTTCAATGCATACAAGCGAGACTTGGGTTATTGTAGCGACGTCAAGCTGTTTGTTTGTTTATTGGCTTTAGCGTCCAACCAACAGTATTTCAGTTATCTGAAGACGGTGTCCACAAGCAAATATAGTGCTGCCCTCACTTTGTATAGCATGACGTAAGGATATTGATAACTCACCCAGCCATATTATCCTGACACCGGGCAAACCAGTCCTAGAACTTCCCTTGTATTTGCTTGTTAATAGTGCGCTCCAACATCGCACTTCCTGGAGGTTTCTCTTTTCTAAAAAACCAACGGTGTAGACATTATCTAATTAACCCATATTAAATCGAGTTATTCGTATTTTCTAGACCTCCGGCCTAATATACACTGAAGCAATCACAGTTTAACATCACTTAGTTTGACACATAAATTGTCTGACCTAGAGTTAGGATGTTAAAATTTTCATCAACTGATGTTCAAAACGTCTTTGCAAGTACTGCTGTGACTAATTCTCTTTAATTGCATGTAAATAATAATCATATATAGTTATAATGCATGTAAATAAGGATCATATATAGTAATGATGCATGTAAATAATAATCCTTTATAGTTATGATGCATGTAAATAATAATCCTATATAGTTATGATGCATGTAAATAATAATCCTATATAGTTATGATGCATGTAAATAATAATCCTATATAGTTATGATGCATGTAAATAATAATCCTATATAGTTATAATGCATGTAAATAATAATCCTATATAGTTATGATGCATGTAAATAATAATCCTATATAGTTATAATGCATGTAAATAATAATCCTATATAGTTATAATGCATGTAAATAATAATCCTATATAGTTATAATGCATGTAAATAATAATCCTATATAGTTATGATGCATGTAAATAATAATCCTATATATTTATAATGCATGTAAATAATAATCCTATATAGTTATAATGCATGTAAATAATAATCCTATATATTTATAATGCATGTAAATAATAATCATATATAGTTATAATGCATGTAAATAATAATCATATATAGTTATGATGCATGTAAATAATAATAATCCTATATAGTTATGATGCATGTAAATTATAATCCTATATAGTTATGATGCATGTAAATAATAATCCTATATAGTTATGATGCATGTAAATTATAATCCTATATAGTTATAATGCATGTTAATTATAATCCTATATAGTTATAATGCATGTAAATAATAATCCTATATAGTTATGATGCATGTAAATAATAATCCTATATATTTATAATGCATGTAAATAATAATCCTATATAGTTATGATGCATGTAAATAATAATCCTATATATTTATAATGCATGTAAATAATAATCCTATATAGTTATAATGCATGTAAATAATAATCCTATATAGTTATGATGCATGTAAATAATAATCCTATATATTTATAATGCATGTAAATAATAATCCTATATAGTTATAATGCATGTAAATAATAATCATATAGAGTGATGATGCATGTAAATAATAATACTATATAGTTATGATGCATGTAAATAATAATCATACATAGTAATGATGGCTACGTATATTTATTTGTTACAAGAAACCACTTTTCATTTCTTTCTCAAGTAACGCCATTGCGAGAGACAATCCCTTTACTGTGTGTTGTTGTTGTTGTTGTTGTTGTTGCTGTTGTTTTCATGTTATAAGGTTAGAAATCGGTTACAGGTAAGTCTTTAAGCCTTAAGCATAAATGTCGGTTTTTTTACATTGGTAGAAGTACTGCTAAAACTTACCTCGCAATCTACATTTAAGGTAGTAAATGCCATTTCTAAAAAGTTTCTTTTACATGTTGTATATTTGTTGTAAAATGATTGTACTGTAGGGGAATGAGATAATTCTAAGATAGTTGTTTTGAAAATACTTCTACAGACTGTATAAGGTCTTATCGTCAGCTGTGCCGAAACTGTATGCGGGGCCCGGACTGCCAGTTTTATTACAACACCACCTCCGCCGGATCCGCCGGATCCGCCGGCGCCATGTTTGAGCAGTGTTTCGAGCATTTCGGTGGCCATAACGATACTGGACCGGACGCCATCGAGTTTGTAGAGGAGAGTGGCAGTTGTGGACGATTTAACTGCTCACAAATGACACAGGACATGTTTTCAAATGTTTACCGATGGTCGTGTTCGGATGGTAAGTGCTCTTGCAGTCTGTCATTGACATTGTTTTTAGGTGCATCGTCACATTTAACATGGTATAGAGTGTGTCCCATCACACATTAATGGCTTTTGAGTTGCAAAACTATGGGCTTAAATGTGATGCATGTAATGAGGTGTTGACGAGCAAGCGGGTTATGATTGTAAAAATGCGTTGAGCACGTGAACATAAGGATATCAACATAATAATGAATGTTGTTTTGTTTTGTGTGTGTGTGTGGGGGGGGGGGGTAGTTGTATTTTTTTTTTGTTGTTATGTTGTTGTTGTTTTTGTGTTTGTTTACTTTTTTTGGGGGGGGGGGGGGTAAAATGTTAACCCGTTTGATTGATTAAGATTATAGGAGTATTGATTATAAGAGTACATGTATATGAGCACCTTACGGCAAGTGTCACGACCTTTGGAAAACCAGAACGTACTACGAACTTTATTCTATTCGTTTCCTATAAAAAAAACTTTCGTTAACTTTGCCGTTCTCATAACGCATATCTCCTGTTTCAATGTGATACTGTGATTCACACATTCTTCGTGTTGTTTAGCCGCAACGTCATCAAATTATTTATTTTGATGTTAGACTTTCATGATGAGCCTAAAAGTAAAATATGTATGAATAATACACTTTGCCATCGACACGAAATACCCGGACTTATGATTTTGCTTTAGACTGCCCCTTCTACAGTATCTATACACTGACCGGTCACAAAAGCATGTGTCCTGTGCTGGCCACGGACGAGGGGTCAGTGACCTTGGAGTACTGCATGGAGCGGTGTCTGGACATGGACGAGTGTCGCGCTGTCTCCTTCAACACCAGAAACAGTAGCTGTACCTACCACTCGTGTGACAATGCGACATCTAACGTCAACTACACACTTTTCTGGCGGCAATGTGAAAATGAAACCAGTAAGTGGGATTAGAGATTAGTGATTAGCCGGCATTTTTTGCCGATACTGCGCAGCGACATTTCTATCATTATAGCACAGGGGCACTTATGAGGTGCCCAGGGACTGAACCCGGCCGGTCCATTACACTGACACCGACGAGTCAGGTGTAATGTTGTCCCCTTAGCCCCGAGCGTTAGGGGGGAAGCCACTACTACCAACTTTAAAGTCTTTGGTAAGACCCGGCCGGGGTTCGAACCCACGACCTCCCGATCCGCAAGCCGACGCTCTACCAACTGAGCTATTAAAACAGTAAGTAAACTAATGATACAATATGCAAATCCGATCTTTGGATACTTGAAATAGAAAATAAGTAGACTAACTACTTCTACGTCGCTTTAAACTTAGTATTACTTGAAGTATTTGTTTAATCGTGTTCAGGGAAAATACAGACTAAGATCTTCAGGTGACAATCAATTTGCTGTTCCAAAAACAAGAACCAAAATCGCTGACAGATCAATAGCTGTAGTTGGGCCAAAATGGTGGAATGCCCTTCCAAAAGATCTCAAATGTATAAGAAACGAAACAACTTTCAGAAAGGAACTAAAAACTTATTTTTTAGAATGTTCTACAACTAAATAGATTAACTGTTTTGTGTGTGATAAGACAATTGTAAATAGCTCATGAACTCTGTGAAGCGCAACAGAATATTGTTAATAATTTTTGCGCTATACAAATGTATTTGTATTTATTTGTATTAACATTCAATTAGCAATACAATACATATTTGCTTTGTCGAACACAGTTCATTTTCCATAAAAGGCAAATGGTGTTGTTAAACATCTCTATAATTATTTTTATGCAAATTAATGTTGCCAGTCAAGCTCGACGTATATATTGCTTGTATTATAATGCCCATGCAAAGAAGGGACATTGTACCAACGACAAATTTTATGACAAACAAAAAGTGAACCACATTAAATATTCCTTCTTTATGTTTGCAGTGCCAGAGAAAACATATAAACAAACGTGTCTGAACTGTGGAAACTATCTATGCACGAAATACATTTCAAGTGAAACCAACGTCAATAGCTCTGTCTTCTGCACTTCCGCCTGTCCCGGATGTGACGTAATAGAGTATCTCCCTGTCTCGAACAGCTGTCGACAATTCGAATGTGATATTCCTTACTTAAGGTCAGCTGGGACGAGACTGGATCGGAAAACATACGATCCAGGTACGGATAACTTTATTTGTTACTTTATGGCGATCTTATTATTCATGATAACAATAATGTTACTTCTAGCTTGTCAAATTACTCATCCTCTAATAGACATTGGACTTTGGTTTCCTAATTCCATCTACACATGATCAAATCTGATTGGCTCCGCTATCAGGATCTGACGACGAGTCAATTAAACCTTCCCAACCAGATTGTCGCCTACAAAATCGCAAAAGGAAATGATGATCCGTTTTGCGACTCTTACCGAAAGCATTATGCATTACGCTCTCTGATTGGCTGTTAAAAAGATAACAAACGGTGTTAACCGATTTTAATTATAGCCGGTATTTGCGGGCCTGTACATCCTGTAAGATCTGAAATGTAAGATCTGACTATAGTGAGATTGCACATGATCAGGAGGCAACAACTATTTACACTTCTTCTCTGGTCATTTTAGTTTTGGTTCTTGAATTAAATTTCAATTACAAGAACTTTGTCTTTTTGACAGACATTTATTATCTCTCTGCCAAGTACATTTTGGACATTATTTTAAATAACGTGAAAATCTTCTTTATATGAGTTATCTCTAAGAATACGCCATAGCTTGGGCAGTGTTTTTTTTCTTATAGATCGGTTTTCTCTTCATTGCTTGCATTAAAGAAACCTCTTACGAAGTGCGAGGTTAGAGCTCTGAAAAACCGGTTTAATTACCCCAGTCGGTCCCTTTTGCCGATTTACCGTTCAAAGACGGTAACAGGTCTGTTTGCTTTATTCGTTTAATGACTAGTCACATATTTGTTTTCACTTTTACAGTTGGATTGCGTGTGAATACCTTTGTCTTATGCCTTTTCAAGTTTTAGTATATGTCGAAATACTCATATCACTTTGTCATATTTCCGTATGAAGTGAATCAAGTGTTCGATTCCTGAAACCCTGATTTGGTTGTTAATTATTCGTAAGTGTTCGATTCCTGAAACCCTGATTTGGTTGTTAATTATTCGTAAGTGTTCGATTCCAGAAACCTTGATTTGGTTGTTAATTATTTGTAAGTGTTCGATTCCAGAAACCCTGATTTGGTTGTTAATTATTTGTAAGTGTTCGATTCCTGAAACCCTGATTTGGTTGTTAATTATTTGTAAGTGTTCGATTCCAGAAACCCTGATTTGGTTGTTAATTATTTGTAAGTGTTCGATTCCTGAAACCCTGATTTGGTTGTTAATTATTCGTAAGTGTTCGATTCCAGAAACCTTGATTTGGTTGTTAATTATTTGTAAGTGTTCGATTCCAGAAACCCTGATTTGGTTGTTAATTATTTGTAAGTGTTTGATTCCTAAAACCCTGATTTGGTTGTTAATTATTTGTAAGTGTTCTATTCCAGAAACCCTGATTTGGTTGTTAATTATTTGTAAGTGTTCGATTCCTGAAACCCTGATTTGGTTGTTAATTATTTGTAAGTGTTCGATTCCTGAAACCCTGATTTGGTTGTTAATTATTTGTGAGGGTTCGATTCCAGAAACCTTGATTTGGTTGTTAATTATTTGTAAGTGTTCGATTCCAGAAACCCTGATTTGGTTGTTAATTATTTGTAAGTGTTCGATTCCTGAAACCCTGATTTGGTTGTTAATTATTCGTAAGTGTTCGATTCCAGAAACCTTGATTTGGTTGTTAATTATTTGTAAGTGTTCGATTCCTGAAACCCTGATTTGATTGTTAATTATTTGTAAGTGTTCGATTCCAGAAACCCTGATTTGGTTGTTAATTATTTGTAAGTGTTCGATTCCTGAAACCCTGATATGGTTGTTAATTATTTGTAAGTGTTCGATTCCAGAAACCCTGATTTGGTTGTTAATTATTTGTAAGTGTTCGATTCCTGAAACCCTGATTTGGTTGTAAATTATTTGTAAGTGTTCAATTCCTGAAACCCTGATTTGGTTGTTAATTATTTGTAAGTGTTCGATTCCAGAAACCCTGATATGGTTGTTAATTATTTGTAAGTGTTCGATTCCTGAAACCCTGATTCGATTGTTAATTATTTGTAAGTGTTCGATTCCAGAAACCCTGATTCGGTTGTTAATTATTTGTAAGTGTTCGACTCCAGAAACCCTGATTTGGTTGTTAATTATTTGTAAATGTTCGATTCCTGAAACCCTGATTTGGTTGTTAATTATTTGTAAGTGTTCGATTCTAGAAACCCTGATCCGGTTGTTAATTATTTGTAAGTGTTCGATTCCAGAAACCCTGATTTGATTGTTAATAATTTGTAAGTGTTCGATTCCAGAAACCCTGATTTGATTTTTAAATGTTTGTAAGTGTTCGATTCCAGAAACCCTGTTTTGGTTGTTAAATATTTGTAAGTGTTCGATTCCTGAAACCCTGATTTGGTTGTTAATTATTTGTAAGTGTTCGATTCCAGAAACCCTGATTTGGTTGTTAATTATTTGTAAGTGTTCGATTCCTGAAACCCTGATTTGGTTGTTAATTATTTGTAAGTGTTCGATTCCAGAAACCCTGATTTGGTTGTTAATTATTTGTAAGTGTTCGATTCTAGAAACCCTGATTTGGTTGTTAATTATTTGTGAGTGTTCGATTCCTGAAACCCTGATTTGGTTGTTAATTATTTGTGAGTGTTAGATTCCAGAAACCCTGATATGGTTGTTAATTATTTGTAAGTGTTCGATTCCTGAAACCCTGATTTGGTTGTTAATTATTTGTAAGTGTTCGATTCCAGAAACCCTGATCCGGTTGTTAATTATTTGTAAGTGTTCGATTCCTGAAACCCTGATTTGGTTGTTAATTATTTGTAAGTGTTCGATTCTAGAAACCCTGATCCGGTTGTTAATTATTTGTAAGTGTTTGATTCCAGAAACCCTGATTTGGTTGTTTATTATTTGTAAGTGTTCGATTCCTGAAACCCTGATTTGGTTGTTAATTATTTGTAAGTATTCGATTCCTGAAACCCTGATTTGGTTGTTAATTGTTTGTAAGTGTTCGATTCCAGAAACCCTGATTTGCTTGTTAATTATTTGTAAGTGTTCGATTCCTGAAACCCTGATATGGTTGTTAATTATTTGTAAGTGTTCGATTCCAGAAACCCTGATTTGGTTGTAAATTATTGTAAGTGGTTCGATTTCCTGAAACCCTGATTTGGTTGTTAATTATTTGTAAGTGTTCGATTCCTGAAACCCTGGTGGTGTTAATTTTTGTAGTGAAACCCTGATTTGGTTGTTAATTATTTGTAAGTGTTCGATTCGCAGAAAAATCCCTGATATTTGGTTGTTAATTATTTGTAAGTGTTGTTCGGTCCTGAAACCTTGATATGCGGTTGTTAATTATTTGTAAGTGTTCGATTCCGAAACCCTGATTTTGTGAATATTGTAGTTTCGATCAGAAACCCTGATTGTGTAATATTGTAAGTGTTCGACTCCAGAAACCCTGATTTGGTTGTTAATTATTTGTAAATGTTCGATCTCTGAAACCCTGATTTGGTTGTTATTTATTTGTAAGTGTTCGATTCCTGAAACCCTGATTTGGTTGTTAATTATTTGTAAGTGTTCGATTCCAGAAACCCTGATTGGTTGTTAATCATTTGTAAGTGTTCGATTCAGAAACCCTGATTTGGTGTTATTATTTGTGAGTGTTCGATTCCAGAAACCCTGATTTGGTTGTTTATTATTTGTAAGTGTTCGATTCCTGAAACCCTGATTTGGTTGTTAATTATTCGTAAGTGTTCTATTCCAGAACCTTGATTTGGTTGTTAATTATTTGTAAGTGTTCGATTCCAGAAACCCTGATTTGGTTGTTAATTATTTGTAAGTGTTCGATTCCAGAAACCCTGATTTGGTTGTTAATTATTCGTAAGTGTTCGATTCCAGAAACCCTGATTTGGGTTGTTAATTATTTGTAAGTGTTCGATTCCTGAAACCCTGATTTGGTTGTTAATTATTTGTAAGTGTTCGATTCCTGAAACCCTGATTTGGTTGTTAATTATTTGTGAGGGTTCGATTCCAGAAACCTTGATTTGGCTGTTAATTATTTGTAAGTGTTCGATTCCAGAAACCCTGATTTGGTTGTTAATTATTTGTAAGTGTTTCGATTCCTGAAACCCTGATTTGGTTGTTAATTATTCGTAAGTGTTCGATTCCAGAAACCTTGATTTGGTTGTTAATTATTTGTAAGTGTTCGATTCCTGAAACCCTGATTTGATTGTTAATTATTTGTAAGTGTTCGATTCCAGAAACCCTGATTTGGTTGTTAATTATTTGTAAGTGTTCGATTCCTGAAACCCTGATTTGGTTGTAAATTATTTGTAAGTGTTCGATTCCTAAAACCCTGATTTGGTTGTTAATTATTTGTAAGTGTTCTATTCCAGAAACCCTGATATGGTTGTTAATTATTTGTAAGTGTTCGATTCCTGAAACCCTGATTCGATTGTTAATTATTTGTAAGTGTTCGATTCCAGAAACCCTGATTCGGTTGTTAATTATTTGTAAGTGTTCGACTCCAGAAACCCTGATTTGGTTGTTAATTATTTGTAAATGTTCGATTCCTGAAACCCTGATTTGGTTGTTAATTATTTGTAAGTGTTCGATTCTAGAAACCCTGATCCGGTTGTTAATTATTTGTAAGTGTTCGATTCCAGAAACCCTGATTTGATTGTTAATAATTTGTAAGTGTTCGATTCCAGAAACCCTGATTTGATTGTTAAATGTTTGTAAGTGTTCGATTCCAGAAACCCTGTTTTGGTTGTTAAATATTTGTAAGTGTTCGATTCCTGAAACCCTGATTTGGTTGTTAATTATTTGTAAGTGTTCGATTCCAGAAACCCTGATTTGGTTGTTAATTATTTGTAAGTGTTCGATTCCTGAAACCCTGATTTGGTTGTTAATTATTTGTAAGTGTTCGATTCCAGAAACCCTGATTTGGTTGTTAATTATTTGTAAGTGTTCGATTCTAGAAACCCTGATTTGGTTGTTAATTATTTGTGAGTGTTCGATTCCTGAAACCCTGATTTGGTTGTTAATTATTTGTGAGTGTTAGATTCCAGAAACCCTGATATGGTTGTTAATTATTTGTAAGTGTTCGATTCCTGAAACCCTGATTTGGTTGTTAATTATTTGTAAGTGTTCGATTCCAGAAACCCTGATCCGGTTGTTAATTATTTGTAAGTGTTCGATTCCTGAAACCCTGATTTGGTTGTTAATTATTTGTAAGTGTTCGATTCTAGAAACCCTGATCCGGTTGTTAATTATTTGTAAGTGTTCGATTCCAGAAACCCTGATTTGGTTGTTTATTATTTGTAAGTGTTCGATTCCTGAAACCCTGATTTGGTTGTTAATTATTTGTAAGTATTCGATTCCTGAAACCCTGATTTGGTTGTTAATTATTTGTAAGTGTTCGATTCCAGAAACCCTGATTTGCTTGTTAATTATTTGTAAGTGTTCGATTCCTGAAACCCTGATATGGTTGTTAATTATTTGTAAGTGTTCGATTCCAGAAACCTTGATTTGGTTGTTAATTATTTGTAAGTGTTCGATTCCTGAAACCCTGATTTGGTTGTAAATTATTTGTAAGTGTTCGATTCCTGAAACCCTGATTTGGTTGTTAATTATTTGTAAGTGTTCGATTCCAGAAACCCTGATATGGTTGTTAATTATTTGTAAGTGTTCGATTCCTGAAACCCTGATTCGATTGTTAATTATTTGTAAGTGTTCGATTCCAGAAACCCTGATTTGGTTGTTAATTATTTGTAAGTGTTCGACTCCAGAAACCCTGATCCGGTTGTTAATTATTTGTAAGTGTTCGATTCCTGAAACCCTGATTTGGTTGTTAATTATTTGTAAGTGTTCGATTCCAGAAACCCTGATTTGGTTGTTAATTATTTGTAAGTGTTCGATTCCTGAAACCCTGATTTGGTTGTTTATTATTCGTAAGTGTTCGATTCCTGAAACCCTGATTTGGTTGTTAATTATTTGTGAGTGTTCGATTCCAGAAACCCTGATTAGGTTGTTAATTATTTGTAAGTGTTCGATTCCTGAACCCCTGATTTGGTTGTTAATTATTTGTAAGTGTTCGATTCCTGAAACCCTGATTTGGTTGTTAATTATTTGTAAGTGTTCGATTCCAGAAACCCCGATTTGGTTGTTAATTATTTGTGAGTGTTCGATTCCAGAAACCCTGATCCGGTTGTTAATCATTTGTAAGTGTTCGATTCCAGAAACCCTGATTTGGTTGTTAATTATTTGTGAGTGTTCGATTCCAGAAACCCTGATCCGGTTGTTAATCATTTGTAAGTGTTCGATTCCAGAAACCCTGATTTGGTTGTTAATTATTTGTGAGTGTTCGATTCCAGAAACCCTGATTTGGTTGTTAATTATTTGTAAGTGTTCGATTCCTGAAACCCTGATTTGGTTGTTAATTATTCGTAAGTGTTCGATTCCAGAAACCTTGATTTGGTTGTTAATTATTTGTAAGTGTTCGATTCCAGAAACCCTGATTTGGTTGTTAATTATTTGTAAGTGTTCGATTCCAGAAACCCTGATTTGGTTGTTAATTATTCGTAAGTGTTCGATTCCAGAAACCTTGATTTGGTTGTTAATTATTTGTAAGTGTTCGATTCCAGAAACCCTGATTTGGTTGTTAATTATTTGTAAGTGTTCGATTCCTGAAACCCTGATTTGGTTGTTAATTATTTGTAAGTGTTCGATTCCTGAAACCCTGATTTGGTTGTTAATTATTTGTGAGGGTTCGATTCCAGAAACCTTGATTTGGTTGTTAATTTTTTGTAAGTGTTCGATTCCTGAAACCCTGATTTGATTGTTAATTATTTGTAAGTGTTCGATTCCAGAAACCCTGATTTGGTTGTTAATTATTTGTAAGTGTTCGATTCCTGAATCCCTGATATGGTTGTTAATTATTTGTAAGTGTTCGATTCCAGAAACCCTGATTTGGTTGTTAATTATTTGTAAGTGTTCGATTCCTGAAACCCTGATTTGGTTGTAAATTATTTGTAAGTGTTCGATTCCTGAAACCCTGATTTGGTTGTTAATTATTTGTAAGTGTTCGATTCCAGAAACCCTGATATGGTTGTTAATTATTTGTAAGTGTTCGATTCCTGAAACCCTGATTCGATTGTTAATTATTTGTAAGTGTTTGATTCCAGAAACCCTGATTCGGTTGTTAATTATTTGTAAGTGTTCGACTCCAGAAACCCTGATTTGGTTGTTAATTATTTGTAAATGTTCGATTCCTGAAACCCTGATTTGGTTGTTAATTATTTGTAAGTGTTCGATTCTAGAAACCCTGATCCGGTTGTTAATTATTTGTAAGTGTTCGATTCCAGAAACCCTGATTTGATTGTTAATAATTTGTAAGTGTTCGATTCCAGAAACCCTGATTTGATTGTTAAATGTTTGTAAGTGTTCGATTCCAGAAACCCTGTTTTGGTTGTTAAATATTTGTAAGTGTTCGATTCCTGAAACCCTGATTTGGTTGTTAATTATTTGTAAGTGTTCGATTCCAGAAACCCTGATTTGGTTGTTAATTATTTGTAAGTGTTCGATTCCTGAAACCCTGATTTGGTTGTTAATTATTTGTAAGTGTTCGATTCCAGAAACCCTTATTTGGTTGTTAATTATTTGTATGTGTTCGATTCTAGAAACCCTGATTTGGTTGTTAATTATTTGTGAGTGTTCGATTCCTGAAACCCTGATTTGGTTGTTAATTATTTGTGAGTGTTAGATTCCAGAAACCCTGATATGGTTGTTAATTATTTGTAAGTGTTCGATTCCTGAAACCCTGATTTGGTTGTTAATTATTTGTAAGTGTTCGATTCCAGAAACCCTGATCCGGTTGTTAATTATTTGTAAGTGTTCGATTCCTGAAACCCTGATTTGGTTGTTAATTATTTGTAAGTGTTCGATTCTAGAAACCCTGATCCGGTTGTTAATTATTTGTAAGTGTTCGATTCCAGAAACCCTGATTTGGTTGTTTATTATTTGTAAGTGTTCGATTCCTGAAACCCTGATTTGGTTGTTAATTATTTGTAAGTATTCGATTCCTGAAACCCTGATTTGGTTGTTAATTATTTGTAAGTGTTCGATTCCAGAAACCCTGATTTGCTTGTTAATTATTTGTAAGTGTTCGATTCCTGAAACCCTGATATGGTTGTTAATTATTTGTAAGTGTTCGATTCCAGAAACCCTGATTTGGTTGTTAATTATTTGTAAGTGTTCGATTCCTGAAACCCTGATTTGGTTGTAAATTATTTGTAATTGTTCGATTCCTGAAACCCTTATTTGGTTGTTAATTATTTGTAAGTGTTCGATTCCAGAAACCCTGATATGGTTGTTAATTATTTGTAAGTGTTCGATTCCTGAAACCCTGATTCGATTGTTAATTATTTGTAAGTGTTCGATTCCAGAAACCCTGATTTGGTTGTTAATTATTTGTAAGTGTTCGACTACAGAAACCCTGATTTGGTTGTTAATTATTTGTAAATGTTCGATTCCTGAAACCCTGATTTGGTTGTTAATTATTTGTAAGTGTTCGATTCCTGAAACCCTGATTTGGTTGTTAATTATTTGTAAGTGTTCGATTCCAGAAACCCTGATTTGGTTGTTAATTATTTGTAAGTGTTCGATTCCTGAAACCCTGATTTGGTTGTTTATTATTCGTAAGTGTTCGATTCCTGAAACCCTGATTTGGTTGTTAATTATTTGTGAGTGTTCGATTCCAGAAACCCTGATTAGGTTGTTAATTATTTGTAAGTGTTCGATTCCTGAACCCCTGATTTGGTTGTTAATTATTTGTAAGTGTTCGATTCCTGAAACCCTGATTTGGTTGTTAATTATTTGTAAGTGTTCGATTCCAGAAACCCCGATTTGGTTGTTAATTATTTGTGAGTGTTCGATTCCAGAAACCCTGATCCGGTTGTTAATCATTTGTAAGTGTTCGATTCCAGAAACCCTGATTTGGTTGTTAATTATTTGTGAGTGTTCGATTCCAGAAACCCTGATTTGGTTGTTAATTATTTGTAAGTGTTCGATTCCAGAAACCCTGATTTGGTTGTTAATTATTCGTAAGTGTTCGATTCCTGAAACCCTGATTTGGTTGTTAATTATTCGTAAGTGTTCGATTCCAGAAACCCTGATTTGATTGTTTATTATTTGTAAGCAACTAATATTCATGTCACTTTGAACATTTTTGCAACTAAACGTAGATGAGATCAAACTCAAACTTATTCGTAACGAGTTTGTATTGAGAAATGACTCCGTTCATGTTACTGCCTAAATATTATTAATTTTAATGCAAACACGTCTCTTTATTTACCTCTTTTTACGTTGGATATGTCGTCGTTGTTACGCTTAAACCACTTCCGTTAATAAAATTGGTCATTATTGCAGAACGAGGCTGTTGCCTCGTTTAAGATACAATAGGGCGCGGGTTTAATCCCAAGCCTCGAACACCTTATTGTTAAAATGGCATTTTCGTAGAAAAGCAGCTTTGCTTGCTCCCAGCTTACAAAAAAAATATGAATATTGCATCATATTCTAAAATTACAAAAGGAACAAGACCAAGGTATTTATATGTCAGTCAAATGTAAAAGTTATAGCAAAACTGTGATGAGGCAATAAAAAGTAGATAAAACCCAACAGTTACCGTCTTGGATTGTGGATAGTTCTACGACTGGTCGATACAATAGTTTGTTTCAAACATTTCAACTTTCAGGTTGTACTGTTTACACGCTTCGTGCATTGACTAGCGTTCAACCGGGATGTGTTCACTTCGACTACATAGCCGGCCAAGTCGACCCGAGGTTCTGTGTCCGGCAGTGTATGGATACTCCGGGATGTCGGGCTAACCTTCAAGTCGGCGAAGAGTGTTTCCTTTACCAGTGCAGCAACTACACGAGTGCATTAAGTTCCATCGATGCTTTGTATATCCGAGAGTGTCAGAAACGTAAGTAATTAAAGGATCCACGTTTTGTTTCCAGTTTGTTTAGGGACATGCTAAAACCGTTACTTCTCCAGTACCACCCCATTACATCTCCGTTAGTTTGTGGGAGGGGGGTTTGGAGGGGTAGTGTGAGTGGCGGGTCCCAGTACTATCAATAAATATATACAACACATTTTCTAAATTACTGTGTAATTTGTTAAAGCATAAGCAATACATATCATACTACATAGCACAGTACATGGTTGGTACATTATTACAAAATAAATAGAAAACATTCGTACACATGCATATGTATGTGATGAGTGTGTGCGTGTGTGTGTGCTTGTGTGTGTGTGTTCGTGTGCGCGTATGTGTGCGTGTGTGCGTGCATGTATGTATGTATGTATGCATGCATGCATGTTTGTATGTATGTTGTGTATATGCGCGCGTGAGCGTGTGTGGGCGCGTGCGAGCGTATGTGTGTGCGCGTGCGTGCGTGCGTTCGTGCGCCCGCGCGCGTGTGAGTGTGTGGTTGTGTGGTTGTGTGTGTGTGTAATAACACAATTCCGTCAGAAATATGTCTTTAAAATGTAAAGTTTAACAATACAAAACATTCTTTACAAATTCCAAGCTTTTATCGCTTTTTTATGTTCTTTACGGAAAGGAATAAATTTTCATAGTTCTAAACATTCGATCAGATGTTTTCTTATCTCTTTCTCTCTGAGTACGTGGTTATATTTATTATTAAAATTATTATTATTATTATTATATCCCCTACACATTAATTGATATATTATTACATTTTTAATAATAACCTAAATGTAAATATATAAATAATCGTATGTTACATGTATCAATTGTTGGTTTCAAAAAAATTGAGAAGGTGCGGGGAGAGCCTGTGCATTAAACTGTTCTATTGTGTACATCGATTCGATGGCAATCAGATTTAGACATTGATCATAAGTTTTGTTTTAGACATGTGTAGTAGTGTCCAAAACACAGTTGTCTCCCGCTATTTAAGTCAGGCGCCTTGAGTACAACACACAATTATTTCCCGATATTTTAGTCAGTTATGATGAGTCCGAAACACAGTTATTTAAGTCGTGCATGGCGACTCCAAAACACAGTTATCTGCCTCTATTAAAGTCAGTTTTGTGATGTCCAAAACACAGGTATCTTCCGCTATTTAAGTTAGTTATGTTGAGTCCAACACACAATTATCTCCCTCTATGTAAGTCATGTTTGATGACCCTATTACACAGATATCTGCCGCTATTTAAGTCAGGCTTCATCAGTCCAAAATACTGTTATCTCCCGCTATTTAAGTCATGCACGATTAGCCCAAAACACAATTATCTCCCGCTATGATGTGTCCAAAACACAGTTATCGCCCGTTATTTAGGTCAGGCGTGATGAGTCCAAATCACAGTTATCTCCCGAAACTGCAGCCAGAAGTGCAGTTTACCTACAAGGGTCTTATTGTTGCTAATTAAGGTTAGTGTAGCCTTTAGAATGGTGCTTTCTTGATGGTGTGATTTTTTTTCTGTCAAGCATGCGCTACTCCGGTGACCCAAACCTGCCTGACTTGTGCCCAGGGCCCCGAGTGTCAATCGCCGTATGCCGTACATACTAGCTTCAGCGAAGTCGAGTGTGATACGGCGTGTGCCGGCATAGATCTCTGTCGTGGCGTCAAATATTCGAACGGCACGTGCACCATGTATGACTGCAGTCAAGTAAAGCACGAGTATGACATGCGATTCCGACGTAAAACTTGCAATAGTGGTAAGAAAACATTGCTTTGACTGTATCAAACGTGTATAAAATGTAATACACTGTTAATGTGTGCATTGTTTTGAAACATTTTGAAACAACTTATTGTTCTTAAATGGTCGAGTATGTCTTCATGCGGCTTGCGGATCAGGAGGTCGTGGGTTCCAACCCCGGCCGGGTCAAACCAAAGACTTTAAAGTTGGTAGTAGTGGCTTCCCTACTAACTCTCGGGGCTAAGGGGACAGAATTATGTCTGACTTGTCGGTGTCAGTATAATGGACCGGCCGGGTTCAGTCCCTCATACGTGCCCCTGTGCTTTAATGATAGAAATGTCGCTGCACAGTATCGGCACGACCTCCCGATCTGCAAGCCGACACTCTACCACCATATTGCGGCCTGTTTTCTCTAAAGATATCGCGTCAATTAAATGTATTTTTGCTAAAACTTGTACATGTATATAAAGTATTTGATGTATTCATATAATAAGTATTTAATGTATTTTGTAAGATAATTGCCAGTTTGAATCTGTTTAACAGACTGCCCTCTATACGAGGTATATTCCACTAAGGGTTACAAAGGCGGTTGCCCAACACTGTTCACGGAGTTCTTTATGTACAGCCCCGAGATATGCATGGAGCGTTGTCTAGAAGTACCCGGATGCAGAGCTATCTCCTTTAAATCCACCACGTGTACATTTCACGCGTGTGACTGCAGCCTGCCATCAGGGAGATCTTCAGACGTCTTCATGTGGAGATACTGTCTACCCGGTATGCACCTTACTAAGTACAACAAGAGAGAATTGATGCAAAACTTCAAAGCTCACCGCCCAGATCCTTTTAAACATTTTTGGGATGGGATGGGATTAGCCGGCATTTTTGCCGATACTGCGCAGCGACATTTTTATCATTATAGCACAGGTGCCCAGGGACTGAACCCGGCCGGTCCATTATACTGACACCGACGAGCCAGGCGTAATGCTGTGCCCTTAGCGTTAGGAGGGAAGCCACTACTACCAACTTTAAAGTCTTTGGTTAGACCCGGCCGGGGTTCGAACCCACGACCTCCCGATCCGCAAGCCGTCGCTCTACCACCTGAGCTTACAACAAACCGACCCAGAAACAGCAAAAGATTGCTGTAATTTAAAGATTTATAATGCCGAATTTTCTTGTCTTTAAATTATATGCAAAAAAGAATAGTCCTTACACCACGGGAAAAGATCTGAATACCAACAACAGAGCATAACATTTGACACAGTACATCCTCGTAACAAATGCAATTTAAATTGAACACAATATACATCAAGAATTTCAAGTAACAGGTACATGAAATTATGCAGCAACAATATAAACCGCAATCTGATTTAATTCTAATATTCACCGAAGTTGAATTATAACCGAAATTTAATGCATGAATGTGCCGCACCTCACTTGTTTATAAAACAACATGGCGCCATCCATAGGACTTTTCCAGGAACAATTGCCTATAGGTTAGACGCCACTAAATAAGTTTGTTCTATATTCTTATAATAGGGAATCGCGAAAAGATGGAAACAAATTGCACCATGACCAAGTTATGATGGACCCCCATCAGCTTCATAGACTGCGCATACCGCCAAATTGCCTGTCGGTAACCGCCAAATTTCAATGAAATATGTACTTCCTGTAAAAGTGGATCAGTCCATTATTGTGCATAGGGTTAAAGACATTCTACTTCCGGTCGGTATTTAGTGTAACCACCCCTATAGACGCTGCGCTCAGGAGAGGATACATTCAGAAACGTAATGAAGAATATTCGGTGTAATTAGTCAACTGGATGTTGACATACATAGTTCTTAAAAATACACAGTAAAAATGTTTTGAACGTCCCGATGGGCATACAGAAATCTTATCGAAAAAAGACATTAAATTAGAACGATAATGACCATTAGAGGATCAAAATTCTCTGAAACCAATTTTACCAACCATACCATCAGAATTTGAAAGATCAAATGACTCCCCCTGTCTAAAACTAATACAGATGTTTATCATTTTCTAGGTTAATGTTTTACTAGTGTTACATATGCTCGGAAAATGTAAATTTCGATTTTCCGCAATTACTATCTAAATAGGTCTTATTAAACGAAAATATGCGAAAACGGTTTTTATAAAGTTATTTCTGTACTTAAAGCTATATCGTGTACGTACTAGCAACGGTAATAGTATTTAACTTGCATAAAAATGGTTCATTTTGTAGGTGTCCGTCATTTCTTTTTTATCCCATTTGTTTCAACATCAGTTACATCTTCATTTCGAAAGTTAAGTAATAAGCAGAACACACTTAAACTGAGTGACCGAAAGCGTTATGCATCACGCTGTCTGATTGACTGTTATAAAAATAGTATTTGGGGAAAACCATTCTCGTTTACAGACGGTATTTGGGGGCCGTCATCAGATCTTACATTTAGTAAAGTCTGTCTTTAGTGAGATTGGTTTAGTTTTTAAACATAGTAACGTCATGCCTGTTGTTTCAGGATTGGAAACCCGAACAGATCTGACGGAATACATTGCCAACACGTCTCTGAATGTCCAAGACTACTACCCCAAGGCTTTCGCCGACTGTTCAACCTTCGTGTTTACAACCCCGGCTACAACCACCACCACAACACTACCGTCATTCAGTAAGGATGGATGTTGCTTGATTTTTTCATCACATTTGCAATAAGAAAATACAACACGGTCTTGTGAGCATTGTTACATACCTTAAACTTTGAAAAAGGCACGGGACAAAGGTATTTAAATGCCAAATACAAAACTGTTACGGGACACAGACAATCGATCAATTACCGCATTGGAACAGTTAGTCGGCAAGAATTAATTGCAATAGCAGGTTGCACAATTCTTTGTTGGAAACGGCACCTTTAAGATTATCACTTGGTCACTCTGTGGAGCTACTCTAGGCCATCCTCATCACATAATTCACACCTTAACGAACAATTAAAACAAAAGGTGTAAACAAAATGCTAACCTGAATTTCCCGTAAGGCTCCGTTTCACCCTCTCCGATAGAATGACATGGTGGCACACATCCTGAACTGTTGGGTTTGCTCTTTTTTGTAAAATGACTCCTCACAGATTTGTTTCTTACTTTTACATTTGGCTTGCATCTGAATACCTCGGTCCTGTGACATTTCAAATTTTTGGTAAATGTTGCAATGCTCATAGGACTTTGTGGGATGGGATTAGCCGGCATTTTTGCCGATACTGTGCAGCAACATTTTTATCATCATAGCACAGGGGCATTTATGAGGTGCCCAGGGACTGTACCCGGCCGGTCCATTATACTGACACCGACGAGTCAGGCGTAATGCTGTCCCCTTAGCCCCGAGCGTTAGGAGGGAAGCCACTACTACCAACTTTAAAGTCTTTTGGTTTTTTTTTGTCCTATATTCTTATTATAAAGTGAAGTAAATAAGAGACACCTTCAAAACACATCATGTTTTCTGCTAGATGATTATATTTATTTACTTATTATTCAACCCATGCCCCGTGTCTGACTTATTGTAAACGATCTTGTTTTAAATCTACAAGCATGTCCATCTGTTGCTAAATAGAATAAACGGTTGTTATTACGGTTATTATGTTGCATTGTACTCTTACCTAAGATGTAAAAAGAACGTAATGTACTAATATATTTCAAGTAAACGATCTGGCATTGTTTACAAAGAAAGAAAACAAAGAAAATTATAAACATAACATAAAAGATCTTGATTTTTAGGTGAAATAGTTTCGAATGGTCACATAAAAACAATTAAATTCACTACCACATTGCAGCTCTGCCTCCCACAAACAGCGTGTTTAACGCGTCCATCTACCGCCCACTCTATATAATGGCGTGTAATTGTTACAAGGGAACTGGAACTTTCGTGAACCTAACCACCAGTCAGATCGTGCTTAGAATCATACAGAACCTGACCATTGACGTCACCAACACGTCATCACACCGCCGAATGTATGTCAGCGTAAATGACGGGAGATCGTCGTCCAAGGTCATAGGAACGCTAGGTACGACGTTTCTGACGGCGTTGGCGGCGGCGGTTTTTCTCTCGGACAGCAGGCTCATAGTGAATGGAGTGCGGTCTACCGTTCGGAGGCTTCGTCGTTTGTGGCGACGCCGGTCTGTGACCAAAACACCGGCTCCAACCATGTCAGATCAATTTATTGACATAGATGACGTAACGCACGTGTACACGTAACGCTTCAGAATCATTATTTGTGGTAACTTTGTGACGTTATTGTCGTTTTAGTAATTCTGCAATCTGTTTCTAAACTGTTGGTGTTAGCATTTTAGTGGTGTACCATTGCAGGAATTAAAAATAGTAAATAAGAAAAGTTCCTTTCAATAAATATAAAGGTCCTATAAGCAGCTGGTCGACCATGGTAGTATGGTAAAGCCACCGACTTGTAACTCCTTTGATTTCTTAGCCTCTCGCCGCGTAGGTTTGAGTCACATTCAGAATAAATGACTTACTCTGGGAAGGCCTTCCGGCTAACCTGCGGTGCGTAAGGGGTTCCATCCAGACATTGGTCTGGAGTCTTCCGCTTACAAAACATCTCGACTATAATGAGCATAATTAATCGCTGCTTTGTAGTGAAAAATAGCATAAACTGTGTTATAAGCAAATATATGTATTATTGAAATTAACAATAGTACATAATTAAAGTTAACATACTTATACATCTATATGATCTTTCTATATTATGATATATATTTTGATTTTTTGTTGTTAATATAATTTCAAATGAGTCAACAACAAAACAAACTATAAATTTCCTAAAATCTTTAAGCACTTCTCAGTTATAAATTCTGATGCTTTCGGTCAATTCATATTTCTCCGTGACCTGTATTTACGCGTTAAATTACTCAAAATGTTGACGCGTTTTGTGCACGTTATGTGCACGTTCCTAAAAAGTTATGACGTGCTATATGTACGCCGCAGCCCATTTTTCCAATTCGAAATGTCAAGATCAGTAACGTACTTCAACAGCGTTCATAAATAAATCAGACCTTTTGTTGTTGTTTTGCTGTGTGTTTTTAAGAAATACAACTAGAACATTTGTGACCCGTTGCGTCAACACACGGTCAAAATGACCTGTGTGATTGCACTCGGTGTATTGTGGGTAAAGTAGTTCTTCAACATGGCTGTTATGAATACGGAAGTGATTACTAAAATGAACAAAACAAGTATGAAGAGGTATACAACAGATTATTTTGGCATTTTTTTATACATTCTAATAGTTAAAATATGTTTCGTGCAAAAATTTTGAACTAAATTTTGTAAACGGTCCAGACTTTAACGTAGTGACGTCACACGCTATGTATAATGGACATATTGCTGTTTAACGAAAGCGAAAGTAGCAAAACTTGCTCATCGTATTTTTTTCCATTTATCTATAAATATCAAGACTTTAAAAGTTTCTGGACATAGAATAAGGCCTTAGAATATAGTTGTTTAGTCATTTATCTAAATTCAATGAATATTATAATCGAACGTATTTCCTACGCGGAACTATTTTTTATGTAGGCACAAATCTCAAATTTTGGGTGAGTTACGAGTCGTAGTATGGAGATGACTTAAACGTAGTGACGTCACGCTATGTATAGAATGTCTGTGACCAGGTATCATAATACTTCTTGAACAATGGCGTTGTGTGCTTATACGTTTGACTGAATTGTGTTGGGTGTATTTTATGTGCAAGACTGTGCAAATTGTGCTTCGTTTCTTCGTAATAGTAATTAGTTGTAAAAGTTTAAGTCGGCCCGGTAGTGGAGATATGTAGTCATTATTTGTATTTTTTTATGTATAATTTGGTGTAAAAACACATCCGTTCTTTCTTTAATCATGTTTATGGATATAATTCTTACACTTTCAATATTTTACCTCTATAAACAAAGAAGCATTCTGCCATGATAAAATAAACAATATATCACGGCAAAAATCAGGACTATTTTACCGCAATAGAATAACTGTTCCTTTTACTTCCCCTACTTTTTTCGTATTGTTGACCAAGCTGAGATTTTGTGATTTATTGGTCTTTTCGTTCAAATGACCTTCACCCGAAGTTTTACGGTATCTTTGAAAGTATCGGTTTTGTTATTCAGCTAAATTTGACGTTACTTATAATATAGGTACTAAACTGTGATAAAAATGCAATTTCGTCGGTTGTTCATATTCTTTTACACAGTTCTCAATTATTTGTGCTTTTGAGAACTGTGTTTCGACTTTGTTTCTTCAAAACATTATATTCTTTTAAAACGAAAAAAAAAAAACAACCAGGAAATACGTGGGGGTGATATAGAACAGCCAAACAGGGGAAACAACCTACCAACATTGCGTAAATTGTAGTGGGCATTTGTGTCCCTTTTAAGTCAAAATTTCTTGTAAAATGATTTAGAATGGAAATAGATACATGTATTAGGTTTTACGTGATCTAAAAACCAATTTATTATGTTTTCCAGTTCAAATGCGTAAATTTAATCATTCAGGCCCACAATCTTCGTTATTAAATTAATACGAACCTAAACTCGAAACCGTGATATGCTGGGCGTTAGATCACGGAACCTAAAATCTATTTCCTAATTATATATTAATTTTGCATTTAAGGTGGTATCCGGCCAATACTTTCTCGGCAGTTTGTCACGAGAATGTGATAATTTAAAATGTTTAGCCAAGTGTCAGGTTCGGCCATACTATAATGATTGTTACGTGTATTTGTCCCCAAATGCCACAAAACTTAGGCAAAATAGCAGCAAAAGAAAATGCTAACTCAAAAGATTATTGATTAAAAAGGAGACAACGGTGGAATTCGGACCAGCGCTTTATACCTTGTAAGGTTACATAGTATCAACGAGTCAACTTTTATGCAGGCGCGTATCTGGTCCGTTTTTCCAGTTACGCACAATTATTATAAGTGTGTGTGTGTGTGTGTGTGTGTGTGTGTGTGTGTGTGTGTGTGTGTGTGTGTGTGTGTGTGTGTGTGTGTGTGTGTGTGTGTGTGTGTGTGTGTGTATGCGTGCGTGCGTGCGTGCGTGCGCGTGTGTGTGGTGGGGAGTCTGGGGACATACCCCCCGGATTTTTTTTACATTGTCTCAGTGGCATTTTAGTGCCTTTTTGCCCCAAAATTTAAGAAGAAAAAAGAAAACGAAATACTTTAGTTTTTCCTGTTATTGACTGAAAAATACATCTTTAAAACGCGATATTTAACTCGATTGATGTTTATAAGATTTTATAAAATATAGACTTAGGAAATAAAATACACCACGTCTAACCCGTGTTGGGCATCGACTTTCTTAGTGTTTTTGTTACTTTTAGATTTTCAATTTTTCGAACGGAGGTTACGCACGTGCGTAAAGTGCGTAATGGCAGACACGCGCCTGCTTTTATGTACCAGGACTATGTTGTGTTTTGCTGAAATATTAAAAAAATATTATTAAAATTAATAAAATCAAGACCATGTTGGCTTGTTTGTTACAAAAATCGACAACGAGGACATACAAATATGCAAAAGCGCCGGATCAATTTTGACAAAAAGTACGTTATTAAGTTGTTAAAGTTTTCTGTTGTTGCTGTGTTTGTTGTTTAAATAATATGTTATACTCTTGCACTTCAAACTATAAAAAAAATGTATAGCGAAATATCTTAGTTGTTTTTATTGTTTTTTATCCTCTTATTTACATTTCAGATATTTAAAAATATATTATTTAATTAAACAAATCAAGAACAGCAGTTCAATTCATTTTTACTTAAGACGTGTTTTCCTTATGTTAGTAAATGAGGCTAAACATTTTACTTATATTTTTTCCCCTAAAAGCGCCCACACCTAAATTTTCGGCAAATCACCTTTTTCAAGAGTCAAACTCAAAATGACGCTGGCGTCGTTTGCGTGTTTTCTTACATGGCAGCGTCCATGAACGTTTGCAAATATGTAAAGAGAGCAATTGTTTGTGTTTAACTCTTGAAAAGGGCGATTTTCTGAAAATTAGGGTGTTAGATTTTAAAAAAAAAACCTATTCTACTTTTCTATTCGTCGGTTGTTCATATTCATGCATACAGTTCTCAAAAATATTTTTACTGGACCTGGTAGCGCACTCGGTAGAGCGTTGGCTCCAGGTACGAGAGGCCCCGGGTTCGATCTCGGGCCGCGACATACCAAAGTCGTTAAAAATGGTTGTGGCATAGCTCCCTTGCTAACGCTCAAGCAAATATCAGGGTAGTTCCACGACTGGTTGGCCCGGTGTCAGGATAATGTGACTGGATGTGGTATCATGCCAGGTGTTCACAGCATGCTATACACAGTGAAGGCAGCACTATATCTTCTTCAAGTGGACACCGTCTCCAGATAACTGAAATACTGTTGGTGGGACGATAAACCCAATAAACAAAAACATTTTGTTTAAAAACTGTGTTTCGACTTTGTTTCTTCAGAACATTATATCATATTATACTCAGCCAAAAAAGAAACCTTACAGTGTATGTTTTTTCTTTTTTTTTTTCAGTAACCAGATATCCGAATCTGGAAATGATTGTTGGACATGTTAAAGACATGCATAGCCAACACAGATAGCATTTTGTTTTTATTGGTTATGTTTTAAATTTGTTTAAATACTGTTTTTTCATTCATAGGGGTCAAAATTAAATTTATCAGTTTTTAATTGGTGACATTGAAACATTTTATGACGGATGCCGACCATTTCATTTGCATTTGAATCATGTTTGAGTATTCTGTTTTTGAAATCAATATCTGTTATGTCCACCGTTTGCTCTAATCAGTGTATCTTCAGTTAAAAACATATCTGTGCGCTTACTGAAGACATGTACAGTGTTTTGTAACAATGACTATCGGTTACCATACCGCGTGCACGAGGTTCACGTGCAAAAACTGAATTTTTACGCTCGCTTGAATACCACTGATACCATGAGTGCAATATGGTTAACGTGTAGAGTGAATCGATAGTAAAATGTTCAGACACATACATGTTTTGATTTAAATAAGATATATTGAAAATATCTTAATATTAAAAGTGTAAGGTTTCTTTTTTGGCTGAGTATATTTTAAAACAAAAGAAAACAACCAGGAAATAGGCGGGGGTGAAATAGAACAACCAAACAGGGGAAACAACCTAACAACACCTAACACTTGAAAAAAGTCGATTTTCTGAAAATTAGGGTGTAAGAGTTTAAAAAAAAATACTATTATACAAATCCATATGGAGGAATTCACAACATTGCATTAGACTTATTGTTCTGGTTCTTTAAATCAAGTACACGATAATAGGATCAACGTAACAAAATATGTTTTTTTTTATTATTATTGTCGGAGTCAATAGATTGCCATGGGATTTAAGACCCACGCCATAGTATGCAAAAACAACTAAAATATACTCCAGTATTTAGTATTAGTTTATTTCCTTGTACAAATGGTGTAAATATAATGTTTCTATACACACATACCAATCTTAGGGCATGTCACACGTTTTCGCAATCTGGATTTCAAAGACGTCATTTTATAACGATAATGAGCCCCACCATAAAAATGACTTTTTTTTTATTTGGAAGATAGTATATAGCTAGCCCTAGAGCTGCCACGATATACAGATATGTCGGTATATTGCGGTATGCAGCCGAACCGTATTGTACCGCGGTACGAAATCAGCGTACCGGTTTTTAAGCGATATTTTGTCCCCGTTTGCAAAAATAAAATTCTTGTAACTTTTGCTCAATTAATGGTTTGGTCGTTAAAGTATTTAGTTCCAAAAAAATATTCGACTCGCACATCCATCCGGGGAAATACAGGCGCTTTACAGTAATTATTATCCAATCTTTCAGTGATAAGGAGTCAAAAGTAATCATGGCCGACAAAAGCGAAGATTTCAAAGTCATTGCAAAAATTAAAATATTTGAAGGTAAAAAGAATATGCATTCATATATATGGTTCACGAAGCAATATATCGTAAAACGTATCACGAATACAATGCTAGCGTATCGCCATATATCGTGATACGTATCACGATACGGTGCTAGCGTATCGCAATATATCGTGGTACACTTCTGGTGTATCGTGACAACACTAGCTAGCCCAGTTTCAGCAGTGTTGCGGTTTACGAATTGGAAAACTTTTAACATAGTGTAGTAGTTGCGATATTCCTGTTTAAGAATTAAAAACTAGAATGCAGAATATAAAATAGTGTAGAAATAACAATGTATGTCTAACAATGTATGATTTAATATCTTTCTACACCCTAAGTCAAAACAGAATATGATTTTTTACAGTGAGATTTCGAAACAAAACTACAGATGTTGAATATTGCCAGCAGCGGACCTTTGTATTTGTATTTGGGGTTTTAGGGCGAACCGACCCTCAACAGGTCATACGGCGCCGAAAACGATAAAGTTCGACTTAAATAGGGTATAATCTAGATTGAATACAAATAGGTGTCAGAGGATCTTTTCGACACATTAAGGTAACGTGTTTCGTCTAGACGAAACATAATCCTTCGATTTCTCAACAACAATTTGTGACATGCTGATAAATATGCTAGTGACATACGAAAGTAAAATCACAATAAACAAACACTATATTTTTGTATTAATATGAGTATCAAAATATAAACACTTATTAAACAAAAACAGAACGTAGAACTATTGACTATATCATGACATGGAACAGTATATAGATATGATACGGCAGTAATGGCGGACTGGAAGTTCCCAGGCACGCGGTTCGTTGAGCATCTTCTGGGACCACAAGGGAGCGGGGTCACCTCAATACCGCCTGGAGGATGGAGAGTGTAAACATGAACGAGATGTAAATCATGGTAAAACTGGAGTTGGCCCTCCCCTCTTACAATACAAATGTGTGTGTGTGTGTGTGTGTGTGGGCGGGCAGGCACGTAGGTAAGTAGGTAGGAGTTCAAAGATTTCGTGGGGTTGAATGAGAGAATTTACTGAATAACACTGATCGAAGTTATAGTCTGTTTGAATAATGGCATCTCGAGAATTTAGTGTGTGTTTGGTAACATTATGACAAAAAATGAAACGGACAGTCACGCGAAAAACGTCGAGCGAATTAAAGTTCGCAGAGTCAGAATATTGTCGATATTTATAAGTCGCCCTATACTCAGCGATTTATTTCAATAGAACTCTTTTCTATTTTACAATGAACAAAATAGACCGATTTTACTAAATGGTTTTATTTTCAATTGCGCATGTGCAACAAATCACGCATTCTGGCTTGTCTTCTCTTCTTGTAACGACAAAATTGAACACGTCAAAGACGACTGACAGTTTGATTGACAGTTTTATGGGGCGGATTACATGTCATTTTGGTAGAACTAGTAGAAGTGAGGCGGGGACTTCTAAGTCGGATAGAATCTATTAATAGAGTCTATCCTTTAACAAGTGTTTAATGTAAAATACGAGAGAAGAAAGAAAGCTAATATAATTATGTTTGTTTAGCTAATGATGACGCATTGTAATATGAAAATAACCCGAATTCCGATTAACTGTATTAAAACTATGCTCAATTGAATATGGTACATCATTTACACGCTACCATGATTGATAAATAACACAGCTTGGTGGAGTTAGATAGTGACTGTCTTACTTAATTTGACCAGGTAATTACCCTAACAATAACCCGGCACGTGAGATTATTGCCAGCTGATCCCGGTTTCCGCAGCAGCATGCATTACGTAACCGTGTCAAGGCGGACTAGGCGTGGGGATGATGTGGATATGCGCGATAATATAATTTATACGGGTAACCGGATAGCATATATCCGGATATGCGGTTACACGTGCGATATCCGGTTATTTGGTTAACAGGCTAACCGTTGACATCCCTAGTACATGTAATTGACATTAAAGTACTTAGAAAAAGAGAAAAGACACCAAAAAGGCAAGTTCTTGGAATGTTATTGCATATTATATAACGTCGATATCATTTCTTACCTTAAATGAAAACAACCAACAACAAAACAACAACATGTGAATTAAATAAGAAGAAATGTTCTGTTAATTGTTATGATATTCGAAAACAACTTGAAAAGTGATATTTTTTTAACTTTATTTTTAAGAAAAGTAGTAATCAATCGTTTTGAATACAATTACCTACCCGTTTTTCCACAAGAATGGATCTCTGCCAGCCCGCAAGGCACCCCTGTAAATACAGATGTAGAAAAAAATGATTGATTTAAAAGACACTGCTGAGAAATGTTTGTAAAACACCTTAAAAGATAGAATGAAGGTCAAAGAGACTTTATCGAAAGAATTTGTCACACGCATTTTGCTATATATATATATAAATATATATTACGATTACATATTTAAAAGACTATTATCCAACAGAGATTATGTAAAATCTATTATATATCTTTTTTATTTAGATATTGCTCCAAATGTTATTAATAAAATGTTTGTTTTTCTATAATTGAAATGATGTCTTTACCCAAAATAAAGGTACAAAATTAACTGTTTTACCCATAATTGTAACTCATACCCAGTCAAAATATGCAGTTTGAATCGCTGGGAAAAAACACGTTCCCTACACAAACCGATGCCCAAAAAGTGACTTGGCAGAACCTTTCAAAACGTGTTTGGCGCGTTTAAATCAGTTGGCATTAAGTTTTATATTATAGGCCAAAGGCAAAAAAGAAATCAAAGAGGTGAAAAGCGCTGTAAGTTTAGCCATGTAAACGGTGTTCAAATAATGGTACAGGGCCGTAAAAGGCAGTGAGGCCCTACGCGAGATATCGCAAATATATCGGCCTAGTAGATAGTGGAACATGCGTTCTAATAACAGTTCGCTCCCTATTTCTGTAGTCAATGAGTTATATATCTGCGCGGCATTAGCCATTTATAAATCTGTATGCCCTTTAAATATAATTACCTGAAATTTTTAGCTGAAACAGTGGACAATATTAATGTTAACATAAGGGCATGCCCGGACACAATCTAGCCTCCTTCGACATACATATTGGTTTCTGTACACCACTTCTTCCCAGGCATGGCGACTGACCGCAAATAGTCAAGGTCATGCAGAGTTCATATTTCGTGCTTCTGAACTTCAGCTTTTTTACAACTCTAGACGGTGTCGAAAGCAAGCGACAACCCCCCAAAACTACCACAATGTTATTTCTGGAACCAGCATGTTTTCTTACTTACTCATTGAACTCCGCCATGTCATCGGGGCGTTTATACCACTCGCCGACATACCTGGACAAATGGAAGACACATATTATACAGCATTCTACATTCACCTTACAACTAACATCTGGACATAAGCTATTTGTCTAAGTTTGTGTTAAACAAAGAAAAGAAGTTCACGTTCTGCACATCAACTTTTATTTGTAACAATTATCTGCCAATTAAAGTGGTATTTTTTCCCTGATCTTGATACTTGTTACTAAACTCTAAAGTAAGCCTTTAATGTATATATTCTACTCGTTATTCAAATTCTGATGATTAACAGAAGCAGTGACGTCATGTTATGTAGTAAACACTGCTAGAAGAAAATGTCAGGATTTGTGTTCGCAGTCGTATACGCTGCCAACCAACTTAAACATGCAAGGGTAAGCCCAAACTCCGCACAGGGTTTACGACATCGCTACGCTGGCTTAAAACCACTGCCCTCATACAAAATCACGTGACGATAGTCACTCGAGACTCTCAAAGTATTTTGATGAGTGCCTTGATTTCATCTTGAAATGCGAGTACATGTTAAGTCCAATGGACAGAATGGGGGTGTTGGAAGGGGCATTTGCTAATCTTAGGGGTGGTATGGTTTTTATTTTATGGAGGAGTCAAACTCCGTTACTACTTTGTGAATTTCTTCAACAGTATCCATTGATTGTTTACATTGAACCGGTGTAACGCTGAAATTTCGCCCTCGGCGAAAGGACGGAAATGGCCGAGTTGTTACGATTGTAGTGATAAATACATTCTTTTTTCTTCTTTATCATTAGAATTTGTTTTTTCATCCCTTATTAGTCGTTTTTCTAACATACGCATTCATTCCGATTGTCATTTTACTGAACAAAAATTAAAAGTACAAAAATCAAATCCTTCCAGATCTGGAAGGATTTCTGTGTGGTAGCAGAGATTCTCCTTACTGAAAGGGGGAGATCACTGCGTTGGAGATTGGGGTAAGCCCACTGCCAATTTACACTGACAGACCTGTTTGAAGGCTGGCCAATGGACGAAGACGATTGTTTGATGAGGGTGGGGGTATTTTGTTTTTTTGTTTTTGAAATACATTGTAGCGGTCATTTATGATCATTATAGCAACGTCCACCTTTTTGATAGAGGAAGACGCCAAACACGTGTCTGGATAGAACCACCGGCGCATCGCAAGTCAGCTGGAAGACCTTCTCACATTAAGTCCTTCGCCCCAAACGGGACTCGAACGAAGATGAATTCAGGTTATTAATAATTGTTTTATATATGATATAAACCCTTCAATGTATATACGCCCTTATTATTTGAAACATCTATATGTAATACAAATTTAAACTAACTTAAAATGTTTGCCTATTAAGAAAGTTATCATTTTACAAATGTTTTAAAGATCAAGCGTTTCAAAATATGCTGAGTTGCAACCATTTTGTCTACAACATGCCCTCCTTGTTTAAAATACCTTGTTCAGCTAGTTTAATAATTCCTAAACAATGTTAGTTACATTCTACCTTTGGCAATGACCAGTTACCATATTTTTCTATTTGCACAACCAGTGCTGCAATTTGGGCCATTTTGTACTACATAAACGTATCTCTTCTTTAAAATTATATGATACAATCTCCTAGTTTGATTGCAAGGATGATGCATTGGTTGGATACGAATGATATTTTTTATTGCTCGGATGTTCAGTTGGTTTAATCAGAATTTTAATTGCATACATTTGGAAACCATTGAACAAAATCACAATTAGAAGTGGGTCTTATTCTTACCTATTTAAGGTATAGTTAAGTTCTTGATAAGACGGTCAAGGTTTTGCAGTCAATGTAGCATGTATCGTTTAGCTTTCAGGTGATGGTTGGGTACAAGTGGTTGCGAATAAAATTGTGGACTCCGCAGTCCCGGTTGTATGCGGAAAGGTTTCCCATGTGGGAGTGCCGTGTACACGTAGTTTTAACTAGACTATGTTTCTGCGGTCTTCTTCTACAAAAACAGCCGGGCGTCGTTATGTTTGTTTTGTCTGTTTATTATTATGTCGCATTGACGCAATTATTGTCTCATTGGCGATGTCCAGCTAACTATTGGGATGGGATTGGGATTTGCCGGCATTTTTGTCGATACTGCGCAGCGACATTTCTATCATTACAGCACAGGGGCACTTATGAGGTGCCCAGGGACTGAGCCCGGCCGGTCCATTATACTGACACCGACGAGTCAGGCGTAATGCTGTCCCCGTAGCCCCGAGCGTTAGGAGGGAAGCCACTACTACCAACTTTAAAGTCTTTGGTATGACCCGGCCGGGGTTCGAACCCACGACCTCCCGATCCGCAAGCCGACGCTCTACCATCTGAGCTATTGCGGCCGGGCTAACTATTGGTGGAGCAAGACCCCCAGACTTAAGTCTTAACTATCTGCGCATGGCAGGTTAGCTGGAAAGTCTACCCACATTAAAGTTCTCGTCCCGACTGGGCCTCGAACCCATGCACCGAGGGGCTGTGGAGTTACAATTCAGCTGGACGTCGCTATGGTAATCACTGTGCCGTTGCGATGTATGCTAGTTGTATCAAATGATACCAGGGTCCGTGTTCACGTAAAAACTCAAGTTAAAACTTAACTCTATTCAAGATGAGACTCAACTCAGACATGAGTTCAATTTTCAGACTCAACTGAGTTTGTTATTGAGTCCTGTTCACCAAAGCGACTTAAGTCCGAACTCAACTGAGTTAAACTTTCAGACTTAACTCAAAATATTCCCAATGTTTGGGAGGCTCAATTTATATGATCTAAATCTGAATCTGTATATTGCATAAATTTCATCTGCAGAAAATACCTCTAGAGGGTTACTTCTGTCTCTTAGCGTCCGTTTACTATGATAAACTCCTTCAATTCAACAGAGTCGCCTTATAAAATCGGCCATATTTGATTTACATTTGATAATTTGAGATATCTCTTAAGCTTAACTTAAGTCAGATTTTGAGTAAGATTGTGAGTTGAGTTGCAAAATCAGACTTAGAAGGTCCAGTTTCTTATTTACTTTTCGTAGACGTCGCCAATGGAGACTTCATCCATCGTCCAGTTTCTTAGTTATTCTTACTAAATGCACACAAGCTATCCTTTGAAATTTTGCACCCTTAAAGTTTACATCTCGACCGGGTACAATGTGAAGAAGATTTGTTTATCAAAAGAAAGTTAAAAGTCACGATCTACAGTGAGCAGCTGTAATTATGTTACCCTTACAGAGCTTCTGATCATTTCTAGAGGAGTAAATTCCATATTAGATGGAGCGGGCCAATGTGTCGGTGTTATGTATTTTAAACCATAATCAAATCTACTCACGGTTGCGAACGACGGATATCGTGGTAGCTCCGGGACCGACGAAGAGGCTGCACCACAGTCCTCCGAACAACGTTCGTCTTTGGAAGCAACGCCTGGTCGTCATGGTACCTGCATTGCGGGCATTAAAAAGAGGTCAGCAGGTCAGTTTCTGACATTGGCATATAGGTCACTGTGTGACATTGGCATATAGGTCAGTAGGTCAGTGTCTGACATTGGCATATAGGTCACTGTGTGACATTGGCATATAGGTCAGTAGGTCACTGAGTGACATTGGCATATAGGTCAGTAGGTCAGTGTGTGACATTGGCATATAGGTCAGTAGGTCAGTGTCTGACATTGGCATATAGGTCAGCAGGTCAGTGTCTGACATTGGCATATAGGTCAGCAGGTCAGTGTCTTACATTGGCATATAGGTCACTGTGTGACATTGGCATATAGGTCAGCAGGTCAGTGTGTGACATTGGCATATAGGTCAGCAGGTCAGTGTCTGACATTGGCATATAGGTCACTGTGTGACATTGGCATATAGGTCACTGTGTGACATTGGCATATAGGTCAGTAGGTCAGTGTGTGACATTGGCATATAGGTCAGTAGGTCAGTGTGTGACATTGGCATATAGGTCAGTAGGTCAGTGTCTGACATTGGCATAAAGGTCAGTGTGTAACATTGGCATATAGGTCAGTGGCCAAAGATAAACAAGTCATATTATGAATAAAAATTGTGACAGTATTCCTACTATGATATGTTACGTATATACAAAAAAAATGCGTATTTTTATACACTGAAAGTTAGAACTAAATGTGTGACAAACGGTTGTCTGTTTGGATCAAGGTTATTCTCAAAACTAAACTTATTGATTTTCAATAAAGTAACAAATAAAAATGTGCCAAATTTTCAATTCTACTCACGTCATTGATCATTTTATATACGTGTCATAATGCTATTCAAAAATCATTAATGAAATTAAGTTCAAATGAAATCAAGTTTCATTATTAAAAAAGACGATTCTTTAATCGTGTTCTAAAGGAAACATTGATCATTTTGAAAAAGAATACTAATAAAGCGTCTAACATATTGTTTTGTACTAAAATACATATTAAATTATATTTAATAAATGAAAAAAATAAAAAAAATAAAGTCAATTTAATGAAAAAAGTTAATAATGAACGAATTGTGTTTGCCATGCTGTTTGTTGTTGTTGTTTGTTTGTTGTTGTGTTTTGCTGTGGGTTTGCTTTTTTGCTGTTGTTGTTTCTTGCTTTGTTTTCTGATGTATTTTTGTTGATTTTGTGGGGGTTTTGTGAGTTGTTTTTGTTTTGTTTTTTGCGGGGGTGGGCGCTAGGGGGTGTGGGTTTCTTTGCTAAGCTTTTTTTAAAAACCATTACGGTAAACAAGAAAATTCAAATATGACTTCTACAACTAACATCAAAGTTATAATTTAAATACATCTAATTTGACTTATTTCTTTACCTAATATTAAACTATATTAAAAGCATTTACAAATATAACATTACTATCGGCGGCTAAAGCGTCTCTTTGATTCAAATACATAAATAAGCCAGGCAAACTAAAAAAAATAGTCGGTGTACACTTTCTATCCGAGTTTTGGACCCTTCCAAATAAAGTTACTGATCGTTTGAGTTAAATAGCTGGTGCAGTTTCGCTGTTACAATTTGTTTACTCCTGGCGTCTGAATGCTCTAAGAATATACGTGATATGTTTGTAAGTGGTTTAGAAATTGTATCTCGTATTATCAGGTTATTTTTCCAAAAACAGTTTTAGTAATTTTGTATCAACTATAATTTCAGAATATATTGTTACTAATGATTTGAAATACTGACAAAATTCTGTATATCCACTGGCCACTCCAAAACAGTATTTCAGTTATCTGGACACGGTGTCCACTTGAAGCAGATATAGTGCTGCCTTCACTGTGTATAGCATGCCGTGAACACCTGGCATGATACCACTCCCAGTTCTTTTATCTTTACACCGGGCCAACCAATCGTGTGCTTACCCTTATATTTGCGCGAGGGAGCTATAGCACTTCCATTTTGAAGGACTTCGGTATGTCGCGTCCCGGGATCGAACCCGGGGCCACCCGTACCTGGAGCCGATGCTCTACCGATTGCGCTACCAGGTACGGTAATTGAAATATATATTTTACACTTATAGAAAAAAAAATCGTTTCTGACACGTTCATAAAACCGATAATGAAGTTAGAATTGGTCGTTTAAAAGTAGTAAACCAAAATAATTAGTTTAAAGAGACGCCATCACAAAAATCTAAGTAAATAAAATAAACTTTGAAAAATTAAGTCAAAAACTATTCACACGGCTAAACAATTAAGAATCAGTAAATGAACACTGGCTGTAAAAGTATAATGTACATTATAATTATTACTTTTTTTAAATCAAATGACATTTTTACTTAATAGATGTACTTATTTTAAATAGGGGAGGTAATTACTAACGATCTGTTCTTGATACAAATAGGTAGTTTCCACATCAGTGAAGATCCTTTTTCTTGGCAGCCATCTTTGATGGCAACTTATAGTGATTTTCAGATGAATTGTATAGAAGCGTAAAATTTATTTTCTTGTAATTTCTTCATTTGTGGTCCAAAGATTAAAAGCTATACGCCATTGGAAAGCTCTTGAAATTCATATTTGTAGAAGGCAAGGTTTTCAAAATTGATAAATGCACGAAGATTAAACAGAAATAAATAAAAGTATTGGCTTAGTGTTACTTTTTGGTTTTATGTTTTGTACCTTTTAAACTCAAAATACAGTTTTGATATTTAAAATACTTAATAAAGGCTGTTAAATTTGATAAAATTCAATAAAATAGACTTGAAAATAAAAACGCAGTGGTGAGTTAAATACAACACATATTTCCAGATTTTAGCCTGCATTACATGTAGCTACTGCCTTCAAAGATGGCTGCCATAAACTGTCTTATCAGTGCCTATGACATCACATGGAAACTATCTATTTGGAAAACCGAAAACAGTGGGTAAAATAAATCGGTCAACATGCTACATATATAAAGGGGTCTGTCTAGTAGACAATGGATAAGATAGGGGATCTAGAAGGGTGGAGAGAATCTCGTGACAGATTTAAAACCAGACGACCCAACATGCTTCACAGGGGTTCTTGTTGCAAGTTTGTCACTAAAAGGGTGTCTGGTGCATGCGACATATATCCAAGTTGTGTTTAATGTGTTCTTAAAGAGGCAATTGTCAATTTTGGGACAAAATTATGATTTCCAACCGCAACCGGAAATGAACCTGAAACCGAGTCAAAAACTGTCGTCGCTTTTGTTGATATTGCTGCTGCTTCTGATGTTTACAATTAATATAAAATATAATTAAAATAATCATAAAATTTGTTTTACCAAACCAATGCAGATTTATGTTACGCCAAATTAAATTACTGTCAAACGGTGCACTATCAAATTTACCGAACAAATTTTCTTTTAAAAATTAAAAATGCAGTCGGTGAGATCAGCCAGTCGGTGTACTTCCTGTATTTTGAAAGTAATGAAATGCTCAGCCCACATATGCCTGCAATAAATGTGCATGTTTTTTATTTTTATTTTTTTAATTTACACTTGTAAAGTCTTTGGAGAATCATTGCTGCAAATCACGTGTTAATGAAGACTAGTTTGAAAAGTGCTCTATTGGCCCATTCGGTACGAATAACAGTCATTTATATCGTTAACATAATCGTTCACAAGGCTACATGCCCCGCTCTAATCCATGTTTTATGAATAGACTTAATTGCGCAACTACGGTGATGTGTAGAATATTGATGCAAGTAAAAACTTTTAATCAATAAGAAACTTGTCTGACTTTAACTAAGATTTATTTAAAATGGATAAATAAAACTTAATTAGCTTTAATGCAAAAAATATTATAACATACTATAACTTATTCAAATGAATAGTGTTGATAAGCTGACACCTTTCCGGCAAAGTCTCCGGGTAATACCGAGTAATGCCGAATTTTGCCGAGTGAGCGCGAGAGGCGCTTGTTAAGGTTGGTTATTAGTAAAGAAAGATCACTCTAGATAGGGAAGTGGGTTAACAACTACGCAAGAACTACATATTAAAGATAAAAGAACGTTGCACACTCCAGCCGCTACGTACCTTCTTTCCCTGTTTTTATGTAATGGAATGTTACAAATATAGGATCACGAATTTAGATATATTAATATAAAATAACGTGTAAAGGCCATGACCTTCGTGCATGCATTGAACATTAAGGTAAAGATATTAAAAAAAACACTGGTATTTATTACGACTTTGTTTGCACAAGTATTACGTCTTGGCGGGGATGGGAAAGGATTAGCCTGCATTTTTGCCGATACTGTACAGCGACATTTCTATCATTATAGCACAGGGGCACTTATGAAGTGCCCAGGGACTGAACCCGGGCGGTCCATTACACCGACGAGTCAGGCGTAATGCTGTCCCCTTAGCCCCGGATCCGCAAGCCGACGCTCTACCGCCTGTGCTATTGCGGCCGGTCACATCTTGGTGGTATAATTGTCAAATAACCATTATCAAATATATCACGAGTATTAAATAGCTTTACTGAAATCAAGAACTTACATTTTTAATCATAAAACGGTTTTATATATGGAACATGGGTAATTAAGTCAACATGACAATATTATACCTGCAAACGGTTTTACGACTTTTAGAGCTATTTTGGAGAATATTAAAATGACCGTGCTTGAAATTATTGTTTGTTTATTGGGTTTATCGTCCCACCAACAGTATTTCAGTCATTTGGAGACGGTGCCTACTTAAAGCAGATACAGTGCTGCTTTCACTGTGTAAAGCATGCTGTGAACATCCGGCATGATACCACACCCAATCACATTATCCTGACACCGGAACAACCAGTCGTGGAACTACCCTTTTATTTGCTTGAGCGTAAGCAAGGGAGCTATACATCTACCATTTTTAACGACTTTGGTATGTCTTGGTCCGGGCTCGAACCCGGGGCCCCCGTACCTGGAGCCGACGATCTACCAATTGCGCTACCAGATCCGGTGCTTGAAATGTATGCCCATCTAGTAATGTAAGCACGGACTATTTTTTTTAAACGAGCAAATGTAGCATTTTGTTACTGGTAATTGCAAGTACTGTTTGCTTAAATAATGTTTTCTGCTGACACGACAATCCTACGCTGACGAGAGTGCAGACAAGTACATGGACTATTAAATATGGATATATGGAACATATTTAGGCAATAACATTGTTTTATGGTTGTGTTAAAATCGCTAACATTGGTTCAACATTAACTATATAAACACCAGACGTTCAATTATACCGCTGGTCGTGGGTAAATCACTTTGACCTGGGATTTAAGACTCCTTATTATATTTTCCAAATAGGAAAGACAGAAGTGACATTTTATAAAACTTGTATATAGTTCAAGTTTACAGGAACCGGTTTAATTACACGACCTTAAATTACCCGTTTAATTATAGATCTTCTTACCATATTGCTGTCAAAAATAATTAATGTCTAAAATATGTTAATTCTTAATTACAGGTATAAATAAGAAAATAATGAAAAATATGAAAATAATAATAATAATAATAATAAAATAATAAAAATAAATCATAATCGACATTATATCAATAGCCATTGAATTCTGGACTGGCTTTTCATTTATATTTAAGGATTTCTGCCGATGAAACAAAAGACATTGCATGAGTAAAAGTTTTAAACAAGAGAAGCCTACATTTTATACAACTTTTAATGATTATATTTACGTGATTTTAGTTACGTTCCCGTCAAAATCCAATTAGATGTTAAAAAAAAAAAAAAAACACGATAGAACTCGAACAGACAAACTATAAAAGCTGGTCCCGCAGAACCTGTGTTAGGATGGTCCCCGGTCTACTCACTTGAGATAGATGGTCTCGCCGAGTTCCCGGCGTGGTGCGGGATACGAATACTCCGGCTCCGACAGCGGGATCACGATGGGCTCCGTCTTGTAGATCGGTCCGTCGTCATACCTGCTACGATTGGCGTGACACGTAACACTAGCACACTAATGACGTCATTATAATACATGTGACGTCATTTTCAAAAAGGTGGCGTCATTTTTAAGACGGCAATACAAAGGATGTGATAGATGGTTAAGAATGTCTATAATGGATGCATTTATGAAGACGTAATGTCGAACAAACTGACTTTAATGCATAGTTTTCACAACGTTATTCACACGAAAAGGACAAACAACAGATGGCTATGTTAATACGGTGCTTGTGTGCACGTCAAATGTCGATTAAACGATCATTATATAAATAATAAGCAGATATAATTAATGCACGCCACTAAAAACACGTAATCGTTGTTAAACAGAATTCGACACAAAACAAAATGGAAATATTAGTCATCTCAATATCGGACATTAAAATAGGATAGAAAAACAGATATCAAAACACAATCGGAACACCTCGGATAATTCACGAATCATCTCTCGGATGTACGACAGGAATCAATGCACCGAGGGATGATTGTCACAAAGACGGAATAACCCGAGGGACGCCGATTGATCCAAACGTTGAGTGTATTTTCATAATTCATTACTTATAGAGTACTATGCGAGCCGATTTCAGCAAATATTTAAAAGTTTAAAATGTTTAAAAGATGTAACACTTTGCCCTGGTGTCCCCATATGCTCTTAAAAATGTAACCTACCATGTCTACGCGTATACTATATACGGAGTACGAATATATTGTGTTAGACAAAGCTAGTATATAATACAACAGTTTGAATTTTGAATAACAATTCCTGGAAGCATCATGAGATGGTATAAATCCCGGCTAAAAACAACAGTACTGAACAATTTTAAATCGTTATTATGTACTTTTTGGTACGTTTAAGGACTTCATATTTTACAAACAAGATATTTTCGTAGGAATGTAGTTCTTAACGATAACAGCAACTGGATTGGATTGGATTAGATTTTTCGCCGATACTGTGCAGCGACATTTCTGTCATTATAGCACAGGGGCCCAGGTACTGAACCCGGCCGGTCCATTATACTGACACCGACGAGTCAGGCGTAGGGCTGTCCCCTTAGCCCCGAGCGTTATGAGGGAAGCCACTACTACCAACTTTAAAGTCTTTGGTTTGACCCGGCCGGGGTTTGAACCCGCGACCTCTCGATCCGCAAGCCGACCGCTCTACCACATGAACTATTGCGGCCGGTATGCTATCTTTGCAGCGTGGCTCAGATAGGAAATACCTGTTTACAATGAAGAACGTAGATTTATGTTTCACTGTTCACAATGACCTTGGACACCAATAAACACCATAAGGCGGGATGACGGTATAACATAACCTCAAAAGTTGTCACGTGGTTTTCTTAGTTGAAATAGCTATCTTTGCAGCGTAGCTTAAATAGGAAACAGCTGTGTGCAATGAGGAATGTGGGTTTATGTTTCATTGTTCACACTGATATAGGGCATCAATGAGCAGCATTTTGCAAGAGCTTTTCATGTAACAATTTCCTTATTTTGGTATTTGAAAAAAATATGTTTGTCCAAACTGTTGGATACCACCTTTAAGAAATGATTACAATTTAATGTGCGATGAATCATAAAAGACTTAAGATGTTGAATTGATATTGTATCAAAAGTATTTGCTGCAAATTTCCAAGAATTTACAAATGGATACCTATTTTGTTTTTCATTTATTTAAAAAATAAAATTGTCCATATTAAAATCTCCTGTCATTTGGTCACTCTTTTTCCCAAATGTTGTAGATATAAAAGGTATCCGACAGTTTGGTCCAAAACTTTTTTCTCAGATAACCAAATAAGTCATTGGTACCTGAAAAGATATTGTAAAATGCTGTTCATTGATGCCAAAGATCTGTTCGAACAGTCAATGATAAATACCAACTCGTCATTACAAACAGGAGTTTTCTATCTGAGCCACACTGCAGAGATAGCTATTTTTAAACTTGGGAAACCATGTGACCACTTACTTTTATATAGATGAGCAGTAATTTGCAGGACCTTTTCAGGTAACAATTATTTATTTGGTTGTATGAGAGAGAAAAAAATGGTCCAAACTTTTCGCTACCACCTTTAAAATGTCTGTACATTCACCTTATAAAAATGCGTTTGAGCATTAAATGGAGGAGTCGTCTTCAACGCAAATTTCATAATTTATGAACCATGCAGAATTAATGAGCCATGGATAATTCAAATATATAGCTGGTCGATAAATGCTTGGGTGGAGCGAATGCTGGCGACCCTTACACAGTATCTCTCTGCTAGTCTAGAATTAAACCACGATGATATGTTGGGACGAACTGCGGAGACATATAATACGACGCAATATGATAAAATTTTAAACGCGATCCTTAACTGTATAAGTCAACATAATGGTACCTATAAACGAAGTCATCATGTACCACAGGGGACTTATCTTATTTAAATAATCTTATTAAATAACTTTACGTTATTAGTCCTATAAAAAAGCACCTGCAACGACGGCTTGCTTTAAAACAGTGCCAACATCCATATCAATTTTTCGGCCCGGCCGAGAAGTGATATAGATATAAAACGCGCATTTTAAGAAATTTGATTGGCTTATAAAGCAGGGGCAAAAAGTGATATAGATTTCAGCAAGAAAATCTGGGAAATGGCAGTCATTTCATTTCTACTCGGTCTATGTGTAGACACCGATAGGTTGCATAAATTTATTAAACAAAATATTCTCAGTTTTCAAACATTCGCGGCATGAATTGGTAGTGTTTGACTCAAACTATACCAAATATGAAATTATTTGTTGACAAACCTAACAAATTTAAGACTGATTTTTTTTCTGCTGTGCTTCAGTTTTTTCTACTGTACTTTTTTTTAAAACACCGAGCTCTTGATAGCCAAACAATTAAGTTCAGCGTTACTACAAATGGTCTATAAAGTATTTTGGTTGCTGCTGCAAAATATAAAATTATTTCGTCACATGGTTTTGATATTTCTAGACTTTGAACAGACCACGCCATTTAGTTTAGCGCAATTCATACAATTAAAGTTCATTTCCAAAATAAATAAAAAAATAAAAACTTCACCTGTTTCCTACCTAATCTGGTATAGCCATGCAAAAAAATGTTACATTGGAAAAAAATAAGAAAAAAAATGACAAAACGTGCTAATACCGGGATTCGAACCATCAACCCCCAGTTTTTAAGAATTTTTCCAAAATTCTGATATGTTTTCATTAAACGTGCAGCATTACATCTGCTCTTCCTTAAATCTACTACTTGTTCGAAAAGACCGAAAAAACAACAACAACAAAAAAAACGAAAAAAAAAACAAAAAAAAAAAAAAACGTTCCAGTACAGTGTCATTTACTTATACTGTTTCTATGGTTACCATATTCTCAACATTGAGATGTAAAAGTAAGCGTTCAAAAAATAAAGCAAGCGTTATGTGAAACTGCAAAAAGTTTTCACTTCATCACAAAGTCACTACAACTACAAGATGTATTAAATCTCACGTTTGTGATGTTAAAGGTAGAGAAAGACGTGCGGCAGTTTTTTTGTTATAGGCTAGGAACAGTAACTCCACTCACTTCAGCATTCGGAACACCTCGGATAATTCACGAATAATCTCTCGGATGTATGGCGGGTAAAGAAAAACCCGCGAAAATAAACATGTCGGTGCCTATGACGTCATTAAAACAACAAAGATAATTGTTTTGTTATCACTACTAAAAATACAGTAACAGGTGTATATCTAAGGAGATACAAACAGTAAAATTGATAAATGAAAGTTTATAGAATGAAATAATTCTATACACTACACCTTTCGCTTTTTTAAAATAACTTTTTAATGGTGTATTCTTCCTGCAAACAAAACAATCGTGATTCTGTATTATTGCACCAGACTTATCCGATGGATGATTATCCCGAGGACGGAGTTACCCGAGGAGTTCCGATTGTCACTTCAGTTTCAAAGTAGATGCAGTTTATATAGCAAAGCATTCCTTTCATACATACCGATTGTTATTGTTCGGATTTGTTTGACTGTAGTACATAAAATTATCACTATGACATTATAAATACGACGTATCCGCTACGATCAGTTAATATTGGTTTATTGGGTTTATCGTGCCATCAACAGTATTTCAATTATCTGTTGACGGGATCCACTTGAAGCAGATATAGTGCTGCCTTCACCGTGTATAGCATGCCGTGAACACCTGGCATAATACCACACCCAGTCACATTATCCTGACACTAGGCCAACCAGTCGTGGAACTGCCCTTTTTGCTTGAGCGTTAGCAAGGGCGCTATACCACTACCAGTTTAACAACTTTGGTATGTCCCGAGATCGAACCCGGTGCCTCCCGTACCTGGAGCCGACGCTCTACCGATTGTGCTACCAGGTCCAGTCAGCCAGTTAACGATAACATGGCGTATGTCTATACAGGTAACAGAGAAAGCTGCGCATGCGCAGAATATGCATTAAAATATGGGCGTGATTAATTTATTTTGACACGCCTTGAACTCAGATAAAGAAATGTTACAGGATTGGTAGCTAAATGTAAAAAAAAGAAAACAAATGTATGATAAATTAACTGTTGATTGTATGCAGTCAATAACAATACTATAAACAACGATGCAAGAATGGTTCAACCAAAATGACAAAGACATCTCTATTGACAGTTTTATACACAATATGAGTCATTTGTGCAATTTTATAACGGTGCATGCCTCAATGAAAGCTAGGCATACTTCACACCTGACTATCTATATGCGGTTACACCCGCAAGGATATGCTTTTGAAATATCATTCATTTTAAATTATTCAAGTGATAGGCACAGGTGATGTCAGCTGTTGGCAAAGTAATTGAAATGCGGTTGCTATTAACGAACCATCCCAAACTTTGTAGCATTCAATATTCCGTATTTCAGATTACGTGGACCTGTAGTACGCTGATTAATGTATTGTATGGGGGCACCCGTGCTCTAGTGGTTAAAAGTCTGCGACTTGTAGCTCCTTAGCCCCTCGACGCTTGGGTCAGAGCCCCGGTCAGGGTGTAAACCTGCATACAAGGAGGTCTTCATGCTGACTTGCGGTACGCCCGCAGTTCTACCCAGACTTTTATCTGGGGTCTTCCTCCGCAATAAATTAGCTGGACAGCGAAAAGGACGGGAAACACAGAACGAGAAAGAAAAAAAGAAAGAAAGAAAGAAAGAAAAAAAGAAAGAAAGAAAGAAAGAACAACTTTCAATATAGATTGGCACAGATTGTCGACGGAAATATCCGGCTCTCTTTGGCAACGGATTCATAGAGATAAAATTGAGACGGACCAGCAACACACAAAAATAAACATTTATAAACATGGCATTATGCCTTATATGGTAACGCTAAACTCACTGTCTTATCCTCCGTTCTATCACAGGCTCGCTGTAGCGGTCGTAGTCATAGTAACGGGGCCTGGTTACAACCACCTCCCGACGGATGGGTTCTGGCGGCGGGAGTGGTTCGATCACTGGCGGTGGAGGGTAGTCATAGATACGATTCTCATAGGGCGGCGGCCGCTCGTTGTAGATGCTGCAATAAAACATTGATTAAAATATGAAAACGGACTGTCATAATTACCATATAATGATTTATATTAATATTTGATCTTACAACAAGATAGGCACATACACACAAAGGCACATACACACAAACACAATTTATTGTAACTAATACATTAAGTGGAGCCATTATACACAAAGGAGTAACCAACAGTTACCGCTTTGGAGTTGTCTGTCCGAAAATGGAACGACTGGGGTGCTTCAATCTAGTTAAGATATTAGATGTGTAATCAATCTCATGAATATTCGTGTAATGTCGGCATTTAGCGTTTTACGATGTAACATGTTCGATCATTTACGTCAACACTCGGCCTTCCGAGAATAAAATCATCCGATTTTCGTTTTCCAATTTTATCCAAAGAAATCGCGTCAATTACTTCACTCCAAAATGGCGACAAGGAATCGCGGTCAGCGAGAAAGATTCGTCAAAAAAGGCGAAATTAAAGCAAAGAAAGAAAGAAGAGTGTTTTTCACATGTTTTAGAGTATTTTTATTTAGAAAAGTATACTCTAATAAAAATGTAAAAAACAAATGACATAACTGTGTTTTTTTATTTTCTATTCGCCCAATGTTGACCTGTATGAGATTATTTAAAGGTCAGATTTGAGGACGTCAAATTCGCAAAACTCAAGTTAGCTGAGGTGAAAAGATGTTAAAATTTGGAAAATAATCCAGAATACAATGCTGAATAATGTGATATATCTTTTGTCAGGATTCAATTTATTCACTATTACCTACAGCCGTGCCCTTGCTAATGTTGTTAAACTGATTATATAGAAGCCGCTCGTTCTTGTTCGTTCTTGTCATCTTAGTAAAATAAATGTTTGTTTGGCGGGGTTATCTAACCAACACGTAGCCGGAATGCGCCACCAAGCGACTGAAGTTGGCGTTCCTTTAAATTGAGACAGAAACAAAAAAATATTTTTGTGTATTTTTTAAATAATAACTATTTATTACAATTCAAGCGGACTCACGTGTATGGCCTTTTCTCGTATTCATAGTCTGGAAGCCGTTCCTTGTGGTAATAGCGTCTTCTGAAATATACAAATACAACATACTGCTTAGTGATGGGATCAATCGGAGCTCCTCGGGTAATTCCGTCCCCGTGACAATCATCCCTCGGAACAATCGGAACTTCTCGGGTGGTTCCGTCCTTGGGACAATTATCCGTCGGAGCAATCGGAACTCCTCGGGTATTTCTGACCTGGGGACAATCATCCATCGGAGGTATCTGGTACAATGATACTTACTGAAATCAAAATCGTTTTGTTCGCAGGAAGTCGGAAGAAGAATATTCCTAAAATGTAGTTCACATAAAAAAATAATGCCATCGTTTGACAGCTGCGTGCCTGTTGTTCTGGTTAAATTAAAATTGGATGATTTAAATTTCAAGCCGCCACAAATTCCGTTCTCGGGACGCGCGGTTGTATCTGGTGCAATGATACTTAAAGAAATCACGATCGTTAAGTTCGCCGGAAGTCGGAAGAATATGCTTAAAATGTAGTTCGCACAAAACATAAGCAATGGCGTCGTTTGACAGCTGTTTTGTTTGCTGCGCTTTGTAAATTAAACTTGTATGATTTAAAATTAAAGCCGCCACCAATTGAAGTTTAACAAGCATCGTACTGTAGTGAGCTGTCATCCGAGCTGCCATCTTTGTTTTGCCGTCTATTAAAAAAAATAATCCCATTTCGGGAAATGACCGAGTTGATCCGACTACCTACATACAGCCGAGAGATGATTCGTGAATTACCCACGGTGTTCCGATTGGGATGGGATGGGATGGGATTTGCCGGCATTTCTGCCAAAACTGTGAAGCGACATTTCTATCATTATAGCACAGGGGCACTTATTAGGTGTCCCAGGGACTGAACCCGGCCGGTCCATTATACTAACACCGACTAGTCAGGCGTGATGCTGTCCCCTTAGCTGCGAGCGTTAGAAGGGAAGTCACTACTACCAACTTTAAAGTATTTGGTTTGACCCGGCCTGGGTTTAATCCCCCGACCTCCCGATCCGCAAGCCGACGCTCTACCAAACAAGTTATTGTTACATGTATTTGATATAGGCAAACTGTCGGATTCCACTTTTAAAGGCGTTAGTCCTTACTGACATTTATCAAATGTGCATAATGACGAAATGAAATCGACATCAATAAAGGCATAGTTTCGGGAGTGGCTGTATGGAGATAAAAGGTGTGTTGCTGTTATGAGCGTGGGTGCTGCGACTTAAGAACATGTACATGAAATTTATGGACTACACATCATTTCACGTGCATTAATCTATTTAAATCCCTAGACTTTAAAGGTGGTATCAGGCAGTTTGTCTTCATCGAATAAACATTGTATATTGGGTTTATCGTCCCACCAATAGTATTTCAGTTATCTGGAGACGGTGTCCACTTGAAGCAGATATAGGGCTGCATTCAATGTGTATAGCATGCCGTGAACACCTGGCATGATACCACACCCTGTCACATTATCCTGACACAGGGCCAACCAGTCGTGGAACTACCCTTATATTTTCTTGAGCGCTAGCAAGGGAGCTATACCACTACCATGTTTATCGACATTGGTATGTCGCGGCCCGGGATCGAACCCGGGGCCTCCCGTACCTGGAGCCGACGCTCTACCGATTGCGCTACCAGGTCCGGTGAATAAACATTGATTCGAGGAATTGGGGCATCATTTCTGCAAAAAGTCAAACCTAAGTCTAACAAAAGACGATTTTTGAACATTGTCTAAATTGTAAGACAGTTAAAACGGTGAACTAAATCACTCTACTTGCCCATTCTTTCGAAAACTGTAAATAAGCATGACTGTGATTTCTGATAAAAATAGACATCGACGTCAGAGCGGATTACCCGAATGATTATATAAAGTTACGGGTCACGTGATTTTCTTAGTTTAAAAATAGCTAGATATGCAGCGTGGCTTAGATAGGAAATACCTATTTGCAATGACGAGTTATTTTAAGCTTCACTTTTCACATAGATGTTGGACATCAATAACCAGCATTTTGCATGACCTTTTCAGGCAACAATTGTTTATTTGGTTCTTTGAGAGATAAAAAGATCTGGTTCAATACCACCTTTAAAGTCTAGTGATTACAAATTCACCAATTGCGTCATCCGAAGATTAATACAGTATTTACTTCAAGCATACACCTAGAAACGTCTTAATAGACTCTATATTATACGTATTTGACTGGGACCAAATCGAATCAATATGCGTGGGTGTGCACCAACCCTTGGCCTATTATAATAGAAGGTGCGGTTGCTTTTATCCTAAAAAATAAATGTTTTGCTTTGCATTTGTTTGTTGTTGTTATTTCGAAATACATCGCAAAAACCAATTATGATAATTAAATGACGTCTAGCTATTATGTTGCTAGAGGAAGAAGCCTGTAGATTGCCACCGAAGGTACATCAGGTCAATAAAAGGACCTTCTTACAAAGAATTATTTTGAGTCATGAAACACCTTTTATGAGGTGGCAACGTTTTCTATTTTGATAAAGTATCTACATACTTAAATATAATGATAATAATGATAATAATAATAATAATAATAATAATAATAATAATAATAATAATAATAATAATAATAATAATAATAATAATCTAGTAATAATAATAATAATAAAGGCAGTAGAAGTTGTAGTTGTAGTAGTAATAGTAGTGGTGGTGGTGGTAGTAGTGGTAGTAGTAGTGGTAGTAGTAGTAGTAGTAGTAGTAGTAGTAGTAGTAGTAGTAGTAGTAGTAGTAGTAGTAGTAGTAGTAGTAGTAGAAATAATAATAATAATAATAATAATTGTCCAAATATTCAAGATATTGATTTTTCGCTAAAAGACAAATATCTAAATCGAACATTAAAAGGATCGCTAGCTTCCTAAAAATGTAAGTCTTAACAGAATATTTCAAGGATCAAGTGTTTACTTAAACAAAGAAACAGACGATAAAAAGGATAGAGTGTGTCTAAACCGAACATTAAAATGACTGATTGCTCCTTATAACACAAATGTCATTAAAAGGTCGAGTGATTCCTATAACATTGATGTCTAAACCGAACAATAAAAGATCGAGTGCTTCCTATAAGGCATGTGTCTAAACCGAACATTAACAGATAGAATGCTCCTTACAACACAGATGTCTAAACTGAACATTCAAAAATCGAGTGTTCCCTATAGCACAGTTGTCTAAACCGAACATTCAAAAATCGAGTGTTCCCTATGGCACAGATGTCTAAACAGAACATTCAAAAATCGAGTGGTCCCTAAAACAAATATGTCTAAACCGAACATTCTAAAATCGAGTGTTCCCTAAAACAAATATGTCTAAACCGAACATTCAAAAATCGAGTGTTTCCTAGAGCACAGATGTCTAAACCGAACATTCAAAAATCGAGTGTTCCCTATAGCACAGTTGTCTAAACCGAACATTCAAAAATCGAGTCTATGGCACAGATGTCTAAACCTAACATTAAAAATCGAGTGTTCCCTAAAACAAATATGTCTAAACCGAACATTCAAGAAATAGAGTGTTTCCTAGAGCACAGATGTCTAAACCGAACATTCAAGAAATAGAGTGTTTCCTAGAGCACAGATGTCTTAACCAAACATTTAAGAAATAGAGTGTTCCTTATAGCACAGATGTCTAAACCGAACATTCAAGAAATAGAGTGTTTCCTAGAGCACAGATGTCTAAACCGAACATTCAAGAAATAGAGTGTTCCTTATAGTACAGATACCTGATTAGTTGTGAAGAACTTCAATCATTTTTATTTTATTTCATTAGCAACTTCCTTTTGTCTAAGTAGCAAATGAAATGGGTTAGTCAAAATTACCAGAATACAGCAGGTACTAAAATAAATAGACACCGGGAAAGTACCAACGAAACTTGAAATGGGTAAGTCTAAATTACCAGAATGCAGCAGGTACTAAAATAAATAGACACCGGGAAAGTACCAAGGAAACTGAGAGTTAAAAATGATGTTGAACCAGACTAACATATATTTATATCAAGATATTATGCATTCGACATTTCAAAGCATAACATGTACGTTAACGTACTTCTATATAATCACTTTCCTACACTAAATCCTACTTATTTAGAGATATGTCGTTAACAGCTGTTCTAATGAGGAAGACTTTGGAGAAATTATATCAAGCATATAAAGGCACAGTTTAATAATAATATATAGATAGATAGTTTATTTCAAATCCAGAAGACCATCAGGCCCATGTGACAATAGTTAACAATTTACAAATGAAACTTTGCGCACGCATGTATGTACAGATATATACAATACATACAATTTTAAATTCAAAGTCAGTGCATGTATGAAGTTAACATCGAAATAACAATAGAGACTTACAGCACTTTGGCTATTTAGATCGATCCAAATTAATAAGAAAAATACAGAAACAAAAGAAAATATCATAAAATGCAGAAAAAGTAAGAAAAGAAAAAAGTATTTATATATCGTAATTAATAACATAACTTATATTTGCATATGTATCTATATTTTTTATCATTTTTGTTGCTAATAATACAACAAACTAAACAGAAAGTTGTTCTGCAAAAACTGAGCTACATAAGCTATGTATTTAGGGAAAAATACAAAAAAGAAGGAAAATATACCAACTGTTGTGTTCAAATTATCGAATTATATTAATATATGTGTCATATATGTAATTGTACAAATAATTTAACATTATACATTCAATATATTAAAAAGTAAATACATCGCTGTCAATCTATTGTCAAAATAATTTTCTATAGAATTAAAGCGACAAGAAATATAACAAAAAAAAAAACGAAAAAAAAAAGAAAAACAATAAAAAGAAAAGATAATTTCTAGAAATAGCGACTGAAAAAAGAAGGCAATTGAAACGATTTGTGTATTTCAGCAAAAAAAAATATGATTAACAGAAAATTGATTTTGTACATTCATTAAAGGTCAGTTTATTATTGTTTATTGGGTTTATCGCCCCACCAACTGTATTTCAGTTATCTGGAGAAGGTTCTGTTAATTATTTCAGTCAACGAGTTTTCCTTGTAGATAGCAGAAAGCAGAAAATTAATTATTTTCACAATGTTTGGGAGTATTAAAATTATATTAATTTTGGTATATGCTGCAATGCTCCTAGGACTTTGTCGCATTCCCTTATGTATATTATTATAATCTTATATATAAGAACAGCGTGACGCACTCGGTAGAGCGTCGGCTCCAGGTACGGGAGGCCCCGGGTTCGATCCTGGGCCGCGACATACCAGTCGTTAAAAATGGTAGTGGTATAACTCCCTTGCTAACGCTCAGGCAAATATAAGGGTAGTTCCACGACTGGTTGGCCCGGTGTCAGGATAATGTGACTGGGTGTGGTATCATGCCAGGTGTTCACGGCATGCTATACATAGTTAAGGCAGCACTATATCTGCTTCAAGTGGACACCGTCTCCATATTTCTGAAATACTGACGGTAGGACGATAAACCCATTAAACATAAACATAAACATTAGAACATCGTACAGAAACACTCTGAAACTTCTGATGCTGCTGCTGCTGCTGATGATGATGAGTAGTAGGAGGAGGAGGATGACGATGATAATGATTATAATAATAATAATAATAATAATAATAATAATAATAATAATAATAATAATAATAATAATAATAATAATAAAACTTTTATCTATGCATTATGACGTCGCGTACGTGCAAATTTTATCAGATTATGCTTTTCGTAATTATTGTTACATAGTATCTTAACATTAACATGATAAAAATGAACCAAAGCGGCACCTTAATCAATAGACACTTACATATACATGGGAGCTGGGCGTGTCCACACATACGGACGGTCGGCAGACCGGGAATGGTGGCGGAAGTCATGGTAACTCATGATGCACTTATGTAAATTGTCTCACACCGATTAACTACCAAACTACACCTTTATTCCATTCAAATCGCGTAATAAATGATAAACGATACGATAAATTTTAATTACGAAAGCCTATGAACAGAAATAATAAGCACTGAAAAACTAATTGAACACCAAAGCAATTAGTTCAATTTCTCTTCGAGGGTACTGATATATCCTAATATTAAACATATAATGCGGGAAATTAATCCAAAAATGAATAAAAACTTCACTAAAAGTATAAGTTAAATCAAATTAACTGTATTCTCCTTTCAACCGCATACGCGTGTGTAGATGGTGTTTGTTACAGTGATTCATCAAGAATTATACTAAAATTCAGAAAGTCATTGCTCGCACATTTCCGAAATTCCATTATCTACTCAACCTTCGGTATCCATTGGAGTGTAAACCACGGCAAAAACTAATACTATCCCGACCGTAAACACAATTTTATTATTTATCAACAATCAATCTAGGAAAATATTACTACGTACTGTTGTTGAATCACAAACCAAATTAATTCATCTGCCGGCAGCACTGCGACAGTATCTGAATGTGTCGCGTTCTCGCGAGATGAGCGATTTCACAGGCTGGCCAGTGAGCGAATCGGAAATGTGTTAAACTCCTACATGTACATTCATGTGTACTTTACTATAACCCAGCACTGCGCGTAATAATTAATTAATTCGACCTCGGCAATTAATGAAGTTCCGGATCAGCCGACTAATCAAAGAGAGCCGTCTCATTCGAACCTACACCGTTTGCCAAAAGAGCCGCTAGAAATATATCGAGGCGCCGCCGAATATAGATCTAAAATTCCGTATGTCTTTAATACAAATTACGTAAGGTTAGGGGTTATTAATCACATATAACTCCGAGTACCTAACTGTATCGCCAGTCAGGCAAATAAAAAAAATGACATATGCAGAAATTAAACATCAATGGTATTGCTGGGGGTAAGAGTTTCGACAAAAAAAAGCAGACGAACGGCTATAAAAATGTCCAAACGAAGATGTTTAAGCTGCTGCAAAATTTAAGTTTTCCACTACATGTCAGGATACTTACAAGAAAGAGCTAGGAGGTAAGACACCCAAGGCGCCGTAGAGAGCATGAGATTTAAACAAGAAGATGACTATCCTGGGAACTTAACACCCTCTTACACTGTCGATTTATTACATAAACATTTGACAGTAATGAACAATAACTCTGATGGGATGTAGAGTATTTGCTTCTTTGTTTTTCCTTGTTCTCTGCTACGTCTATTAACAACTCGCCCTGCTAACATCGTTATACTCTATTTCTTTTGTTATACAATACTTCGCCAAACAGCTGCGCATTCCAATAAATACCCGCTACTTTTTTATAATTGCAAGCGACAAATTATTAGTGCAAGCTACAATGTAAACAAGAGGGCCATGATGGCCCTTAATCGCTCACCTGATGACACAGGCTTTACGTAGGCTAAAATCTGGCATCAAGTAATTAAAAGTTATTTACTTTAGAAATCTTTGGTGAAGATTGGACCATTAGTGTGGCCACTGGGTTGATAACATTTTTTAGAATTTTACCAAGTAACCTAATGAATCCACATGACTCACTTCAAAACATATGTAAGATTTCATACTGGCAAACATGATGGTCAAGTTTGGTAAAGAATTAGAGGACCCTTGTATTATAGCAGGTGATTTTAATTTAGTCTTGAATCCGGAATTAGATTATTTTTACTATCTACACATAAATAACCCAAAGGCTAGGGAGTCACTTATAGAAACAATTTTCGAACTAGACCTTGTAGATTGTTGGAGAGATATTAATATGGAAAAAAAGGAATTCACCTGGTTTAAAAAGAATGCAAATAAAAAGGCTAGACTAGATTTTTTCTTAATATCTAACTCACTAATAGTAGAGGTTACAAACTGTCAAATATTGCCGGGCTATCGGACAGACCACTCACTTATTAAATTACAATTAGAGTTTGGTAAATTCAAAAAAGGAAAGTCTTATTGGAAAATGAACAACTCTTTATTAAAAGACATTAACTATGTTAAAAAGATAAAGAAAAAAATACTTGATTTAAAAGAACAATATTGTGAAAAGAACTTACTCAATAATAGAAATATCAGTGAAATTCCAAATGAAGAAATTAAATTCAATATTAACGATCAGCTGTTTTTTGAAACTATTTTATTTGAAATTAGGGGGGAAACAATTGCCTATAGTTCAAAAATAAAAAAATATGAGAATGAAAAAGAGATTCTGTTAATTAAAGATATTTCATTTTTAGAAAAGCAACTTATAACCAATTGCACATTACTGCAGGAAAAACGCACTGAATTAGAAAAAATAAGAGAAAAAAAAATGGAAGGGGCAAAAATTAGATCGCGTGCAAAATGGATAGAACACGGTGAAAAAAATAGTAAATATTTTTGTAATTTAGAAAATAACAATTTTATTTCAAAGTCCATGTCAAAATTAGCTACAAAAAATGGTCAAATAGTTGATAACCAAGAAGAAATTATGGAAACAGTAAAATCCTTTTACAAAAGTTTATATAGCTATAAAGAGGCATGTGATGTCAATCTCAATGATATAATTAATACCACAGAGGTAAGGATTTTAAAAGAGCAAGAAAAAATACTATTAGAAGGAAACCTTACTGAAAAGGAATGTCTTGAGAGTCTAAAGTGTATGAAACATAACAAAAGCCCAGGTCTTTCAGGATTCACAGTTGAGTTCTTTAAATTTTTCTGGGCAGACATTGGCCAATTTCTTGTAAGATCCCTCAATTGTGGCTTACAAAAGGGTGAATTGTCAATCTCCCAAAAACAAGGCATTATTACATGTATTCCAAAAGCTAATAGGGATAAAACACTACTAAACAACTGGAGGCCTATATCTCTTTTAAACGTTTCCTATAAAATTGCATCATCTGCTATAGCTAATAGATTAAAAAAGATTCTTGATCTGATTATTAGTGAAGATCAAACAGGATTTGTAGCCAATAGGTATATTGGAGAAAATACAAGAATAATATATGACATTATGTTTTACACTGAAAAGTATAACCTACCTGGTCTCCTATTACTAATTGACTTTGAAAAAGCATTTGATTCAATAGCATGGTCTTTTATTAATAAAGTTCTTGACTTCTTCAACTTTGGCCCAATTTTTAAAAGGTGGATAAGCATTTTTTATAAAAACATTGAATCGTGCTGTCTTGTAAATGGGCACTGCTCAGAATGGTTCGTTATGGAAAGAGGATGTCGTCAGGGGGACCCTATATCCCCATATATCTTCATTCTATGTGCAGAGGTGCTTGGCATGTTGATAAGACAAAATCACAATATTGCAGGAATAAGAATTGAAAATTTTGAATATAAAATATCTCAATACGCAGATGATACCTCTCTTATCCTTGATGGTACTGAAACTTCTCTTCTTTCTGCTTGCAATGTTTTAAAATTCTATGCACAATTTTCTGGCCTTAATATTAATATTGAAAAAACTAAAGCAATATGGATTGGTAGCAAGCGAGATAGCAAAAGAAAATTATTGCCACATCTAAATATTTCCTGGGAAACAGAATTTACTCTACTTGGTATTACCTTTTCAAGTGATCTTAGCAAAATTATTAATTTGAATTATGATAAGAAATTAGAAGAAATTAAACAGCTTATAACTAAATGGTCAAAGCGAATACTTACACCTTTAGGCAAAATAACTGTGCTCAAAACCTTAGCCCTCCCTAAAATTAACCACTTAATCCTAGCATTGCCAAATCCTCGCAATGAAACAATTATAAATATTCAGAAAATGTTCTCTAAATTCCTTTGGGAAGGCAAACCTGGAAAAATTAAAGAGGAAGTTATTTACAATGACTATCAACAAGGAGGTTTAAGAATGGTCAATGTTAAAATATTTATAAATGCTCTTAAATCATCATGGATCAGAAAAATGATTCTAAGAAACAAAAAATCTTTGTTAATAGGTTGTCAGAGTAAAAACCTAAAAAATCTTCATGTCCTTGGGGCAGAATATATTAATATTAAATTACATACAATAGACAATCCTTTTTGGAAGGATGTTTATACATCGTATTATAATTTCATGAAATCTATCGTACCGAATAGCAGTAATGATGTAAAATGTACACACTTGTTTTATAATAATAATATTAAGGTCGGAGGTAAATTCATATATAGACGAAAATTTGTAGAGAAAGGTGTATACTCTATTAATGATCTTTTAAATAAAAACGGCACATTTTATACTTTCACTGAGTTTGTTCAAACATTTGGACATATAACTAACTACCTTGATTATGCAAGTATAGTTTCATCTGTTAAAACCTATTTAAAAAAGGTCAAAATGCACCATCCTGGTAATAGACTAGAAGAACCAATACTTCCTTTGTCACTTTCACTATTACTAAAAACAAAAACTGGGTGCAGAAATATGTATGACAGCATGGTTAAAAATAATATACAACCAAGTTCTATTTCAAAATGGTTAAATGAGTTGGGCTGTAATAATATTGATGTTGTAAAACTATTTAAGCTGCCTTTTAAGTGCCATCAAAGTACCTTTTTGCAGTGGTTCCAATGTAGAATAAACCACCGAATATTAGGAACAAATTCACTTCTTAAAAAAATGAATATTAAGAATAATAATCTGTGCTCGTTATGTCACCTAGAAGAAGAAACCATTTTTCATCTCTTCTGCAAATGTAATATTGTGAAAACTTTTTGGCAAGATTTGATTATACTTATTAACACCAACTGTCCTGCATTAAACATTCCAATGTCAGATGCAGACCTTATTTTTGGAAACAAAACTCTCCACAAAGTTATCAACTTGATTTTCATACTAGCTAAATATTATGTATTCAAAACTAAAGATAAAAACAAACACCCTAATGTTGGAGTATTTAAGAAATATATAATAAATCAATACAAGACTGATCAATATATTGCTAGTGAAAGTTTGAACCAGAGAACACATGATCAATATTGGAAACCTGTAATTGTCTTAATAAACAATATTTTAACAGAATAAGAAAAGCTACCCATTTTACCAACATTACCAAATGATGGTCTTGATCTTACTAGTAACATCTTTTTAGAAAATATAATGAACTTTAAGTTCACCTAAAATAAACTTATTTAAACATTTAAATGTAGTCTCTGCTCATTAATAGATTTATTTAAACAGCTCATTTCTTTCTTAATAAAGTGTTTTAAAAACAAGCTTTACAGTTAAATGCATTCCACAGAACTTTTCTTGTTAAAAAGCAGTGATTTTTTCAGCTGTTTTCTAGTTGTTTGCTTGTAAATATGTGTTAGTTTATAGTTAGCTTGTTATGTCCATAAATACAAATAGCTAATCAGGACAGTGCAGGCATCAGAAAGATCTAGTAATACAAGATTCTGATATTAGAAATATAGATTATTCCATAAATTATTATTACACTGTACAAAGACTTAAGTTTTGGTACATATATAAGCCATACTGTCCTTGATATAGTTAAAAATTCCAATCCTTTATACATTCAGTTTACTTTACTATTTTATGTTAGACAAAAGCATATTGAAAAATCTAAGCTGAAAATCTGTTTTACATGGACAATGTTAATATGATAAGAAATGTGTAACATATGTCTGTATGTTGTGACTGTACTTTATATGTTGTGTAATTTGTGACATGAAATAAAGTTTCGTTTCGATACGTTTTACTAACACAATGTCAACACAATTAAAGTTTATTACACTGAAAAAAAAAAAAAAAAAAAAAAAAAAAAAAAAAAGTTTGGTAAAGACTGGGCCATCAACGTAGCCTCTTAAGTGTTTTCACAAGCTTTTTCTAAAATTTAACCTAGTGACCTACTTTATGACCCCACGAGACCCAATAACAAACTCATCCAAGATTTCATGTTGACAAACATTCTGACAAAGGTTGATGAAGATTGGCCTATAAATAGGGCCTCTAGTGTGTTTACAAGCTTTTTCTAAGATTTGACCTTGTGACCTACTTTTTGACCCCACGTGACCCAGTTACGAACTCATCCGAGATTTCATGCAAACAAACATTCTGACCAAGTTTGGTGAAGATTGGGCTATAAATGTGGCCTCTAGTGTGTTCACAAGCTTTTTCTAAGATTTGACCTCGTGACCTACTTTTTGACCCCACGTGACCCAGTTACGAACTCATGCAAGATTTCATGCAGACAAACATTCTGACCATGTTTGGTGAAGATTTGGCTATAAATGTGGCCTCTAGTGTGTTCACAAGCTTTTTCTAAGATTTGACCTCGTGACCTACTTTTTGACCCCACGTGACCCAGTTACGAACTCATCCAAGATTTCATGCAGACAAACATTCTGACCATGTTTGGTGAAGATTTGGCTATAAATGTGGCCTCTAGTGCGTTCACAAGCTTTTTCTAAGATTTGACCTCGTGACCTACTTTTTGACCCCACGTGACCCAGTTACGAACTCATCCAAGATTTCATGCAGACAAACATTCTGACCATGTTTGGTGAAGATTTGGCTATAAATGTGGCCTCTAGTGTGTTCACAAGCTTTTTCTAAGATTTGACCTCGTGACCTACTTTTTGACCCCACGTGACCCAGTTACGAACTCATCCAAGATTTCATGCAGACAAACATTCTGACCAAGTTTGGTGAAGATTTGGCTATAAATGTGGCCTCTAGTGTGTTCACAAGCTTTTTCTAAGATTTGACCTAGTGACCTACTTTTTGACCGCACGTGACCCAGTTACGAACTCATCCAAGATTTCATGTAGACAAACATTCTGACCAAGTTTGGTGAAGATTTGGCTATAAATGTGGCCTCTAGTGTGTTCACAAGCTTTTTCTAAGATTTGACCTCGTGACCTACTTTTTGACCCCACGTGACCCAGTTACGAACTCATCCAAGATTTCATGTAGACAAACATTCTGACCAAGTTTGGTGAAGATTGGGCTATAAATGTGGTCTCTAGTGTGTTCACAAGTTTTTCCTAAAATTTGACCTCGTGACCTACTTTTTGACCCCAGGTGACCCAATAATGAACTCATCCAAGATTTCATGCAGACAAACATTCTGACCAAGTTTGATGAAGATTGGATAAAAATTGTGGCCTGTAGTGTGTTCACAAGGTAAATGTTGACGACGGACGACGGACGACGAACGACGGACGACGGACGACGGACGACGGACACCGGACGACGGACGAAGCGGTATCACAAAAGCTCCCCTTGAGCACGTTGTGCTCAGGTGAGCTAAAAAACGGAATACTCAGTTCTTTTCTCTAAAACAGATCTCACAGAACAGCTGCGATTTAGTGTTTTGCCAGCTATATTATTGTGTCCGTAAAAATAATGCATTCTATCAGAGGCATCGCTCTCTAAAGCGGCGTCAATGACGTGAACAACGGATGGGTGATTTCTTAAAGGTGTTTGCCGACAGTCTGCCTAGGTCAAATATATGTAACGGTATCTGACCTCTGGTTGAGATATTTGAGCAAAGTTTCAGCAGACTAAGCTTGAACGATTTTCAACAGTATCTCAATTTTAGGGCAGTGAAGTTTTGAATAACTAGTGTAACTGCCTTAAAATTGAATGGATTGGATTGGATTAGCCGGTATTTTGCTAATACTGTGCAGCGACATTTCTATCATTATAGCACAGGGGCAGTTATGAGGTGCCCAGTGACTGAACCCGACCCGTCCATTATACTGACACCGACGAGTCAGGCGTAATGCTGTCCCCTTAGCCCCTAGCGTTAGGAGGGAAGCCACTACTACCAACTTTAAAGTCTTTGGTTTGACCCGGTCGGGGTTTGAACCCACGACCTCCCGATCCGCAAGCCGACGCTCTACCACCTGAGCAAGTGCGTCCGGTCTTAAAATTGAGTTACTGATGAAAGTCGTCGAAGCTAAAGTATGATTTTCTTTGACAGAAATCATGTACAAATACCCCCAATAAAGACAACATAGTGTTACATATATTAGATACAGGCAAACTGTCGGATAACAACCTTTAAATAAACTAGTTGTCCGTCAGTCAGTAATGATAAACAATAATTATTTAAGTTAGTAAAAGCGGTAGAAACGCAATAAAATAAAAATAACATAGAGCGATAGTTTTGTGCCTCGGGCTTTCGAAAAAAAGCAAAATGAGATACATTATATTAAATTCCCACACCAGTAGGCATTAGAGGATGGGATTTGCCGGCATTTTTGTTTGGGTTTATCGTCCCACCAACAGTATTTCAGTTATCTGGAGACAGTACGGCTTTTTTTGACATTTCTATCATAATTGCACAGGGACACTTATAAGGTGCCCAGAGAATGAACCCGGCCGGTCCATTATACTGACACCGACGAGTCAGGCGTAATGCTGTCTTCGTAGCCCCGAGCGTTAGGAGGGTCCGGGAAGCCACTACTACTAACTTTAAACTCTTCGGTTTGACCCGGCCGGGGTTTGAACCCACGATTGAGCTATTGTGACCGTTGTTAAGCATTAGAAGTCGAAGGAGGATAACGAAATTCTATGATTCTATGGCGTCTTTCTGGACACTTTTAAAAACAGACGAAGTACGCTGATACTGTGAAAACATACTTAAAACTTAACTGAGCGGATCTCGAGAAGTTGTTGAGGGGTTTTATCTACGTTTTAAATACACCAATTCTTTTTGGAAATGCAATCACCATAAAATGAGTAATGGTTAGCTGTTTTGATTGTCCCTGCATAAATCCAGCAAATAAGATTAAAGTGCCATCTAGCCTGGGGTATATGTTACAGCTACATGATAGTGTCTATTCATTTACCGTGTCAATTGTAACCATCCGATACAGATAACTTTTTTATTTGTCAATTAATTGAGTTTCAGCAAAACAGAATTCGTTTTATCACATAACCTACCACGCGAGCCTTTTGGTAACCCACAAGTCAGTTATCGTAGTGTAACGTCATTGTCGTAGTGTGACGTCATTAAGTATCTGTAGTCTGTATGCTATTTCCAGATCATTTAGTTGTCGCCATTTTATGCACTTCATTGGACAATTTCATTTTAAACAATAAAATAATAACATTTTAGTCATGTTATAAACGAATCTGTTCCCTTTTTATGGAAAATGGTCGAGTAGAGAGTAGAACTATTTTCTGTGCGGATTCTCCCAAACCGAATTACACAGAATTATACATGTCAAGGCCGACTGTTCATACTATAAAAAGATGATGCATTGTAAACCAAACAAAACCTGATGTTTTGTTTATGTGATAAATAGAATCTTATATCCGTGTTTATTAGATATTGAAAATATTAAACTCGTTGTCTTAAAATGATACGAAACTAGGCAGAGCCTCGTTTCGGATCATTTCATCCAACTCGTTTAAATATTTTCAATGGACGCTCATATCAGATCCTCTGTTTATTGTATAGTTCGTATCAGGTAACAGTCACATCAAAGTAGTTAATGCATTTTACATTTTAATAGGCACGTCTAATGTGGGTAAATAGAATGGTAACTATGAACACGTTGACAATGGTAAAACGTTGTCATTTCTTTGCTATTTTCAAAACAATAAAAATAGAGTTTTATTATATGCGTTTATAATAACTTGAAAAGGGCAAAGCAAAACAAAATAAAGATTTTACACAAGATTGTTTATAAATGGCGTATTATGATGACTCGACAGTCAAGCAAGCTATGGACAAATACAGTTGACGTGATTACACTAAATTTGGGTATAGAATAATGGGGCGTAGAGTAAACATATACAAACTACAAAGGATGGAACAAATATAAAAGAATGTTAAAGGTGGTATCATACAGTTTGGACCAAACAATTTATTTTCTCAAATGACTAAATAAGCCAATGTTTCCTGAAAAGATCTTACAAAATTTTGCTTAATGATGCCCTAGATCAGAGTGAACAGTGAAACATAAATCCCCATTTCCCATTGCAAACAGGTATTTTCTATCCGACTCAAGCTGCAGAGATAGCTATTTTTAACTAGGAAAACCACGTGATAACTCCCTTTTTTGAGATGCGTTATATCGTTATCCGGTCAGTTCCCGCTGACGTCAGTATCTATTTTTAAGAACAGATCACTTTTGTGCTTATTTATAGATTTGGAAAGAATGGACATTTAGAGTTAATTTTTAGAGTTAATTTTCAAATTGTTTACTGTCTTGCATATAGGTAGTGATCACAATCCACTGTACTCGGATTAAAGTATAAGTTTATGCAGAAATTATGCATAAATTCCCAGAAACCTTGGAAAGATATTGTTACATGCATTTGATATAGATAAACAGTCGGACACTACCTTTAAGAAAGGGGTGGTATGTTTCACGTATTAAACACGCCCCCCACCCAATTCATGATTTCTCTTCATTGTTAAATGTGAAGTTACATATGGCTAAAAATAAACGATTTCTAGAAATTAATGTTTTCGTTACTCTTTTGTGAGAAGATTGAAAATTCGAGCTAAACATTTGACGTGTTTGTAGTCTTTGTGAAAAACTTTACCAATGGCATTAGCGGGAAATCTTTACAATACTGTCAATGAACTTGGAAAGGTTCATTCATGGCCGACATGCGATTGGGGGAAAATGTGAAAAGTTAAATAAAGTTTTTCACGAAACACATATTCTTGTGTCAATAAAGGTCGCCATGGATGTGTCTTTTTGTTGTTGTTGTTGTTGTTTTTTTGTTTGTTGTGTTGTTGTTGTTTTTTGTTGTTGTGTGTGTGTTTATTTTGTTGCAAAATGTAGAAAACTTGTCGAAGATGGATCACGATCTGTGCGGCTGATAGGGTCTGTCCCATTTATCCCACGAACAATCAGAATCTGTTTGTCAGTGTTAGGGGTGGTATCCAACAGTTCGAACCAAAAGAAAATCATTAAACAACCATATAAGGCATTGTTACCTGAACAGGTCTCGCTGTTTATTTATCTCCTACACCTGTGTGTTAAAAGTGAACCATAACACAATCGTCATACAAAAATGTATTTCCTCTCTGAGCCACGCTGCACTGTTAGCTATTTTTGAACAAAGAAAACCAGTTGACCACGTATGTTAAAGCTCATTCACGTCATCCGCTCTGACGTCGATGTCTATTTTTAGCAGGAATCCCAGTCGCTCTTATTTATAGATTTAAAAAAGAATTAATAGTTTAGACGTTGACTAACGAGTTTTACTGCTCTAAAATTGAGATACTGTTGAAAAATGTTTAAGCGTTAGCTGAAGTATGAACTTTCGGCAGAAACTATGCACAAATACCCCAAACAGAGGTCAGATATTGTTACATATATTTGACATCATCAAACTGTAGGATACCAACTTTAAGATAAATAGGGAAGTGATTTGCCGGCATTTTTGCCAATACTGTGGTGCAGCGACATTTCTATCATTATAGCACAAGGGCACTTATGAGGTGGCCAGGAATTGAACTTGGCCGGTCTATTATACTGACACCGACAAGTCAGGCGTAATGCTGTCCCCTCAGCCACTACTACCAACTTTAAAGCCTTTGGTTTGACCCGGTCGGGGTTTGAACCCACGACCTCCCGATTCGCAAGCCGACGCTCTACCACCTGAGCTATTGCGGCCAATCTAATATTAATAAATGAAGAAAGAGAAGAAACAGCAAGTTTTACACACACACACACACAAAGAAAGATAAATGTGTATCAGTCAACAGTGTGATAAATAAAAGGGCACAATATAAGTCCAAATATAACAAATAAGGCAGGTGTATATCAGCCAGATAGAAGACAGTATATAACAAAAGAACAAAACACTATTTCTACAACAATCGGTGTTATAACACACTATGGAACTGAACTCACGGTTTCTCTTTGTCTGGTACGTGTCCGCGCCTGTTTGAAACATATACGTCAACAACATAAACAATACTATTATGGTTTATATACAAGAATTAAAGAGCGTTGTTATGCGGATACCTGTGGAGAGGCGTATGCACGTGCCACTCATGGCTTCGGTTTAATTTTGTTGTTTTTAAATACATCGCAGTTACACAATTGTGATCATTATAAAAAAATCCAGCCTTTAAAGGGGAGGAAGGCCCATACATTCTGTCTTTGTAGAACGATGGGCGCACCGCCGGTCAGCTGGCAGACCTTCCAAAACCAAGTCCATTGCCCTGATCGGGACTCGAACCCAGGGGTGAGAGGCTAAGCAGTCAGAGGGGTTACCACGAGGCCACGGGGGTTCCCCCACCCCCACCCACTCGATTCGATATAAACTTGTTCGGCTAAGGCTTCAAATAACTCCGACTTATAATTAACATAAAAAATTCTTTAAGCGTGTTTTACAAATAAATGGTTGTGTCTTATATTTATATTTGCTATTTAACAAGGGGCCTATGTTGTTACAAGTATTTGATATAGGCAAACCGTCGGATACCACCTTTTACATTTTAAAACCACATGAAACGTAGCACTAATTGGTGCATGCATTTATGAAAGGGTAATTGTGCATTCTTAAAAATGGGCAGGTACTAATTTGACTTCATTTTACACATAAGTGGTATTGAATTGGAACAATGCACAAAAGGTACAACCGTAAGTATGCATTTCAAACAAATGTTTCCATAACTTTGTCGTTTGAATTGACAATTATACTTCATGAATGTTCTCTGTGCCAGAGGGATTGGGATTTGCCGGCATTTTTGACGATACTGTACAGCGACATTTCTATCATTATAGCACAGTGGCACTGATGAGGTGCCCAGGGACTGAACCCGGCCGATCCTATATACTGACACTGACGAGCCAGGCGTAATGTTGTCCCCTTAGCCCCGAGCGTTAGGAGGGAAACCACTACTACCAACTTTAAAGTCTTTGGTTGCTGGAAAACCTCCACACATGAAATTTGTCCACCCGACCAGGACTCGAACCCCCGCGGTGAGGGGCTGATGAGTTTCAAGTCAGCGACTCTAACCGCTCGGCCACAGGCGCCCACTTTGTGACAGAATTATTATTCACTATTAAAGTCCCAAACATTTCTCGTTCGCCTTGAATAAATATTGGTTGGTAATTTCATGGCTTTTAGTTTTCTTGCATATTAACAATCTTATACATGTAATCGTTAAAATGTTATCCATTAACAAAATATACCCTTGAGTGTCGGCATCTTTCGCCGCTAAAACATTAACAAGGTCATTTGTGAACACATCTTTTAAGCTACAAATGTTCGTGAATGACATAATAATAGAACTTTTAAAATATAATTATAATTTTAATAGAATTGCTCAGTTTATTGTTGTGTTTTTGATGTTGCATTTTTCTGCTGAAATAAAACCCCGGGGCAGAAACAGTACCAAATAATATCAACGACAGTAAAGATGAATGACCGCACACTTATTTCTTGCCGCCATTGAAACTTGAATAGCTTGTCTTGCTAGTTACTTCCCTTGCCGGGCCAAGCGATCGCAGCGCCACTCGTTTTTCGTTTTGTGAAACGGTAAACGGTTAGAATTTACATGTTTACGTTAGGAAAACGGGTTGGAATACAGTTATTCAAGGTATTCCGAATCACTGGGAGTTCCGGGTCACTCGACGGAATGTGTTTAAAAATTATTAAACAGGCTATTTATTTTGATAATTTGACTCGTGGTCCTTAAACAATAACACTTTTGCCGTTTGTGGCCCATTTTTCAAAGCCGTGTGTCTGTTGATGACCGGAAAGCAGTCTAATAAATGACCACACATGAAAAATTTTACCTTGACACCGGTTGTTTAAAATCTGCGTCTCCGTAATTTGCAGCCATAATCAAGGTAATATGCTCGTATATTCAGACTTTCTAGGTGTTTATAAAGTGATGCACATCTATACAATCTACAGCATTCGCAGCTACACAATTCTTGCTTATTTGTTGCAGAAAAACGTATAAAAAACAAACGCATGTGTACTAAGGAGTTCCGGGTCAATAGACGCTTGATAAAGGAGGGGGCATCTCAAAACATTATGAAATCCAACTTTTCCACCAAAATAGTGATTTTTGCCTTATTTTCAATGGAGAACTTGTTTAAAAACATTGTTTGACATCAATTTATAATATTTTAGCTAACTGAATAATACTTTTTTACTAACAGGAATCCATGAAATAATACCGTTGTTTGTCAACTAAACAACTCATATAACATTGTTGCCAATATTTGTATACATAATTTTATGGTATTTGTATTTCAGCATAACTGTAAACACTGGCAATGCATGTGCCAAGGGAACTGACCACTTGTTTTAGAGACATAATTGATAATTGCGGGACTGTCTATGCAGAGCCTTGTGGAGAACCAGCCCCTAGCTCCTCTCCTTGGCCTGAGCAACAGGAAGTTGGCGGGGGAGTCATTATACCATGCCATTATATTATCAGACCGTTGCCGTCATCTTATGGCCAAATGCTCAGTCAGTTAATGCACATTGTTTCACAAATGAAAGCAAGGAGTGCTATGACCATTGTCAGTGAATAGGATAAGTTTTCATGACTGTGATTCTAGTTGTAAAAGTTTCTCAGTCAAGTCATGATATTGTTGTATTGATCAGTCTAGTCATGATATTGTTATGTTTATCAGTCTAGTCATGATACTTTTATGTTTATCAGTCTAGTCATGATATTGTTATGATATTGCTACTTTTATCAGTCTAGTCATGATATTGTTATGATATTGCTACTTTTATCAGTCTAATCATGATATTGTTATATTTATCAGTCTAGTCATGATATTGTTGTGTTTTATATCAATCAAGTCATGATATTGTTCTGATATTGCTATGTTTATCAGTCTAGTCATGATATTGCTATGTTTATCAGTCTAGTCATGATATTGCTATGTTTATCAGTCTAGTCATGATATTGCTATGTTTGTCTGTCTAGTCATGATATTGCTATGATACTGCTATGTTTATCAGTCTAGTCATGATATTGTTATGTTTATCAGTCTAATCATGATATTGCTATGATATTGTTATGTTTATCAGTCTAGTCATGATATGGTTATGTTTATCAGTCTAGTCATGATGTTATTATGTAATCAGTCTAGTCATGATATTGTTCTGTGTTTTTCCTATCAGAGGTCCAGTTTAAGACTTTTATATTTTATTGCTATTTTATAAAAATGTTTGTCGCACAGCTAATTTTTGATCTCATGTGAAATAATGCCATACTCTTAGGTTTTTTTATTTTACATGTCAAAGGTATTGACCAGTGTATATACATTTTACAGTTGTTTATTGTTATTTTTAGTGTTTTACATGCCAGCAGGTACTGGTAATTGCAAAATAAAATGTTAACAGTTGTTTCTTGTTTCTTGTATGTCGCAGTGTACACCAAACGTGTGCTTGAAGGTACTGTTGTGACTTATAAGTAGATGTCCCAATGTTTTACAAGTTTTCTGTCAGTTTTGACAGTTCATAATGATTTTGAGACGACCCCCAGAACAAAAATATCACGTGACCCGGAACTCACGGAATTGACTCGTAACCACCGGACTTTGTGCATGTTGTTACGCTCAAAGTGTTGCACGAGTACTCAATGCTGCTGCATATTGTTCAAATGCAAAACATTCCAGAGATATTTGTCTTTCAAAATAATTAAAGGTTTGTTTTATTTGAACGATTATAACAACGGTGACAGAGTTTTTGTCGTTAGTGACCCAGAACTACCCGACAGTCTGTACAAATAGTTCTGTTTTGTTTTAGTTTTTTTTTTAAATTCGATATATAAAAACAAAAAAGAACATTCTGTACCTTTTCCGTTTTTACTAGAAAAACAAAAAACAAAAATGAAAAATGAAAAGACGATATGTACACGGACCGCTCAGGTCTACTTGAAATTGGTACACTATAACAAATTCCCGATCGGAATAAAACAACCACATCCCTCGTGCTGCATGATATAACAAATATCATCTGAACGTAACAATTTTACTGCCAAATATGTATAAGGAACTTCAAACAAACGAACAAATATTAAGATAAGTAAATGAACATAGAAGCCGAAACGACTAAATAGATTCTATCCTACTTAAAAGTCCCCGCCTCCCTTCTCCCTGTTCTACTAAAATGACATGTAAATCGCCCTATCGAACTGTCAATCTCGTTGACGTGTTCAAACTTGTCGTCACAAGGGGAGGAGTCAAGCTAGAATGCGTGGTTTGTTGCACATGCGCAGTTAAAAATAAAACCATTTAGTAAAACAGATCGATCTATCTATTGAAATAAATAGTATTTTGGGTTTTAGGTTTTACGGCACAACGGCACTTGATAGGTCATACGGCGCCGAATGAAATAAATCGCTGAGAATTTAATTTTCATGGCTTCTGATTGGCTACAAATGTAGGGCGACTTCTAATTCCCTTGTTTGAACGGTTTATACACATGTCACATATCAACATCTAGTGTATAGATATCTATATGACGTACCTCCTCTTACGGTCCCTGGTGTAGAACGTACAACAGATGAAGACGATAATGGCGATTAGAATCACACCGGCCACACCCACACATACACCGATAATGATCTTCTGTTCCTCGGTCAGTTCTGGAAGAACAAGAGTTTTTTTGGATAAATAGAAATATGAAACTATGAACATTTCCTATGAGAATCTAGACATATACCAACATCTTACCCACTCTCTTGCACACTGTCTTCCATTCCATTCACCTCTGTGATTGGCTTAGAAAATAGTGAGGTAAGAACGACAACTCTGCAAGGAGATTGCATTTTACATTTATTTATTTATTCCGCCCTATGATAATTCAATATATTTATATTTGTATTTATTATGGTTATGGGCCTTAAAATCAAATTAAGTGTGGGTAAAATATTATTTATCCGTTTCTTGTCACTAAGTCCATAGCAGATGTGTTATAGTGAGGTACGAACGACAACTCTGCTTTGCATCTTACCTAGCACTGAACGTATGTATGCACTGAAATGTAGGTTGGGTGGTTTAATTTTTGTTTTTGAAATACATCGCGGGGACCAATCATGATTAAAATAGTCCATCACGTCCAGTTATTTTGATAGAGGAAGACCCCAAACAAATGTACGGGTAGAACCACCGGCACACCGCAGGTCAACTGAGAGACCTTCCCACATTAAGTCCTTTGACCCGAACGGGACTCGAACCCACGCGGTGAGCGGCTAAGCGGTCAGAGGAGTTATAAATCGGCGACTCTACCACTACGTCACGAGCGCCCCCATTGGATGTTGAGACAGGGGTAGGGAATAAGCTGCACTATTCCTAGTCGATTTTCTAGAAGCAATAGACCTTTTGTCTTATCATAGCGTAATAAACATACACGTACAAGGCTTAAATGTCATTAAAAATTCGAATTCTTTTTCATTTAGCAATAAATTATTACATTCATAGATACATAGTTTTCTATTAATAATTGTTAACAAAATTTCACAAACATGTAAACACTAAAAGAAATGGAGCCTAAGAAAGTTAAGTTTTCGTCGACGGACAGGGATGGGATTTTCCGGCATTTTGCCGATACTGTGCAGCGACATTTCTATCATAATAGGACAAAGGTACTTATGAGGGCCCAAGGACTGAACCCGGCCGGTCCATTATACTGACACCGACGAGTCAGGCGTAATGCTGTCCCCTTAGCCCCGACCCTAAGGAGGAAAGCCACTACTACCAACTTTAAAGTCTTTGGTTTGACCCGGCCGGGATTCGAACCCGCGACCACCCGATCCGCAAGCTGACGCTCTACAACCTGAGCTATTGCCGCCGGTCTCGACGGTTAGAGGTCCGGGGTCAATATTAAAGGTGGTATCCGACAGTTTGCTATATCAAATATATGTAACAATATCTTACTCCTGCTCAGGGGAATTCGTGCATATTTTATTCATAAACTCCTACTTAGTTGGAGGCGCCTGTGATCAATCCGCTGACTTGTAACTTCTCAGCCCCTCACCGCGTGCCTTCGGTCGGAGCGAGAAATTTCATACCGGTAGGTTTTTCAGCTAACCTGCGGTGCGGCGGTGGTTCTACCATGGCATAAGTTTGGGGTTTCCCTCTACTAATAATTAGCTGGACGCCGCCAATGTGACAAAAATAGTGTCGGTGCGATGTAACCAAAATACAACATTCTTTAGAACTAAGTTAAGAATGTTTTGAAAACAACCTACAATCGAACTTCTGTTATTCAAACTCGGCTTGTCCGAAGCCAATGTATTATTTGAAGTAATTAATCGGTCCCGATTTTTTCCAATATAATTGAATGTAAAATACCTTTGCTAACTCGTTTGCATTAATCAAAGTTTCGGCATTATTCGAAGTCAATTTTATCCCCAACGTACAGTTTTAATGTTATCTTTAGACATCTTATCGAAAGCCCGATTGCGTCACCAGTCGACCGGCCACTGTGTATTGTCACAAGTGAAACTTCAGTAACATGCTTATTGTTAGATGGTACAATGGCAAAAGAAACACTTCAAAATAATTCAAACTTTGCAAATCTATAAGCTAGATAGATGATCTCTGCTAAAAATAGACATCCGACATCAGAGAAGATTATCCGGACGACTATATTATCCGGACAACCATATTATCCGGACGACTATATTATCCGGACAACTATATTATCCGGACGCCTATATTATCCGGACGCCTATATTATCCGGACGACTATATAACGTGATCTCAACAGTAAGTTGTCAAATGGGTTTTTCTAAGTTTTCTAAGGGATTATACTTCACTGTTCACACAAATATAGGGCATCAATTTACAGCATTTTGTATGACCTTTTCAGGTAACAATGACATATTCGGACATCTGAGAAAACAATTAACCAAACTTTCGGATACCTAATTTAAATCAAAATACATTTCGTCACTGCTTCCTCGACGAACTGATATGATTAATCGTCAATAGCGAAGGAAAATATCAAATGTTGATAAAAAGAAAGAACATGTCATTGAACTAATCCTTACAACCAAAAGTAAAATAAGTTTTGGGGAAACGTTTATCAGCTGAAGTATTGTCTTAAAAGAAGAAAAGAACAGCTTGTTTAAAAACTCGTCTCACTGGCTGCATTGTATTTAAATATTATTCACATCGTCGACACAGTAATGAACATACACATATCTTATAGCTATTTTCTTATTTTAACGGGAAACAAGAAAGAATCTGCTATGACGTCGATGTCTTTTTTAGCAGGAATCGCAATCGTTCTTATTAATACATTAAAAAGAATGAACATTTTAAGTGTTGATTAACGAGTTTTACTGGCCAAAAGGCTGAGATACTGTTGAAAATCGGGTAAGCTTAGACTATAGTTTGATCTTTCTGCAAACTATGCATAAATACCCCAAACAAACTTCATTTTGTTACATACATTTGACATTGGCACACTGTCAGGGATTGGATGGGATTTGCCGGCATTTTTGCCCATACTGCGCAGCGACATTTCTATCATTATAGCACAGGGGCAATTAAGAGGTGCCCAGGGACTGAACCCGGCCGGTCCATTATACTGACACCGACAAGTCAGGCGTAATGCTGTCCCCTTAGCCCGGAGCGTTAGGAGGGAAGCCAATACTACAAACTTTAAAGTCTTTGGTTTGACACGGCCGGGGTTCGAACCCGCGACCTCCCGATTCGCAAGCCGACGCTCTACCACTTGAGCTATTGCGGCCGATCAGTCAGATGCCGTCTTTAATGGCTTCAACATACATAAACTCCATTTGTTGTTGTTTTTTGTAATCGTTATATGATTGCTTCATATTTAATCCGACCGATTATATGGTTGATTGGTCATGTAGGGTCACACCCAACCTTTAAGTTCAGTCAACTTTAAAACTACATGGGAATCTACATTGACGCCAGATCCCGCCTAGTATTTACCCAAACTCCCCCGCGAACCACTTTACATAAATCTATCTTGTGCTATAAATAATCATCGAATTGAATGTTAAAATCAAGACGGTTAAGTAGGCGAAAAGGCAAGCATGTACTGCGGTCATAAACTAAAATAGAAAGGAATCATTCTTTAACTTACATTTGCAACTTGTAAGCTTCAAAGTTAACGCTAGAAATTAACACAATATAAGTACAAAGAAACTCTACCGAAAACGTATTCTCTACTCGTTTTATTTGCTTTGGGGATGGTTATTGGGTAGGGGGGGGGGGGTATTTGGTTAGGGGATGTTTTTTTGGTTAGGGAACGTTTATTTGGTGGGGGAGGGTTATTTGGATGGGGGGGGGGGGTATTTGGTTGGGGGTATTTGATTGAGGGTATTTGGTTGAGGGTATTGGGGGGTACTTGGTTGGGGGGGGGGGGTAATTGGTTGAGGGTTATTTGGTTAGGGGGTTTTGGTTGGGGGATGGTTATTTGTTTAGGGGATGGTTATATGGTTAGGGGATGGTTATATGGTTGGGGGATGGTTATTTGTTTAGGGGATGGTTATATGGTTGGGGGATGGTTATTTGTTTAGGGGATGGTTATATGGTTGGGGGATGGTTATTTGTTTAGGGGATGGTTATTTGTTTAGGGGAGGGTTATTTGTTTAGGGGGGGTTATTTGGTTAGGGGATGGTTATTTGGTTAGGGGATGGTTATTTGGTTAGGGGATGGTTATTAGGTTAGGGGATGGTTATTTGTTTAGGGGATGGTTATTTGGTTAGGGGATGGTTATTTGGTTAGGGGATTGTTATATGGTTGGGGGATGGTTATTTGTTTAGGGGATGGTTATTTGTTTAGGGGGGGGGGGGGTTATTTGGTTAGGGGATGGTTATTTGGTTAGGGGATGGTTATTTGGTTAGGGGATGGTTATTTGGTTAGGGGATGGTTATATGGTTGGGGGATGGTTATATGGTTAGGGGAGGGTTATTTGGTTAGGGGAGGGTTATTTGTTTAGGGGAGGGTTATTTGGTTAGGGGAGGGTTATTTGTTTAGGGGAGGGTTATTTGGTTAGGGGATGGTTATTTGTTTAGGGGATGGTTATTTGGTTAGGGGAGGGTTATTTGGTTAGGGGATGGTTATTTGTTTAGGGGATGGTTATATGGTTAGGGGAGGGTTATTTGTTTAGGGGATGGTTATTTGTTTAGGGGAGGGTTATTTGTTTAGGGGAGGGTTATTTGGTTAGAGGATGGTTATTTGGTTAGGGGAGGGTTATTTGGTTAGGGAATGGTTATTTGTTCAGGAGAGGGTTATTTGGTTAGGGGATGGTTATTTGTTTAGGAGAGGGTTATTTGGTTAGGGGAGGGTTATTTGGTTAGAGGATGGTTATTTGGTTAGGGGAGGGTTATTTGGTTAGGGGATGGTTATTTGTTCAGGAGAGGGTTATTTGGTTAGGGGAGGGTTATTTGGTTAGGAGAGGGTTATTTGGTTAGGGGAGGGTTATTTGTTCAGGAGAGGGTTATTTGTTTGGGGGGGTATTTGGTTGGGCGTATTTGGCTGAGGGGTATTGGGGGGGGGGAATTGGTTTGGGGGGGGTAATTGGTTGAGGGTTATTTGGTTGGGGGGGTATTTGGTTGGGGGATGGTTATATGGTTAGGGGAGGGTTATTTGTATAGGGGATGGTTATTTGGTTAGGGGGGTTTTTGGTTATGGGATGGTTATTTGGTTAGGTGAGGGTTATTTTGGTTAGGTGAGGGTTATTTGGTTAGGAGAGGGTTATTTGGTTAGGGGATGGTTATTTGGTTAGGTGAGGATTATTTAGTTAGGGGAGAGTAATTGAAAGGGGATGTTAAGGGGGTTATTTGGTTATGGGATGGTTATTTGGTTACGGGGGTTATTTGGTTATCGGATGGTTATTTGGTTAAGAGGGTTATTTGTTCAGGGGATGGTTATTTGGTTAGGTGGGTTATTTGTTAGGGGATGGTTATTTGGTTAGAGGAGAGTTATTTGGGTAGGGGGGTGTTTAGGAGGGCTTATTTGGTTAGGGGAGGGTTATTTTGGTTAGGGGAGGGTTATTTGGTTAGGTGAGGGTTATTGGTTAGGTGAGGGTTATTTGGTTAGGTGAGGGTAGTTGGTTGGGGGAGGGTAAATGAGAGGGGAGGGTAGTTGGTTGGGGGGATTTGGTTAAGGGGGTTATTTGGTTATGGGATGGTTATTTGGTTAAGGGGGTTATTAAAGTAGGGGGGTTATTTGGTTAGGGGAGGGTTATTTGGTAAGGGGGGGGGGGGTATTTGGTTAGAGAGGTTATTTGGTTTGGGGATGGGTTTTTGGTTAAGGAAGGGTAGTTGGTTAGGGGCTGGTTATTTGGTTAAGGAAGGGTAGTTGGTTAGGGGATAGTTATTTGGTTAGGAGAGGGTAGTTGGTTAGGGGGTGGTTATTTGGTTAAGAGAGGGTAGTTGGCTGCTTTGGGGGTATCCAGCAGGACACAGCTTCATACTGCAATAGTTTTAGGTTATGAATAAGAATTAGGGACTTGATGACTATATGACGATGCAGTAAGCCCATGTGCGTCAAGCGTGGTTGATTATAAGTTTATTACCCCCAGGAGCGGATCCAGAAAAAAATTGGTGGGGGCTATTAATTACAATTCATTTAATTTTATCGCAGTAAATACTAGATAAATACGCAGTAACAGACTAACTTCGACCTTAGCATTCAACAGAAAAAAATTACTTTAAAAACTTAGTATTTTAAGCTTACATGTACGCACAACTCTACTCTTTTACTTGGTTGATTGTGGGGGTGGGATGCATCCCTGATTACCTCTACCCCTCCCTATGACATCCCTTTGTATAGTAAACAGATTGCTGACCATTTTACAACCCCTACAGTGTGTTCTCTCAGCATGATTTTATCTCCGAACCCAGAGACAAAAGAATGTCATTTTCAATAGTTTTAGTGCTTTGTTTTGTTGTTTTGTGCGTGTTTTTATTGTTAGGAGTAAAAATCATATTCATACAAGACGTTGTGTTCAGAAAACATATACCCCCGGTAGCATAGTTTTTCATGATAAAACAAGAAAGAGTGGTAGCCAGGGTTATGTAACTTGTCAGGGTCATGACCTGTGCACTGTTTAGTAGGTGTGCAAACTTTCATGCCACTGCCCTTCGTAGAAATTGAGAAATATCCAACTTGCCTAAACAGGGTAACCATAATCTCTTAGTACGAAAAGAGGAGATAAACTAGGAAATAAAGGTAGCCAGAGTTATTTAACTTGTCAAGGTCATGGCCTGTGCACTATTTAGTTAGTGTTCAAACTTTTACGCCACTGCTTTTTGTAGAAACTGAAAAATATCCAACTTGCCGAAAAAGGTTTACCGGACGGACGGACGGACGGACGGTTCAATTACAAGATCACGGGACATAAAAAGTGACACTTTTGTTACGCAAGTAGCATTCAATTTCAAGCATTAGCATAAAGTAACGTATGATAAGAACGGGTCAGTTGGCGTCTAGCTCTGACAAAACTGTGTGAACAGCACGAGTTTTGAAAGTCACTGATAAAAGAACCCGTTCAATGTTGCTAAAGAATGTTAATTAAATGGTAATAATGTTCGAATTATGGAAAGAGTTTCGGGGTCAAAAATAGATATAAAAATTAATAATTTAAAGTGTTGTTATGGTTACCTGCCATGGTGACAGGTCACTTGACTCTCTTGATGACGTCACTTGCAGCAGGTCCTAGTACATAGCGTCCCACCCACGGTGTTGCCTCGCCTGAAACAGTAAAAAGGGTGGTTTTATACATGTTATAAAGTAAAAAACAAAGGCGGATCCAGGATTATTATTATTATTATTATTATTATTATTATTATCATTATTATTATTGGGCGGGGGGGGGGGGGGGGGGGGGGGGTCCTTATTGAGCGAGCACAATTAAAACAACCATTTATTTAAACGTGATAATTTGTATATCCGACACAGGGGTGGATCCTGAAAATCTGAGGGAGGAAGGGGGTATGAATCAATATTAATTCAACTTTATCGCAGTAAATACTAAATATATATTATTCTTTCATGGTTTCGACAGAGTTGTCAAAATGGCGACGTCATTGTTATACATCTAGTCTCCACGCTGAAGAGTATGGATTTTGTAAGCAGTATTATGGTTGGCATATTCTTGTGTTCTATTTAGTTCGAAATGATGACAGAAAATTTACCAATAAACCCACGATTGACGAATGTAGCAACACCGAATACAATCGGAACACCTCTGATAATTCACGAATCATCTTTCGGATGCATGTAGGTAGTTTGATTTTCCCTAAATGGGACTTATTTTGTGACAGACGTCAAAACAAAGATGGCAGCTCACTATAGTACGATGCCTGTAAAACTTCACTTTGTGGCTGCTTCAATTTTAAATCATCCAAGTTTAATTAACCGGCGCAACAAAGACACAGCTGTCAAACGATGCCATTGTTTATGTTTTGTGCGAACTACATTTTAATTAAGCATATTCTTCCGACTTCCGGCGAACAAAACGATCGTGATTTCTGTACATATCATTGCACCAGATACATTCGAGGGATGATGGCGGAATTACCCGGGAAGTTCCGATTAGTTCGGAAAAGAAGTAAAATAACCGAGGTGAGCCGACTGTATTGGTACCGTGACCGAAAAAGTTGTCCAATCATTTCCCTGCTTTACGCGCACGCACTCTGCGTCTATCTAAAAGTAGCTCAATGTTTGATCGTCTGGTCATTTGGCCTCGATAAAAATATGTAATATTTGCTTTAAGAATATTGTAAAGCTGTCCCCTCACCCCAAAACAATGATATAATTTTAATTGCTTCATTAGTTTCATTTTAACGACGTCATAACTTAGCACTAATTTCAGAAAACGTTATTACTTTAAAAATTTTCTTTCAAATAGATGTTTTCTTTTCACGGCTTACATTTGAGGACCCACCCGTAGCCCTGGCCCAAGGAATTGCTCGGTTAGATTTGAGCATAGTAAAACAGGTTTAAGCACCACAGTCGGCCATTTTACCGACGGACCGTTCCAAGGAGGTTTGCTCTATTTTAGATACTGTCTCACCAGTTTTATTGTAACTTTTACATGTGAGTGGCCTACTAATTCCCCTTTCCAGTGCCTTTCAAATATTGATAAATATTGCACTAATTATACGTCCTTGTCATATCTAATTCTTCGACATAGCACATCCTTGAATTGTCTTTAAGTATCAGGGGATGTTACTCCGACGACTATGCTACGGAACTAAATCGAAAGCGTTAAAGATTATCCAAGGGACGCTACTGTGCTGGCGCTTGACGTTTTCGTGCTGCGTTGATTTTACTTATATAGTTTACACATAGCAAGAATGTCGCACTTTTATTTTTGTCACTGGGTGTCATAATATTACATTCCACGGTACAGTGACCAAGTTTATGCCGCCAGCGTTCCTCTATTAATATGATACTCAATAGGTGTACCAGAAAAATATCTTATTAATCCTTGTTATGCATCATATAACGCATGGTCCTAGCTTGAAAAACTACAAGCTGGTATATTTTAAAGGTGCTATCCCACAGATTGGACCAAAAATATTTTTATAAAACAATTAATCAACCACTGTTACCTGAACAGATCTCGCAATATGCTGTTTATTGCTGCCCAACACATGTCTGCAAAGTGAACCATAACGCAACAATCATCATTACAAACATGTATTTCCTATCTGAGCCACGCTGCACAGTAAGCTATTTTTAACTAAGACAACCACGTGCCCACTTATGTTATAGCTCATTCACGTCATCCGCTGTGACGTCGTTGTTTTTTTTTAGCCGAAATCCCACAGTTAGTACAAATGTCTGGGTAGAACCACCGCAGGTCAGCTGGAAGACCTTCTAACATGACATTAAGTCCTTCGCCCGAACGGGACTCGAACCCTAGCGGTGAGAGGCTAAGCAGTCAGAGGAGTTAAAAATCTACCACTACGCCACGGGCGTCCATAATGCAGAAGATTCCGCACACTAGATGGGTATTTTCATTTGTAATCTGTCTTGCATAGGCCATCAACAATAAAAAAAAAGGATTAGTTTCTGTCGCGTACGACTTAAAAAGGGAATGGTACGTGGCTAGTTTCCAATTAAAATGGAGTATGTGTGAAGTCAATCGGAACACCTCGGATAATTCACGAATCATCTCTCGGATGTATGTAGGTAGTCGGATCACCTCGGCCATTTCCCCAAATGGGACTTCTTTTGTGACAGACGTCAAAACAAATATGGCAGCTCGGATGACAGCTCAGTACAGTAGGATGCCTATAAAACTTCAATTTATGGCGGCTTCAAATTTAAATCATCCACCCTTAATTTACCTAGCGCAGCAGACACGCAGCTGTCAAACGACGCCATTGTTCATGTTTTGTGCGAACTACTTAGGCATTTTCTTCTTCCGACTTCCGGCGAACAAAACGATCGTGATTTCAGTGAGTATCATTGCACCAGATACATCCGAGGGATGAGTGTCCCTAGGACGGAATTACCCGAGGAGTTCCGATTTGTGGTGAAGTATGTACAATTAAAAAGTGCAAACAAGGGGTTTGGCATTAATGTTTAAAACGCGAATTTCTATTCAGAAGCTCTACCATAATAGCAATTTGCTTCGACAAAACCCGGTGGACCGTGGCCCGAATCCACCATAATGTCTGTCGGTCCATTAAATTTTATAAGTTCAAAGGACCGACGGTCCACCAGAATTTTCAGCCACATTTTTTTCAAAATTCTGAATTATTATGAAAACATATATACTAAACTAACGTTAACAACATATTACAGCCTTTTACAGAACCCTACCACACGTACCACCTCGATTAACTTACAAACATTTTTGTGTCAAAACGCCAAAATCATACTGTTTCAGTAAAATATGGTCCGGTCTAGTCGATATTGCCAGCTTGAGGGACCGAAGATCGAGTGTTTATAAATTTCTTACATGAAGAGTGCTTTTAGACTGACGTTCCAAGATACGTAGTTCGGAGCAATAAAGAACTTACGTGCTTTAAAGGAGGATGGGATGGGATAAGCCGGCATTTTTGCCGATACCGTGCAGCGACATTTCTATCATTATAGCACAGGGGCACCTATGAGGTGCCCAGGGACTGAACCCGGCCGATCCATTATACTGACACCGACGAGTCAGGCGTAATGCTGTCCCTTTAGCCCCGAGCGTAAGGAGGGAAGCCACTACTATCAACTTTAAAGTCTTTGGTTTGTTGGTTTGACCCGGCCGGGGTTTGAACCCGCGACCTCCCCATCCGCAAGCCGACGCTCTACCAGTTAAGCTATTGCGGCCGGTCAAAATGTTTGACATCACCTATAAATAGCTAAAACAACTGAAAACCGTTGCAACGCTTAAAGAACATATCCTTAAAACAATAAATAGCATCTTTGTCACAATACAATGGCGTCTTTGTCACATTCGTATAATTTTAATCCATTAATTGTTGTGATTCAAATTCAAAATCTCAAAAACTGCAAATTTTTACCAACCTTGACTAAGTTGTTTTAAACAGGTGTCACTCTCAATAGGCAGGAATAAAACGTAGCCCAAAGCAGTATGAATACTCGTACAAGCTTAAAATAGATCGTATCTTCATTGTCCTGAATATTTAAAGGTGGTATCTAACAGTTTGGTAAAAAAAATATCAAATAACCAAACAAGTTATTGGAACATAAAAAGGTCCTGCTTAATGCTGTTGATTGATGCCAAAGATATGCGTGAACAGTCAAGGATTAATCACCACTCGTCATTGCAAACAGGTGTTTCCTATCCGAGCCACGCTGCAGAGATAGCTATTTTTAAACTTAGAAAACCACGTGGCTACTTACTTTTATATAGTCATCCGGGTAATCCGCTCTGAAGTCGATATCTATTTTAAGCAAAGACCACTATCTCGCTTTGTTTATATAGTTTTAAAGACTGAACATTTAGAGTAATCTTTTCGCTATTAGTACAGTCTAACAATAAAGTTAGTGTTCAAAATCGTTTTTATAACAACTTAAGTATAGGTTTATGCAAAAAAGTATGACGACATTCCCCAAAGCAGTGGTTAGATATTGGTACGTGTATTCAATATAGGCATGCTGTCGCTACCTCCTTTAAGATAAAATCCACGAAAACAATGCACATGCAAGAAATTAGCCTGTTGCATTTACATACAACATTGCTTACATTGGCTTGGAGTTTCACAACTTGCCTCGAGATAGGGCCGTCATTCGTTTTTGTTGTTGTTTTATTCATATTCAAGTTTACTTAACGGTGGGTTTAGGTTCATGCTACATTGTTGGTTGACAATTGTTTCAAATCATTTTTTTTCTCGCAACCTGCCACGTTCTCTAAGGTAATTGATATAAGCTCGTTTGTCAATGTTTGTTTGGTTAGTCACTTGATTGGTTCGTGAGTGGGTTAGTTGTTTGGTTGTTTGTTGGTTGCTTGGTTGGTTTGTCGCCTAAACAGTTGGTTGCTGGGTTGGTTGGTTCCTTGGTTGATGATTTAGTTGTCTGATTGGTTGGTTGATTGATTGATTAGGTGGTTGCTTGGTTGGTTGCTGGATTGGTTGGTTCATTGGTTGAAGAGTTAGTCGTTTGGTTGATTAGTTGGTTGCTTGGTTGCTCCATCAAGGCATCAACAATACAATATTTTATTCATGCGGAGATGATGTACACTTGAATCAGCTCCGGAGCTGGCATCACTGTGTATAGCATGTACACCTAGCACATTATCCAATCGGAACACCTCGGATAATTCACGGACCATCTCTCGGATGCACGTAGGTAGTCGGATCACCTCGGCCATTTCCCTAAATGGGACTACTTTAGTGACAGACGTCAAAACAAAGATGGCAGCTCGGATGACAGATCACTACAGTACAATGCCTGTAAAACTTTAATTTGTGGCGGCATTAAATTTAAATCGTTCCATTTTAATTTACCCAGCGCAGCAAACACACAGTTGTCAAAGGAAGCCTTTGTTTATGTTTTGTACGAACTATATTTAGGCACATTCTTCTTCCGACTTCCGGCAAACAAAACGATCGTGTAATAAGTATCATAGCACCAGACACATCCGAGGGATGATTGTACCGCGAACGGAATAACCCGAGGAGTTCCGATTGGCACATTATCCTGACACTGCACCGACAAATGTGGAATTATCCTTGCTTGTGCGCTGGAAAACAAGATATACCACTACCATTGTAACGACTTTTTTTATGTCGCCATCAATGCTTGAACCTGGGGTCTTCCTTACAGAAGTTGGCGTGATACAATTTGCGCAACCATGACTGGTACATGTTGTTTGTTTTGTTGTTGTTTTTTGTTGGCTTTGTTGTTGTTTTTGTTGTTGCTTTGTTTTTGGTGTTTGTTTTTTGTTTGTGTACGTGTGCTTTCTGATGTTTGTTTTGTTGTTGCTGTTTTTGTGGGTTTTTTTTTGGTTTTTTGTTGTGTTTTTTTTTAAATTTTAAATACATATCAGCGGCTAACCTTGTGAAGTCTAGCTCTTAATGTCTTAATCCTTATAGAAATGAAATGAATAATTCAGCTGGAAGATATTTGAAAGTGTTCTGACAGATACTTAAACGCACGCACTGTCATAAAAGTTGAATAAGTATGCTATCACCAAAATGCCAATTACTATGTATCTTCCTCATACAAGTGTTCAAAATTACACTCCAACAAAAATGCGTACAGAGTTACGGGATTTGGATTTCGGAAGCACATAGGATTGACCCTGCATGACCTTGACTACTCGCGGTCAGTTATTGGCGCCGCTCTTGAGAGCGGTGCTTCTTATGGATTAGCCATAATTTTTTGCCGATACTGTGCAGCGACATTTCTATCATTATAGCACATGGGCACTTATGAGGTGCCCAGGGACTGAACCCGGCCGGTCCATTTTACTGACACCAACGAGTCAGAAGTAATTCTGTCCCCTTAGCCCCGAGCGTTAGGAGGGAAGCCACTACTACCAACTTTAAAGTCTCTTGTTTGACCCGACCGGGGTTTGAACCCACGACCTCCCGATCAGCAAGCCGACGCTCTACCACCTGAGCTATTGCGGCTGGTGCCTCTTATGGAATACATTTTATGGGCACGATAGTGTAGCAGTCAATAACACGATGTCGCTGGTGTTCTTTGGTGCCCTTTTCAGAGAAAAGAACCGAGTGCTCCGGCTTTTTAACAGTGTAGCTGGCAAAAATAAATAACAGCTTGCAATTATAAAAAGTTGCAGGCATTAATTCGCAGCCGTTTGGCGAGGTCTGAACAAACGAAACAAAGTATGCCGATGTAAACAATGCAGCTTGTAATTACAGATGTAGCAGACAACAAGGAAGATTACAAAGTTGCAGATAGTTATTCAAAGAAATATTTATGTAATGAATCGACAGTAAAGTGTGTAGAGGATAGCTATCGTGTTGTTTACAGAGCTTGCTCTCAACGGCGCCTTGGATGTCTAACATCCGTGCTCTTTCTTGTTCATGCCTGGAAAGAAGAAGTGCGTGTACAGAACAAATATGTATATCTAAGGAGACTATAGGCTTCAAATGCTAACAATAATGTTGTTATCTATTTAAACTTTAAGTTCATTATAATGTGTAATTCTGATATACATACATTAAACGCAGATTTGTGAATTAATAATGCCGCGCATGAATATCACTCATTGACTAGAGGCCGAGATATTGCGATATCCCGCGCGGAGCCTTCTGCGGCTCTGAACCAGGGTATGTAATAACAATCGTATCATCTCAGCATCTCAGTATAAAGGGGAGGTAAGCCTTAAAATTCACCGAAAGTAGAACACCTGACATTAAAGTCTTTTTGATATTTTAAATAGATTCTTTAGCTTTGTGACTGTATTTGCAACTATTAAGATAGCCTCATGCAATGTGGTGTAATGAAACGTTGTAGAGTAAAAAAATGCAAAATAACTGCACTTCTATGCTCAATAATGGACTGATACATTTAGACAGGAACTAATCATCTCATTGATAATGTGCGGGTTTACTATGCAAACATTACGGTGTATGTTTTCCGGGGAGGATAACAGTCTTCGAGACACATAACTTTACTTCGCAGAGGCCCTGTTGATAACATTGCATTGGTCTTTCTCACTATAGATTGTTTTGGGGTTCCAAAACAAACGGGTTGCTGTTAATTTCCGTCCAATGTTATGACATTTACTACACAGCAAAGAACAAATTTATTTAGTGACGTGTAACCCAAACCTATGGCTAGAGTTCGGAAAGGAATGGCGCACTCGGGGTTCATAGATTCAGGTCACGGGTGCTAAAGAGCTAGGGGTTAGTTTCAAACTTAAGTTTATTTGGGTCGAATCCGGTAGCGTGTATAAGCATTTATTTTAGACCTAACTTAAGTTAAAAAAATGCAAAATTATATAGAAAGTGCTGAATGCTTGAGGAAATGGTTTCTAACATCGGATGTTAGTGACTCTAACTTTTGTCCCAATATAACCTTTATTTTAGAAGACGCTTGCAGTTGAATACTTGCCCGTTGTTGTTCTTTTCAATTTTCATTGCATTGTACATTTGATTAACTACGGAATGATTTTGACCATTGTTTGCACACCTGTTTGCACACCTGTAATTGCGTACAGGGCAAAAAGTTACACCGCCGAAACAGCTCTTTGAGCGCTGCGATTAACTCCGCTCTTGAAGTTTTTTGTCTTTCAGAAAAGTCGTCAAGAGAAATAGAGGCGATTTCTCCTTCAAACATTTGCTATTATTCATGGTGTAGAATATACTGGAATGTCATTCAAGTGGCACAAATAAATAGATAATGATTGCAAACTTTTAAATTTGCATTAAAGGTGGTATCCGAAAGTATGGACAAAAAATATCAAAAATCCAAATACCACGTGACCACTTACGTTTAAGCTCATTCACGTCATCCGCTGTGACGTCCATGTCTATTTTTAGCAGGAATTCCAATCGTTCTTATTTATAGTTTTGAAAAGAATAAATATTTAAGTGTTGATAAACGGTTTTTACTGCCCAAAAATTGACATACTATGGAAAATCGTCAATGCTTAGACTAATGTATGATTTTTTTTCTGCAGAAATTATGTACAAATACCTCCAAACGTCTGATATTGTTACATACATAAAAAATATAGGCAAACTGTCGGACACCTCCTTAAATGCGTCATTCTGTGCTGACGTCGATATCTTTTTTTAGCACAGATCAATATAATTGTGCTTATTTAAAGATTTTGGAAAGAATTTCTTGTTAGATGGTCGTTCTCGATGTGTACTGTCTAACTATATGTGCAGTTTTCAAACCGTCTTTACTTAAATTACAGTTATAATTACTCAAATTACTCAAGGATCTTGTTACGTGTATTTGATATAGGCAAACTGCCAGATACCTCCTTTAAACTTAAGAACCTTATAGTAACTTTAACCCTTAAGCTCATCTTAACCTTATTAATAAATAACAAATGGCAGAGGGAAAGTGGCAGCCCAGATGACCTGTGCGTGGGGACAGACAGAGGCGGATCCATAAAATTTTGATAAGTCAACTTTATCGCAGTAAATACTGGCTATTCATACACAGTAAGGAACCATAACTTCATCATAAGCAGTCAACAGTCAAATTTTACTTTAAAATTTTTTGAGCTTTAATGAATGTGTTTTCAACCTGGTTGGTGGTGGTGGTGGTGGTTGGGGGGCGGGGTATACCCTCACCCCCCCCCCCCACACACACACACACACACCCGGATCAATCCCATGGGACAGAGTTCCTGATAAGAGAAGCACAGTTCCTGCCAACTCTGCTAAGTCTGTTGTTCTCAAAACCCTATGTCCCTGGTACTCAGGAGAATCGTCACAATGTGACAATACCAGCTAAAAGTTACAGGGTTTGGTGGAGAATGTGTGATGTGTTTATTAGGTTTATCATCCCACCAACAGTATTTCAGTTATCTGTAGACGATGTCTAATTGCAGATATAGTGCTGCCTTCACTGTGTAAAGCATGCCGTGAACACCTGGCATGATACCACACCACGTCACATTATCCTGACACCGGGCCAACCAGTCGTGGAACTACCCTTATATTTGCTTGAGCGTTAGCAAGGGAGCTATACCACTACCATTTTTAACGACTTTGGTATGTCTTGGCTCGGGTTCGAACCTGGGGCCTCCCGTACCTAGAGCCGACGCTCTACCGAGTGCGCTACCAGGTCCGGTAAAAATATTTTTGAGAACTGTATACATGAATATGAACAACCGACGAATTGAAAAGTAGAATAGTATTTTTTTTTAAAACTCTAACACTCTAATTTTCAGAAAATCGCCTTCTTCAAGTGTTAAACACAAACAATTGCTCTCTTTACATATTTGCAACCAGGTCCGGTCAGGTGGAGAATAATAGGATATATGCCAACAAACAAATAACAAACTGACTCCTCTGAACTGGTGGCCTGGGGTGGGGGGTGAGGGCTGTAGGGCGTGTGTGGGGGGTGGGGGGGTGGGGGGTGTACTAACTATACAAGTGTACATACTATAGATATCAGTATGGCAGAAGTTAAACAAACTCAGGGCTTAAATGTAATTATACTATAAAAACAATGTCAAAACTATATAAACACATAGTTTCAACCAATGTGAATTGTGTAGCATTGGTACCAAAATATTAAACATAACCGGATTTGAGATAGCTCAACAGAAATGTAATCTTAACTAACTGGTGAGTTAGGAATCAAAAACTGCTTAATCTCCTAATAATGCACTTTGTCATAAACCTCCTCAAGGAAATATCGAGGTTTTGTTCTGTTTTTTCTTTAGATACATCGCAGCGACCAATTATGATCATTATAGCGACGTCCTGCTCTTTTAGTGGAGAAAGACCGCCACCCCCTCCTTCCAACGTCAGAGAGAAATACCTTGATGACAATATAACGGGATTCACACAAAATGTTGTCAAGGGGTGTCTTTGTTTAACAATAGCCCTGCAGCGTGGTTCACATAAGAAATATCTGTTTGCAATGACGAGTGGGGATTTATGCTTGATTGTTTGTACAGATCTAGGGCTTCAATGAACAGTATTTTGCAGGACCTTTTGATGTAACAATGACCAATTTGATTATTCGAAAATATGTACAAGTCAAAATTGCCCAATACCACCTATAACTGATGTTTGTTTGTTTGTTTGGTTTATCGTCTCACCAACAGTATTTCAGTTTTCTAGAGACGGTGTTCACTTGAAGCAGATATAGTGCTGCCTTCACTGTGTATAGCATGTCGTGAACACCTGGCATGATACCACACCCAGTCGCATTATCTTGACTTCGGACTAATCGGCCATGGAACTACGTTATATTTGTTTGAGCGTTAGCAAGAGAGCTATACCACAACCACCTTTTTACGACTTTGGTATGCCGCGGCCCGGGTTCGAACCCGGTACCTCCCGTACCTGGTTCCGACGCTCTGCCCATTGCGCTACGAGGTCCGGTTAGCCAATGTACATGTACATTTGTTAACGCTTGGAGCGTATGCGACATACGTGTTATGTTTTGTAGTTTTGTTTTTGTTTTTCGCTGTTGTTTGTTTTGTTGCTTTTTTGGTGTTAATTGATTATTGTTTTGTGGTTCAGCTTGACAGAAATCGCGTGGCCTTATCAGAAACTAGTCTAAACCGACAAACGTCGAAAATTGTCAACGCTTTAAAGGTGGTATCCGACAGTGTGGACTCAAAATATTTTCATTAAGCATCATGATAAACCATGATACCACACCCAGTCACATTAACCCTAACACTGGGCCAATCAGTCGAAGAACTTGCCTTATATTTGCTTGGGCGTTAGCAAGGGAGCTATGCCACTACCATTTTAACGACTTTGGTATGTCGCGGCCCGGGATCGAACCCGGGGCCTCCCGTACCTGGAGCCGACGCTCTACCGATTGCGCTGCCAGGTCATGGTACCATGGTCTGGTCATGTGACTTGTATGAACAGTAATTAAGCTTGTCGTGTATAATTTCACACTTCAGTGTTTATATGCAGTTGTCTACCAGAGGTATAGGGTGTGTATAGATGTCACGATTATTATTCAGATTTTAATAGGATAAGTTATGTACCGTATAAACTATACAGCAAACAAGAGAAAATCTGCATAATCAAAAGATACATTTACAGCCAAACTTCAATTAACTAGGTCTGGATATGAAACAAGCTTTCAGATTCTCCCGGTCTAGATTTGAATCGAGCTTTCAGGGTCTCCTTGTCTAGATATGAAATAAGCTTTCCGATTCTATATGTGTATCAGAATCGAGGTTTCACTCTCCTGGTCTAGATATGAAACAAGCTTTTAGAGTCTCCCGGTCTAGATTAGAATCGAGGTTTCAGTCTCCTGGTCTAGATATGAAACAAGCTTTTAGAGTCTCCCGGTCTAGATAAGAATCGAAGTTTCAGTCTCCTGGTCTAGATATGAAACAAGCTTTTAGAGTCTCCCGGTCTAGATGAGAATCGAGGTTTCAGTCTCCTGGTCTAGATATGAAACAAGCTTTTAGAGTCTCCCGGTCTAGAATTGAATCAAGCTTTCAGGGTCTCCCGGTCTAGATATGAAACAAGCTTTTAGAGTTTCCTGGTCTAGGTATGTCCACTTGAAGCAGATATAGTGCTGCCTTTACTGTGTATAACATGCCGTGAACACCATGACACCACACCCAGTCTCCTTATCCTGACACTGGGTCAACCAGTTGCGGAACTACTCTTATATTTGCTTGAGCGTTAGCAAAGGAGCTACTACCATTTTTAACGACTATGGTATGTCGCGGTCCGGGATCAAACCCGGGGCCTCCCGAACCTAGAGCCGACGCTCTACCGATTGCGCTTCCAGGACCGGTCCGACTATTTTGAGATTGTAACTTGAGCCAATGGCTGTGCTTACGTTGCTGCAAGTTAAGGTAACGGTAAAATAAATACAACCGACTTAAGTAAAATAAACAAATGAAGAAACGATGACAAATTATATCCGGAAATGCACATTATTACAATGTAACTCGTCGATATACACATTAGAATAGCGACATCTATTAATTCATTAAAGTATGCCGTCAGATGTAGTGTATATAAATGATAACAACAAACACCTTAACACACAGTTGCTTAGCCGTCACCTCGAAACTAAAAGGTTGGTTTACTGGTGGATATTCTGAATGGTCGTTGGTGAACCAAATGATGTTGATGTTTTTGATGTTGTTGATGTTTTGCTGTTGTTTTTGTTTTTGTGCTGTTTCTAGCTATATTCGCCACGTCCAGCTAATTTTTTGTGGAGGAAGGCGCCAATTAAATGCCTGGGCAGATACACAGGCGCACCGCAGGTTAATTGGAATCCTCCACACATGAAAGTTCTAGCCATGACGGGGTCTCGAACCCTCGCGGCGAAGGGCTGAGGAGTTACAAGTCAGCGACTCTTAATCGCTCGGCCACCGGCGTCCCTGTAAACTAAATGACATTTTGTGTATGATCATAAAAAGTCAAAAAAATCTAATAATGGAAACGGCATATACTGACAAGGTGCTCCTATGGCTGAGTGACCCGTATCGTCAACAGTCGAACCAAGTGCCCACCGCCACATTACAAGTGTATCTGAGCGCCACTAAATGGGTAAATTAGCAAAACTGAAGCTAATTACGGTAGCTAATGGCCGACTAAAGGTAACCGGCAGATTTACTGAAGAGCTCGTATTGAAGGGTAGTGAAGACGAACTTAATTGAAGGCATACTAAAGTTGTTTTAAGAGATACTAAAGGTGAATGAAGGCCTACTCATGGGGATTAAGGATCTACTAATGAGGATTGAAGAACTACTAAAGGTGACTGAAGACTTTCTAAAGGTTAATAAAGGCCTACAAATGGGGATTGAAGACATACTAAAGGTAAATGAAGACCAACTAAAGGTGACTGGAGACCTACTAAAGGTGACTGGAGACCTGCTAAAGGGGATGGGAGACCTGCTAAAGGTGACTGGGATTGGGATTAGCCGGCATTTTTGCCGATACTGCGCAGCGACATTTCTATCATTATAGCACAGGGGCACTTACGAGGTGCCCAGGGACTGAACCCGACCGGTCCATTATACTGACACCGACGAGTCAGGCGTAATGCTGTCCCCTTAGCCCCGAGCGTTAGGAGGGAAGCCACTACTACCAACTTTAAAGTCTTTGGTAAGACCCGGCCGGGGTTCGAACCCACGACCTCCCGATCCGCAAGGACCTACTAATGAGGATTGAAGAACTACTAAAGGTGACTGAAGACCTGCTAAAGGTGACTGAATACCTACTAAAGGTGACTGAAGACCTGCTAAAGGTGACTGAAGACCTGCTAAAGGTGACTGAAGACCTACTAAAGGTGACTGAAGACCTGCTAAAGGTGACTGAAGACCTACTAAAGGTGACTGAAGACCTGCTAAAGGTGACTGAAGACCTGCTAAAGGGGATGGGAGACCTGCTAAAGGTGACTGAAGACCTACTAAAGGTGACTGAAGACCTACTAAAAGTGACTGAAGACCTGCTAAAGGGGATGGGAGACCTGCTAAAGGTGACTGAAGAACTACTAAAGGTGACTGAAGACCTACTAAAGGTGACTAAAGACCTACTAAAGGTGACTGAAGACCTACTAAAGGGGATTGAAGACCTACTAAAGGTGACTGAAGACCTACTAAAGGTGACTCAAGACCTACGAAAGGTGACTGAAGACCTACTAAAGGTGACTGAAACCTACTAAAGGTGACTAAAGACCTACTAAAGGTGACTGAAGACCTACTAAAGGTGACTGAAGACCTACTAAAGGTGACTAAAGACCTATTAAAGGTGGGTGACTGAAGACCTACTAAAGGTGACTGAAGACCTACTAAAGGTGACTAAAGACCTACTAAAGGTGACTGAAGACCTACTAAAGGTGACTGAAGACCTACTAAAGGTGACTGAAGACCTACTAAAGGTGACTGAAGACCTACTAAAGGTGTCTGAAGACCTACTTAATGTGACTGAAGACCTACTAAAGGTGACTGGAGACCTACTAAAGGTGAATGAAGACCTACTAAAGGTGAATGAAGACCTACTAAAGGTGACTGAAGACCTACTAAAGGTGAATGAAGACCTACTAAAGGTGACTGGAGACCTACTAATGGGGATGGAAGACCTACCAAATGGGATTGAAGACCTACTAAAGGTGAATGAAGACCAGTTAGAGGTGCCTGAAGACCTACTAAAGGTGACTAAACACCTATTAAAGGTGATCGAAGACCTACTAAAGGTGACTGAAGACCTACTAAAGGTGACTGAAGACCTACTAAAGGTGAATGAAGACCTACTTAAGGTGACTGAAGACCTACTTAAGGTGACTGAAGACCTACTAAAGGTGACTAAAGACCTACTTAAGGTGACTGAAGACTTACTAAAGGTGACTGAAGACCTACTAAAGGTGACTAAAGACCTACTTAAGGTGACTGAAGACTTACTAAAGGTGACTAAAGACCTACTTAAGGTGACTGACGACCTACTAAAGGTGAGTGAAGACCTACTAAAGGTGACTGAAGACCTAGTAAAGGTGACTGAAGGCCTACTAAAGGTGAGTGAAGACCTACTAAAGGTGGTCGAAGACCTACTAAAGGGGACTGAAGACCTACTAAAGGTGACTAAAGACCTACTTAAGGTGGTCGAAGACCTACTAAAGGGGACTGAAGGCCTACTTAAGGTGACTGAAGACTTACTAAAGGTGACTAAAGACCTACTTAAGGTGACTGAAGACCTACTAAAGGTGACTGAAGACCTAGTAAAGGTGACTGAAGACCTACTAAAGGTGAGTGAAGACCTACTAAAGGTGGTCGAAGACCTACTAAAGGGGACTGAAGACCTACTAAAGGTGACTAAAGACCTACTTAAGGTGGTCGAAGACCTACTAAAGGGGACTGAAGGCCTACTTAAGGTGACTGAAGACTTACTAAAGGTGACTAAAGACCTACTTAAGGTGACTGAAGACCTACTAAAGGTAGCTGAAGACCTACTAAAGGTGACTGAAGACCTAGTAAAGGTGACTGAAGACCTACTAAAGGTGACTGAAGACCTACTAAAGGTGACTGAAGACCTACTAAAGGTGACTGAAGACCTACTAAAGGTGACTAAAGACCTACTTAAGGTGACTGAAGACTTACTAAAGGTGACTAAAGACCTACTTAAGGTGACTGAAGACCTACTAAAGGTGACTGAAGACCTACTAAAGGTGACTGAAGACCTACTAAATGTGACTGAAGACCTACTAAAGGTGACTGAAGACCTAGTAAAGGTGACTGAAGACATACTAAAGGTGACTGAAGACCTAGTAAAGGTGACTGAAGACCTACTAAAGGTGACTGAAGACCTACTAAAGGTGACTGAAGACCTACTAAATGTGACTGAAGACCTACTAAAGGTGACTGAAGACCTAGTAAAGGTGACTGAAGACCTACTAAAGGTGACTGAAGACCTACTAAAGGTGACTGAAGACCTACTTAAGGTGACTGAAGACCTAGTAAAGGTGACTGAAGACCTACTAAAGGTGACTGAAGACCTACTAAAGGTGACTGAAGACCTACTAAAGGTGACTGAAGACCTAGTAAAGGTGACTGAAGACATACTAAAGGTGACTGAAGACCTACTAAAGGTGACTGAAGACCTAGTAAAGGTGGCTGAAGACCTACTAAAGGTGACTGAAGACCTTGTAAAGGTGACTGAAGACCTAGTAAAGGTGACTGAAGGCCTACTTAAAGTGACTGAAGGCCTACTAAAGGTGACTGAAGACATAGTAAAGGGGGCTGAAGACCTACTAAAGGTGAATGAAGACCTACTTAAGGTGACTGAAGACCTACTAAAGGTGACTGAAGACCTACTTAAGGTGACTGAAGACCTACTAAAGGTGACTGAAGACCTACTTAAGGTGACTGAAGACCTACTAAAGGTGACTGAAGACCTACTAAAGGTGACTGAAGACCTAGTAAAGGTGACTGAAGACATAGTAAAGGGGGCTGAAGACCTACTAAAGGTGAATGAAGACCTACTTAAGGTGACTGAAGACCTACTAAAGGTGACTGGAGACCTACTAAAGGTGACTGAAGACCTACTAAAGGTGACTGAAGACATAGTAAAGGGGGCTGAAGACCTACTAAAGGTGACTGAAGACCTACTTAAGGTGACTGAAGACCTAGTAAAGGTGGCTGAAGACCTACTAAAGGTGACTGAAGACCTACTAAAGGTGACTGAAGACCTAGTAAAGGTGACTGAAGACCTAGTAAAGGTGACTGAAGGCCTACTTAAAGTGACTGAAGGCCTACTAAAGGTGACTGAAGACATAGTAAAGGGGGCTGAAGACCTACTAAAGGTGAATGAAGACCTACTTAAGGTGACTGAAGACCTACTAAAGGTGACTGAAGACCTACTTAAGGTGACTGAAGACCTACTAAAGGTGACTGAAGACCTACTTAAGGTGACTGAAGACCTACTAAAGGTGACTGAAGACCTACTAAAGGTGACTGAAGACCTAGTAAAGGTGACTGAAGACATAGTAAAGGGGGCTGAAGACCTACTAAAGGTGACTGAAGACCTACTAAAGGTGACTGAAGACCTACTAAAGGTGACTGAAGACATAGTAAAGGGGGCTGAAGACCTACTAAAGGTGAGTGAAGACCTACTAAAGGTGGCTGAAGACCTACTAAAGGGGACTGAAGACCTACTAAAGGTGACTGAAGACCTACTAAAGGTGACCGAAGACCTACTAAAGGTGATTGAAGACCTACTAAAGGTGACCGAAGACCTACTAAAGGTGGCCGAAGACCTACTAAAGGTGACTGGAGACTTACTAAAGGGGACTGAAGACCTACTAATGGGGATTGAAGACCTACTAAAGGTGACTGGAGACCTACTAAATGTGACTGGAGACCTACTAAAGGTGGCTGAAGACCTACTAAAGGTGACTGGAGACCTACTAAAGGGGACTGAAGACCTACTAATGGGGATTGAAGACCTAGTAAAGGTGACCGAAGACCTACTAAAGGGGATTGAAGACCTACTAAAGGTAGCTGAAGACCTACTAAAGGTGGCTGAAGACCTACTCAAGGGGACTGAAGACCTACTAAAGGTGACTGAAGACCTACTTAAGGTGACCGAAGACCTACTAAAGGTGACTGAAGACCTACTAAAGGTGACTGAAGGCCTACTAAAGGTGACTGAAGACCTACTAAAGGTGACTGAAGACCTACTAAAGGTGACTGAAGACCTGCTAAAGGTGACTGAAGACCTACTAAAAGTGACTGGAGACCTACTAATGGGGATTGAAGACCTACCAAAGGGGATTGAAGACCTACTAAAGGTGAGTGAAGACCAGTTAGAGGTGGCTGAAGACCTACTAAAGGAGACTGAAGACCTACTAAAGGTGACGGAAGACCTACTAAAGGTGACGGAAGACCTACTAAAGGTGAGTGAAGACCACATGTACTAAAAGGACCATTCATCTATTCGTCAAGCGTGCAATAACGATTTCATTAGTGTACATCACAAATACGAGGGCGCAATGTAATTCTTATTTATCTGCCTCGGGCAAACGTTCCATAAAGCATCTAAATGCTATGACGAGTTGGTAGAATCCGTTGACCGAACCTTTAACCTGAAGACCAATGGTTAGTCGCTGGGATTGGTGATATTGTCGAGTAATATTTATGTTCTTATAGAGGTTGTCAACACACCATTGAAGTATTCGTTATACGTATGTTGTTTATTGGGCTTATCGTCCCACCAACAGTATTTCAGTTACAGATACACGCTACAGCCAAATTGAAAGATGTTTAGATGTCATGTGACCAGCGTCTTAACTCATGTGTACTTTTACACTAAAGCATCTTCACTTTAAGACTGTTTGGGTCATTTCCATTTTCCTTCATGTATTTCAGTTTCAGTTCCATCATACCATGAGACACATATTTAGGTCCGAAAGCCGATTGGAGCAGAGGATTTAATGTGAAATTGATTGACTTGGAAAATGTCCGTAATTATTACTGGATATGTAGAGGTCGGCTTGCAGATCGGGAGGTCGCGGGTTCAAACCCTGACCGGGTCAAACCAAAGACTTTAAAGTTGGTAGTAGTGGCTTCCCTCCAAACGCTCGGGGCTAAGGGGACAGCATTACGCCTGACTCGTCGGTGTCAGTATAATGGACTGGTCGGTTTCAGTCCCTGGGCATCTCATAAATGCCCCTGTGCTATATGATAGAAATGTCGCTGCACATTATCGGCAAAAATGCCGGCAAATCCCATCCCTATTACTGGACATTGAACCGGCAGGTTCTCTTTCTACAAACAGCCGGCAGTGAACTATTGCTCTTTCTGCTGGAAGCGATATTGTCCTTTCACTACAAGTAGAATCAAACACACTTGTTACTGCAGCAACTCCCAACAAGAGCAGAGACACAGACAACCTTCAGGCAACCAACACCAACGAACGAAATATATCGGTCATAACACCACTACACCCACCACCACCACTGCTTAACCACCGTCAAGAGAACAACCACACCCCAGCCTCACAACATCACCCAGTTTTAAGACCAGAACCTTGTCAATAACCACCACCAGACCACAATAACCATCCTGTACCTCGAACATTACTTTGACACCAACCACCAGGTACCACGAACACCTATATGGCAACAACTTCTACGTACCACGATCAGCACTTTGGTAACAACTACCACGTACCTCGAACGTCATATGACAACGCCGCCACGTACCACGAAATCCACGTTGGCAACAAACAATTACCCATATGGCAATACGTACCATATCGGACCTGGTAGCATAATCGGTAGAGCGTCGGCTCTAGGTACGGGAGGCCCCTGGTTCGATCCCGGGCCGCGACATACCAAAGTCGTTAAAAATGGTAGTCGTATAGCTCCCATGCTAACGCTCATGCAAATATAAGGGTAGTTCCACGACTAGTTGGCCCGTTGTCAAGATAACTGTGACTGGGTGTGGTATCATGCCAGGTGTTCACGGCATGCTATACACAGTGAAGACAGCACTATAACTGCTTCAAGTGAACGCCGTCTCCAGATAACTGAAATACTCTTGGTGGGACGATAACCCAATAAACAAACTCAACACAATACAACACATATTTTTTCTACAACAATCATCAGCCACAATATGCAGGCACAAAAAAAGTAGTTCTGTAATACTAATTCGGGTATGGGTGTAAATTGCTCTCAGAAGCTCACCATACTAAAAGTAATACATCCAGAGATTAAACATGGTATATTTACTAACTTTATTCACACAGAAATTCGATATCAAGTCGAATGTTTTATTTTGAAGTGTGTACACGTGTACTTATGCTATTTGCTTTGTAAGTACAAGGTGTATATATCTTTATTTAACGATGAAGCGCTTAAATTATAACAACGCAATTGGCGAATTTCCAATTAGACAAATGCACGTAACGTAGAACAAAGTCAGTTAATTAGTCCTTGCCTGTTGAATGAAGATTTATTGACAGAATGCACACTCCATAGTCCTGCTATTCTTTCTTACACGTGGTTAAACGAACTTACAAATACGTTTGGCATTTAAAGATGGTATCCGAAAGTGTGCCTATATCTGACATATGTTACAATATCAGACCTCTGTTTGGGGTATTTGTGCATAATGTCAATATTTCACCATCACTAGACCATGCAGAAAACATAACCACGCCTCAGTTATGTGGTTATTTATGGTTTCACGAACCTGAGAGTATTTAAAGGCGGTATCCGACCTCTTGCCTATATCTGATATAGGTAACAATATCTGACCTCTGTTTGGGGTATTTGTGCATAATGTCAATATTTCACCATCACTAGACCATGCAGAAAACATAACCACACCTCAGTTATGTGGTTATTTATGGTTTCACGAACCTAAGAATATTTAAAGGCGGTATCCGACATCCGTTTGCCTTTATCTAATATATGCAACAATATCTGACCTCTGTTTGGGGTACTTGTGCATAATTTCTGTAGGAAAACATCATACTTTAGTCTCATCTTCGATTTTCAACAATATCTCAATTTTGGAGCAGTAAAACTCGATTATCAACACTTAAAATGTTCATTCTTTTCAAATCTCTAAACAAGAAAGATTAGGATTTCCGCTAAAAATAGACATCGACGTCACAACGGCTGACGTGTTTGAGTTTAAACACTTATCATGTGGTGAAGTGGTTTCCTTAGTATAAAATAGCTAACTGTGCAGCGTGGCCCAGAAAGGAAATACATATTGTTAATGGCGATTGTAGCGTTTTGATTCACTCTAAAGACAAGGGTTGGGATAGGATTTGCCGACTTTTTTTGCAGATACTGTGCAGCGACATTTCTATCATTATAGCACAGGGGCACTTATGAGGTGCCCAGGGACTGAACCCGGCCCGTCCATTATAATGATACCGACGAGTCAGGCGTAATGCTGTCCCCGTAGCCCCGAGCATTAAGAGGGAAGCCACTACTACCAACTTTAAAGTCTTTGTTGTGACCCGGCCGGGGTTTGAACCCGCGACCTCCCGATCCGCAAGCCGGCGTTCTACCACCTGAGCTATTGCGGCCGAGACTCTAAAGACAAGTGTAAGGCATTAATAAACAGCATTTTGACGACCTCTTCAGGTAACAATAGTTTATTTAAATGTTTAATGACAATATTTTTGTTCCAAACTGTTGAATACCACCTTTAAATCGGGAACTCGTAATCATCAAGGTTCCTCCACAAACAATAACAACGGCAACAACAACATTTTATACGCTTTTGTGTCATTTTTAATGCTTTAAAACTTCTGACACGTGTTAAGTGTCGTGAAAATATGCTACTAGGAATGATGTAGTCCCTGTATCAACACCCCCTTGGGATTGGATTTGGGATTTGCCGGCTTTTTTGCCGATACTGTGCAGCGACATTTCTTTCATTATTGCACAGGGGCACTTATGAGGTGCCAAGGGACTGAACCCGGCCTGTTCATTATACTGACACCGACGAGTCAGGCGTCCTCTTAGCCCTGAGCGTAAAGAGGGAAGCCACTACAACCAACTTTAAAGTCTTTGGTTTAACCCATCCGGGATTTGAACCCGCGACCTCCCGATCTGCAAGCCGACGCTCTAGCAATTGAGCTATTGCGGCCGATAATACACCGGTGGGTGTGGCCGCAAGGTATGTACAAATGGAATGGTATACGATAGGGGGCACAGGTGAATCTGCTTTAAATGAGTTGTTGTTTTTTCTCACGTTACAACAGCCCGACTGCCGATTATGGGACCTGGCCCCGTAAATAGACGACAGGAGAGAACACATATGATGTGTTAGTAATTAAATGTCAACACGTTTTCGGAAGATAATAACAAAAGAACTAAACTGTTTTCCCCACCCTATTTTAGGACGGCGTTATTAGATTATACAGGATATACGTGTTGTTGTTTTTTGTAAATCACCCAGTAGCCGTGGTATAGGTTCGTAACTTGATAATTATTGCTGACTATACCTAGTCAGTTTCATATTTAATCTCAACACGTGTATTTGACGAATTGCTAAGATTACATTAAATCTTACGACAGATGTGTCAATACAAACATCAACACCTTGAATTGATAGCCGCATCAAGGGCAGGAGGGCATGTCCACTGTCAACGCCTCACCTATAGTCCACGCCCTTGCAGGTACAATAAGAAAACAGGTTTGTAGATCGATTTACGTCTCGTGAAGCGAAACCTCCGCACAGGTGTAAAATGAAATAGTTTATAAGATATTTAGAATAGTAAGCGAGTTCTAACCTTAGCTGCCCGCTGGTCTCTCCAAATGAACGGATTCGCTTAAAGATTTCTAGTCCTTTCTCCTCGATCTACACCATGACAAACAGACACTCTCACACTGGCTTATGTACATAGACACAGCGTCAGGACAGTCGTGTGTATACACTACTCCCATACCCGACCCAATGAGCTCGCTGGTTCCGCCCCCGTGAATCACGTGACCAGTCAGCCATGACGGGCCATTGTGAATCGAACTTACCTGTACTACTAGTACCTGCAGACCTTGGATCGATATAGCGGCATATATGTTGTACAAGAAATTCCATGTCTGTTTTATTCAGGGAGGGGATTTGCCGGCATTTTTGCCGATACTGTGCAGCGACATTTCTATCATTATAGCACAGGGGCACTTATGAGGTGCCAAGGGACTGAACCCGGCCAGTCCATTATACTGACACCGACGAGTCAGGCATAATGCTGCCCTTAGCCCCGAGCGGTATGAGGCAAGCCACTACTACCAACTTTAAAGTCTTTGGTTTGACCCGGCCGGGGTTTGAACCCGCGACCTCCCGATCCGCAAGCCAACGCTCTACCAATCGAGCTATTGCGGCCGGTCGCTGTTTTCTTCAATACATGTACACGAAGTGGTTTATTTTTATGTGTTCGGAAAATTGATCTCTTTGATAATTTTGTTTTACTGGAGAAGTTAATTGTATGATGTTTATTATTTTAAGTTTATTACCTCGTGTCATGGTATAATGTAGAACAGCATCTGTTGCTGTTTTAATTAAATGCAATGAGTATTCTGAACATCCTTAAGTCATGTAAGTGGAAATTTTGTTCATTTAAATAAAGAAAACTACACCTGTTTGTTTAAATAGCATATCAACATAACATTGACATTATCAGAAGAAACAAAACAGAATATAGGAGGCACCCGTGGCGTAGCGGTATAGTCGCGGATTTGTAACTCCTCTGACTGCTTAGCTTTTTACCGCGTGGGTTCGAGTCCCGTTCGGGGCGAAGGACAATGTGGGAAGGTCTTCCAGCTGGCTTGCAGTGCGCCGGTCCTTCTACCCAGACATTTGTCTGGAGTCTTCTGTAGTCTTCTGGAGTCACCAAAAAGCTGGACATTGCTACAATTATCATAATACAGAACAAAAACAGGCTTTAGCAGAGGTGATAAGTATGAGTTTTGTTTAAACATACACAAGTCGTTAAACTTGTAGTGGTATACCTCCCTTGCTAACGCTCCAGCGAATAATTATAAGGGTAGCTCCACGACTGGTTGGCACAGTGTCAGGGTTAAAGTGACTGGGTGCGGTATCATGCCAGGTGTTCACGGCATGCTATACACAGTAAAGCCAGCACCATATCTGCTTCAAGCGGACACCGTCACCAGATAACTGAAATACTGTTTGGTGGGACGATAAACCCAATAAACAAACAATAAATAAACAGATAAATTAAAATGAAAAGGACCAAACAGTGTAATTGGGAAAAGCTGTGTTAGCTGGTGGTTGGAGGATAGTTTATACCATGTCAATATTTCACCATCACTAGACCATGCAGAATACATAACCACACCTCAGTTATGTGGTTATTTATGGTTTCACGAACCTGAGAGTATTTAAAGGAGGTATCCGACAGTTTGCCTATATCTTATATAGGTAACAATATCTGACCTCTGTTTGGCGTATTTGTGCATAATTTTTGCAGAAAAAACATCATACTTTAGTCAAAGCTTTGAAGATTTTCAACAGTATCTCAATTTGTGGGGCTTTAAAACGCGTTAATCAACACTTAAAATGTTCATTCTTTTCAAATCTATAAATAAGAACAATTAGGATTTCTGCTAAAAATAGACATCGACGTCACAGCGGATGACGTGGATGAGCTATAACATAAGTGGACACGTGGTTGTCTTAGTTTAAAAATAGCTTACTGTGCAGCGTGGCTCAGATAGGATATACATGTTTGTGATGACGATTGTGGCGTTATAGTTCACTTTTCAGACAGGTGTAGGACATCAATAAACATTATTTTGTGAGATCTGTTCAGGTAACAATAGTTTATGAAGATGTTTAATGAAAATATTTTTGGTCTAAACTATCGGATACCACCTTTAAGATTATTTTAAATGCGCGAGAACCGATTTTCACACACCCTTTTTGTCGGTGATTATACAAGCAGGAAAAGAGTGGGACGATTCCGGTCTATGATTTTTTAAAAAGTAAAACAGGCACGGATGAACTGGTTCAAATTTTCTTAATTTTACCAGTAATTGTTAAAAAATTAATAAAGATTATCGGTCCAACTCAGTAAAACTCAGATGCGGTTATGAGTAAATATTTTATTTACCGTGACGTTCATAAAATAATGCTAAAATACTTATATATGCACTATGTCAGTGTCCTGTATTTAAAATTTTCGTTAAACTGATATTGACATTTCATAAAAAATGCGCAACACAATCTTCAAATATCAGTCTTAGACAATACCTGGTAGACCGTGGACCGAGTCCACCAAAATCTCTGTTGGTACATTAAATTTTATTAGTTAAATGGACCGACGGTCCAACAGAATTTTCGGCTACATCATTTTTATAATTCTGAATTATTATGAAAACATAAATACTAAACTGAACTACGCTTTACAGCCTTTATGAACCCAACCATTCGTAAATACCTTGGTTAGCTTACCAACTTTTTGTCACAAAATGCCCAAATCATACTGGTCCGGTAAAAATTGGTCCAGTCAGTAGATATTGCCAGCTTGGTGGACTGAAGGTCCTGTGTTTTTTAATTTCTTTCGTGAAGACTGAAATAGTATATCTATTTCTATTGATTTTGTATTTTCAGCGGATTTTCGGGTAACATTTTATAGATATTACGCCATAAAAAGTGAATACAGTTCGGCAACTAAACACTTTCTTTTAAAAAATCCGAAAATAATAATCATTTAATGCCACACACAGTATAATATAGCCTGCGTGAATGAACACCTTTAAGTACAAATGACATTTTCATTCACCCCCGACGCGGCCTTTTAAGTCAAACGTATCCATGGACATTTTATACTATCTTGTGACATATTTTCTTCCACACAAGCCGTGGCGATTAGAGTCAAACGTATCCATGGACATTTTATATATTCTTACTTGTGATATATTTTCTTCCACTCATGGCGTGGCGTTTAGAGTCAAACGTATCCATTGACATTTTATATATTCTTACTTGTATTATATTTTCTTCCACTCATGGCGTGGTATTTAGAGTCAAACGTATCCATGGACATTTTATATATTCTTACTTGTGATATATTTTCTTCCACTCATGGCGTGGTATTTAGAGTCAAACGTATCCATGGACATTTTATATATTCTTACTTGTGATATATTTTCTTTCACTCAAGGCGTGGTATTTAGAGTCAAACGTATCCATGGACATTTTAGATATTCTTACTTGTATTATATTTTCTTCCACTCATGGCGTGGTATTTAGAGTCAAACGTATCCATGGACATTTGATATACTCTTACTTGTGATATATTTTCTTTCATTTAAGGCGTGGCCTTTTGAGTCAAACGTATCCATGGACATTTGATACTCTCTTACTTGTGATATATTTTCTTCCACTCAAGGCGTGGCCTTTAGAGTCACACGTATCCATGGACATTTTATACTCTCTTACTTGTGATATATTTTCTTTCACTCATGGCGTGGTCTTTAGAGTCAAACGTATCCATGGACATTTTATACATTCTTACTTGTGATATATTTTCTTTCACTCAAGCTGTGGCGTTTAGAGCCAAACGTATCCCTGGGCATTTGATATATTCTTACTTGTGATATATTTTCTTTCACTCATGGCGTGGCGTTTAGAGCCAAACGTATCCCTGGGCATTTGATATACTCTTACTTGTGATATATTTTCTTTCACTCAAGGCGTGGTCTTTAGAGCCAAACGTATCCCTGGACATTTGATATACTCTTACTTGTGATATATTTTCTTTCACTCATGGCGTGGCGTTTAGAGCCAAACGTATCCATGGACATTTTATATACTCTTGCTTGTGATATATTTTCATTCACTAATGGCGTAGCATTTAGAGTCAAACGTATTCATGGACATTTTATATACTCTTACTTGTGATATATTTTTATTCACTAATGGCGTGGCCTTTAGAGTCAAACGTATCCATGGACATTTTATATACTCTTACTTGTGATATATTTTCATTCACTAATGGCGTGGCCTTTTGAGTCAAACGTATTCATGGACATTTTATATACTCTTACTTGTGATATATTTTTATTCACTAATGGCGTGGCCTTTAGAGTCAAACGTATCCATGGACATTTTATATACTCTTACTTGTGATATATTTTTATTCACTAATGGCGTGGCCTTTTGAGTCAAACGTATCCATGGACATTTTATATACTCTTACTTGTGAAATATTTTCTTCCACTCACGGCGTGGCCTTTAGAGTCAAACGTATCCATGGACATTTTATACTCTCTTGTGATATATTTTCTTCCACTCACGGCGTGGCCTTTAGAGTCAAACGTATCCATGGACATTTTATACTCTCTTGTGATATATTTTCATTCACTAATGGCGTGGCCTTTAGAGTCAAACGTATCCATGGACATTTTATACTCTCTTGTGATATATTTTCTTTCACTCATGGCGTGGTCTTTCGAGTCAAACGTATCCATGGACATTTTATACTCTCTTGTGATATATTTTTATTCACTAATGGCGTGGCCTTTAGAGTCAAACGTATCCATGGACATTTTATATACTCTTACTTGTGATATATTTTCTTCCACTCACGGCGTGGCCTTTAGAGTCAAACGTATCCATGGACATTTTATACTCTCTTGTGATATATTTTTATTCACTAATGGCGTGGCCTTTAGAGTCAAACGTATCCATGGACATTTTATACTCTCTTGTGATATATTTTCTTCCACTCACGGCGTGGCCTTTAGAGTCAAACGTATCCATGGACATTTTATACTCTCTTGTGATATATTTTCTTTCACTCATGGCGTGGTCTTTCGAGTCAAACGTATCCATCGACATTTTATACTCTCTTGTGATATATTTTCATTCACTAATGGCGTGGCCTTTAGAGTCAAACGTATCCATGGACATTTAATGCTACCTTAAAGGTGGTATTCGACAGCTTTGACCAAAATATTTTTTTTATAAACATCTAAACCATTTTTTACATGAACAGATCTCGCAATATGATGTTTATTGATGTTTTACACCTGTCGGAAAAGTGAACCATAACGTCACAATCGTCATTACAAACATGTATTTCCTATCTGAGCCACGCTGCACAGTTAGCTATTTTTAAACTAAGACAGCCACGTGACCACTTATGTTTTAGCTCATTCGCGTCATCGGCTGTGACGTCGATGTCTATTTTTAGCAGAAATCCCAATCGTTCTTATTTATAATTTTGAAAAAAAATGCACATTTTTCGTGTTGACTTACGAGTTTTACTGCCCCAAAATTGCGATACTGTTAAAAATCACCAAAGCTTAGACTAAAGTATGATGTCTTTCTACAGAAATTACGCACAAATACCCCAAAACAAAGGTCAGATATTGTTACATATATTAGATACAAGCAAACTGTAGGACCCCTACCTTTAAGTATTATTGACCTAATTATCAACCTTTTAATACGCGTGAATATACAACAGTCATGAACAGTAAATTTGAAGCGCACAAGAGTGACGTACAATGATTACATGTTGAATGTGCACTCGTGCGGTTAATTGGATAAATAAAACGTTATGAGGGTCATAAATAAATAGATAACAAAAAGCATACTGATTTTTTTGTGTGTTTCATATCTGGCCTTCTACATTGGAACTTATTTAAGGCAAAAGCGTCTGTATTCTGCCACGCCCCGTATATTACCAATTAAATTCAATTCAAATACATGTTTTCAGCAAGATGAGAGATTGGGATAAGTCTGCATTTTAACCGTTAATGTGCAACGACAATTCTATCATTATAGCACAGGGGCACTTATGAGGTGCTCAGGGACTGAACCCGGCCGGTCCATTATACTGACACCGACGATTGAGGCGTAATGCTGTCCCCTTAGCCCCGAGCGTCAAGGGGAAGCCACTACTACCAACTTTAAAGCCTTTGGTTTGACCCGGCCGGGGTTTGAACCCACGACCCCCACGATCCGCAAGCCGACGCTCTACCACCTGAGCTATTGCGGCTGGTTAGCAAGATGAACATTAGACAACAAACAATCAGACAATTGGCGAGAGAAAAAAATAGTTGTAGAAAGCATAATTATAATATAGAAGGGACGGTTAACATGGAGCAGGAGTAATTGAAGAGAAGGTTAACAATACAATTCATTGAAAGATGAAAGTGCAAAACAATGATGTAATGAATTACTTTAGAATTAACCAAGGCCTAGTTAAGAAGTTCACAGTATTCATAACAATGTATATATTACATCACGTAAGAAAAAAAGTACGTGTGTACAAAAAGTTTTTAAGATCAAGAAAATTAAGTTACCGAACGTTCGTGTGATCGAGACCAATGTGCAGGGTTGGAACCAGGATTGGGGGGGGGGGGGGGGGGGGGAAATAGGGGTGTGCCCCCACTAACCAGGTAAAAGAGCAAAACACATACATGTAAACTTTTAAAAAATATTACGCTTTTAAAGTAAATTTTGTCTGTTGACTGCTTAGGTCTATGTAAGGGTCCTTTATTGTGTATATATATGTGGTATTTACTGCGATAAATACTGTTTTGGTACTTTAGGTTGTCGATTTTTTCTAATGGAGGTTACGCACGTGCATGAAGGCAGATACGCGCTTGATGGCAACTATTCCACAGACCAAGCTTTCTTAATGTAGGTTTAAATGTAATTAACACGTGAACCTTTTTGAACACTTTAGAAAGAAATACAACAAACTGGAAAACATGTTTATTTCAAAATATCACAATAATGCAGACCACAAAGGAGACAAGAATATTGAGTAGTACAGTTCATATATTATATGGGTGCATTTCATCATAAATCTTAACATCGTTTTCATCTCTTAAGAATGGTTTACCTTCTTAAGAGCATTTCATTATATTTCCTAAATCCCTCTCAGAGCAAAATCTCTCTTAAATCTTAAGAGTGCTGTTGATCGATTTGCTACCAATCGCACTTACGACATTTTGTTTAAAAATGCACTTAGGAATGATCATAAGACCGAAATTAAAGAATGTTTTTCAATCGATCTTCAGATTTATGATGTAACGCACCCTAAATGTACAGGCATCTTTAGAAATAAATGGAAAAAAAATAAAGATTTTTACAAAAAACTCAATTTTGTTGAAATAAATACTTTATAGCGAAATTTGTCAAATTACAAGTGGACTAATGCAGTATTGGACATCATTTGTAAGGTAAGTTCTACATAATGACTGCATTTTTATTATCCTTTCATATATCAATTTAGCTGAAATAACTCATATATGGTCTAGTTAAAATAAAAGAATAACAGAATATAAACTGAAAAACAGTGGGGAAAAAAGGAAAAGGAATGGAAACAGTTAAACAACTATCCTATTAAAAATTCATGCAGAAAAAATGTAGGGCAAAAAAACACAACCAATATAAAATAACAGAATATAAACTGAAAAAAAGTGGGGAAAAAAGGAAAAGGAATGGAAACAGTTAAACAACTATCCTATTAAAAATTCATGCAGAAAAAATGTAGGGCAAAAAACCACAACCAATATAAAATAATGTTCTTAAAGCTTTTGCTAGATAGCATGTATACACTTTAATTGATCTAATGGCATATTATAATAATATAAGAATTCAACATTAAAAAAAATATGTGCAGTTAACAGCTGACAAATGTATAGGTCTGTTTTGTTTTAGAAATACATTGCAGCGACCATTTACGATAATTATAGCAACGTCCAGCTCTTTTGGTGGAGGAAGACCCCAGACACATGTCTGGGTAGAACCACCGGCACACCGAAAGTCAGATGGAAGATTTTCTCACATTAAGTCCTTCACCCCAAACAGGACTCGAACCCACGTGGTGTGAAGCTAAGCAGTCAGAGGAGTTACAAATCGGCGACCTCTACCACTAAGCCACAGGCACTCCCATTTGGCAAATTGCCTCTTTCAAGAGTTTTTAAATTTAGCTTTCTAATATGGCAGCACCCATAAATGTTGGCAAAATATGTAAAGAGAGTCATAGTTTGCGTTTAACTCTTGAAAAATGCATTTGCCGAAAATTTGAGTGTGAGAGTTTTTAGAAACAAATATTACTCTACAGTTCCCTATGGGGCAATTTACAACACTATTGTTTATACTAACATTAAAATAACAACATGAGCAAGGTATAAACATAAACATTCTGGAATAATCAAAAACAAAATATAAATTAAAATTATAAACGTGCAACAGAATAAAAAAAAATAAAAAGACCTAAGCTGATGCATTAAGTTCCTTTTATAAAAAAAAACATATGTGAACATGTAGAACTATAACGAAACAGAAAATATGTGATATAATAAACACATTTAAAGACAATGTATACAGAAAAAACAAAAAGACAACAGCTGTCCTTTAAAATTGACATTTTTGAGTAACAGAAATTTTAAAATCAAATAATTATGCTACTGTGCTCTCAACAGCACACAACAAGCAGGGAGAGTATAAAATTCAGTGAGAAAATAATAAAATAACAAGTTGCATGAGACACAAGTGTGTTAGCTGAGACAACGGCTTATCAATAATCCAATAATTTAAAGATGGTATCCAACAGTTTGATTATATCTAATATGTATAACAATATCTGACCTCTGTTTAGGTTATTTGTGCATAATAATCTTCAGGAAAAAACAAACATACTTTAATCTAAGCTTTGATCATTTTCAGCAGTATCTCAGTAAAAATCATTAATCAACACCTAAATGTTCATTTTTTTTCAAATCTAATAAGAACAACTGGGATTCCTGCTAAAAAGAAACATCGGTGTCACAGCGGATGACGTGGATGAGCTTAAACATAAGTGTTCACGTGGTTTTCTTAGTTTAAATAAAGCTAACTGCAGCATGGTTCAGATAGGAAATACATTTTTGTAAGGACAATTGTGCCATTATGGTTTGCTTTTCAGACATGTGTAGGACATCAATAAACAGAATTTTGTGAGAGCTGTTCAGGTAACAATAGTTTTTTTAACGTTAAAAGATTTTTTTGTCCAAACTGCCAGATACCACATTTAACAATAAATAAAAGTTTTACAATAAAGGTGGTATCCAACAGTTTGCACCAATTTTTTTTCTCTTAAATAACCAAATAAGTCAATGTTACATGTAGAGAGGTCCTGCAAAATGTTTTATATCCAGGCTTTCTACTGGTCCCTACTTTTCCTACTTCATCAACAAAGTCCTAATTTTCCCAACTTTTTTTTTCAGAAATAGCCCTATTATCCCTACTTATTTGCTTTCAGAAAAGAAAATGTAACGTTAAACTCAAAATATTTCACTAGTAGTACGTTCAGTTTCTCCATTCCATGTGAATAGATGTGTTAGTGGGTACACCTAGGGATGTCCATCCTTTAAAGCAACATGGTTCCTTGGCCAGTCATTCCAGACATATTGGTCAAGCATGGACAGAACAAATTCGGCAACATAATGACATAACATTAGAACATAATGGTAATTCCAAATAAAACTGGTAAGAAATGTCTTATTTAGCCCTATTTTTGATTAATGAAATTCCTTACTTTGCCCTACTTTTTGGTAAAAACATGCCCTACTTTTGCCTACTTTATTGTGAAGAGGCAGTAGAAAGCCTGTATATCTGTTTTAACAGCTACGCACAAATCCCCACTCGTCACTGCAAAATGTATTTCCTATCTGAGCCACAATGCAGTGATAACACTATTTGAACAAAGAAAGCCATGTGACAATTTATTTGAGATCACGTTATATTGCCATCCAAGTAGTCCGCTCTGACGTCAATATTTATTTTCAGCAGATATTTCTATTGTGCTTATTTCATGAATTTGGAAAGAAAGAACATTTAGAGGGTATTTTGTCGCAATATGTACTGTCTAACAATATAGGGATGGGATTCGCCGGCATTTTTGCCGATACTGTGCAGCGACACTTCTATCATTATAGCACAGGGGCACTTATGAGGTGCCCAGGGACTGAACCCGGCCAGTCCATAATACTGACACCGACGAGTCAGGCGTAATGCTGTCCCCTTAGCCCCGAGTGTTAGGGGGGGAAGCCACTACTACCAACTTTAAAGTCTTTGGTTTCACCCGGCTGGGGTTTGAACCCGCGACCTCCCGATCTGCAAGCTGTCTCTCTACCAATTGGGCTCTAACAATATAGGTAGCGTGCAAAATCATCTTTACTTAGACTAAAGTTTGAGTTTATGCAGAAATTATTTCAAAATTCTCAAACAGTGCAAAAAGTGTTAAATGCATTTGATACAGACAAACTTTCAGATACCACCTTTAACATCAATTTTTATTAATGTTTAAGTTGTTAAAGTTTTCTATTAAGGTTCTATCTGCCAAATACAGAAACAAACTGAAAAAAAACATTGTACTACATGAATTCCAGTGTTACATCTAAACCCAGTTAAACATCTAATGCACGAATTGAACCTAGCATGCTTCCATTTAATTGTTTTAATTAAAAGTAACAGTGTTTTTTTATATATAGATTTGATTCCTATCATTTATTTTACGTAAGAAAAGACTCTAATCTAATTTTGTAAATTAAGGGTTTTGTAAAAAATCATGACAAGCTGACAGACAGTTCTGTATCATTCCAACTCAGAGACAAGATATCAAATATTAGAAGACTTGTATGTCTCCTATTTTAAAGGGGTGTGGATCAAGATCCATTCAACTTTATTGCAGTAAATACTAGATATACATACACAGCAAGTGACCCTAACTTTGTCCTAAGCAGTCAACAGACAAAACTTACTTTAAAAGCTTAGTATTTTTTAAGCTTACATGTGTTTTTACAATTCTACTCATTTACCTGGTTGGTGGGAGGGATGTGTCATCCCATCCAACCCCACCCCCTGAAGCCATCCCATTTTTTGTGTGTGTTTTTTTATTACATCGCGTCTTACATCTGAGTAGAACCACTGGCGTACAGCAGGTTAGCTGGATAACCTCCCCATATGAAAGTTCTCGCCCTGAGCGAGACTCAAACCCATGCGGTGAGGGGCTAAGGAGTTTTAAGTCAGCGACTCTAACCACTCAGCCATCGCCCCCCTCCCCCCATCCTTAAATGAAATCAATGAAACAAATGGCAGACGTACCTTTACTATCTTATACTAATGTGCGTTGGATTTTACATCACACCAACACTATTTCAATTATGTGCTCGAAATACTGATTAAGTTCTCAAAAAGTACCCAGCAAGACCAAAGCAAATCTTGTATTTATTTCAAACAAAACAGAATCCAAATCTTGGCTCAGATTTCTATTCCTGCTTTTAAAGTTGGTATCTGACAATTTGCTTATATTAAATACAAGTACCAATGTCTAACCACTGTTTTCGGGATTTTTTGCACAAACCCATACCTTAGTTGTTATAAAGACGATTTTGAACACTAACTATATTGTTAAAGTGTACTAATCATGAAAAGAATACTCTAAATGTTCAGTCTTTCCAACCCTATAAAAACGCGATAGGGATCTCTGCTAAAAACAGATAACAGCGTCAGAGCGGCTTACCCGGATGTCTATAAAAAAGTAAGTGGTCACATGGTTTTCTAAGTTTAAAAATAGCTCAGCAGCAGGGCTCGGATAGGAAACACCTGTTTGCAATGATGAGTGGGGTTTTACCCTTGATTTTTTAAACTGATCTTTGGATAACACCTATTAGAATGATAAATAAACATGCACAAAAATGGTGTTTTCCAAGAATTAAGAATGTATGTGACTACAGTGTAAAGCCAGATAAGGCCACAGTCCAAGATACAATGCCTTTAAATCTATAAATTGAGCAATTCTTCAAACAACAGATAGTGAATATAAAACTCTAGATTGTCGAAACAGTTTGGATTCAGATTAAGAGAAAAATTATGAAGAATGCAGAATCATGCAGAAGGAATATATCAAACTAACTTCCCTGAGCTCCACTGAGCTAAAGTATGGAATCTTGTGAATAGAAAATAGCTATATAAAATCTAAGGCAAAGTGGTGTATCAAGTCGTGGCTGGATGCAAATAAAGGGAACAATTAACAAACCAATACATTAACAAAACACAACATTGTATTACATAATATTTTGTTCTAAAAACACTCACGCTAACATTTTTGGCAAATTGCTTGCTTTGTTTTTGAAAAACATCGCAGCAACCATGATCATTATAGCAACGTCCAGCTCTTTCAGTGGAGTAAGACCCCAGACACATGCTTGGGAAGAACCACCAGCGCACCGCAAGTCAGCCGTAAGACTCACATTTAGTCCTTCAACCCGAAAGGGACTCGAACCCACGAAGTCAGAGGCTAAGCAGTCAGAGAAGTTACAAATCGGTGACTCTACCACTACGCCACAGGCGCTCCCATTTGGCAAATTGCCTCTTTCAAAAGTTAAACTCAGTTTTCTAAAATGGCAGCGCCCATGAATGTTGGCAAATATGTTGTTTGTGTTTTACTCTTGAAAAATTTGCCAAAAATTTGAGTGTGAGAGTTTTTAGAAACAAATATTATTCTACAGTTCCCTATGGGACAATTTACAACACTATTGTTTATACTAACATTAAGATAACAACATGAGCAAGGTATAAAAATAAACATTCTGGAATAATCAAAAACAAAATATAAATTAAAATTATAAACCAAATTTGAATATATGGGGAACATCAATAATAACAAATATAAATCATTTTTAACAATATGCAATTTTTTTTTTATAGAATTATAGGGGAAAAAAAAGTGACATATTTCATAAAATGTAAGTATAATATAAAATAAACACATCACATTCGGACATTATCACAGGACTATATTTTACACATTGTCTTAAAGGTGGTAACCAACAGTTTGCCAATTTTAAATGCATATAACAAAATCGAACCACTGCTTTAGGGATTTTTGGCTTAATTTTTGTATAAACAATTACTTTAGTCTTAATAAATATGATCTTGAACTCTAACTAAATTATTAGACAGAAATAATCACTCAAAAAATCACACTGAATGTGTATTGTTTCCAACTGTATAAAAAGCTCGATTGTTGTCTGAACAAAGATATCGACGTCAGAGCTGAGTACATGTACCTGGATGAATTCATAATGTGATCTCAAAAATAAGTGGTCACATTGTTTAAAAAATAGCTATATCCGCAGCGTGGCTTAGATAGAAAATACCTGTTTGCAATGAAGAGTGACATGTTTGCTTGACTGTTCACAAAGATTGAGAAGATCAATGAACAGCATTTTGAGGGACCTTTCGTTGTAACAATGACTTATTTAGCTATTTATATATAAGAATATAAGACATAAGAATATAAATTTTGTTCGAAACTGTCGGATACCGCCTTAAACATTTTTAAGCGTGATATTAACGGTTCAAAACTTGGGCTAGTCAAAATTATTTTCACTGAGTCATCCATTTTATTATTTCCAAACATGTAATTTTTGTATTTCAAATTGTCAGTAGACGAAAAAATATTCTCCAAAAATATTTTTGTCCAAATTGTCCGATACCACCTTTAAACATTGTTGTCCTATATATATATTTTGGCATTAAGCATAATAACAGTCTTCGACAAAACTTGGTTGACTTTAGCCCGAGTCCTGCAAAAGAAACCCATCCTGAACTGCCAGATTTGAGCTCTGCAAAGCCGGCTTAAAGACCCCAGTCGACCCCTTTTGCCAACTGACAAAGGCAGTAACTGTTGGGTTTGCTCTTTTTTTTTTAATGCATCATCACAGGTTTGTTCATACTTTTCCATTTGGCTTGCAAAATGCAAAAGAATACCATTGTCTTGAGCCTTTTTTAAATATTCTTATATGTTGTAATGCTCATAGGACTTTGTCATATTTCCTTGTCTACCAGACAGTAACTGTAAAGTCTAACTTAGTCTTTACAGCTTCTGATTTGTTATAAAATTGATCAATTATAATTTGCAGATTATATGAGCATGTATGACATTAATAAAATATAAATAAAAATGTTATAAAATTTCACAAACTTTGTCACTAACGTATCATATTTCATCATAAATCTCAACATATTGTGTGTGCAGTGAAAGTTGTAGGACACAACATTTGATAGTCAATGTTTGAGAATCACTTAGATTAACAGGACTGGATCAACACAGACCTTTAATTGTTTGTTTTGTTTTTTAAATAAATTGCAATTATGATCATCAAAGCAACGTCCAGCTATTTTGGTGGAGGAAGACCTCAGGCAAATATCTGGGTAGAACCACCGGTGCACCACAAGTCAGCTGGAAGACCTTCCCACACTTAGTCCTTCTCCCCGAACGGGACTTTAACCCACACGGTGAATGGCTAAGCAATCAGAGGAGTTACAAGTCGCCAACCACTACGCCATGGACACCCCCAGCTTAAATTGATTACAAGCATAGTGCTAATAACAAAAACAAATATTTCTATGTAAATCCAAAATTGTCGACAAGTTTCAGACTTAAAAAACAATGCTGGATTAAACTAAATGAGAGACATTAGTGAATAGTCTCCCCTGAATAATCCCTCAATGCAAGTAGGTCCTTTCATTTGTTTTACTCGGTTTTTTATGCTTGTTCTGTTTGGAGTGTATGACGACTTGTCTGCCTTTCTTGTGATATGCAGGTTACCAATCATCAACAAACACTTCCATTTTCTTTTTTAAATAACAAATGTCTATTAGTATGTAAATGGATTTTAAGCTTATATTTATACAAAAGAAGAAATTTCACTGTTTGTTACTGCAGTGTCTACAAAAGAACAGGGGATAAAGTCCAAGAATTTCAACTAAAAGGACCTACCTATTGTTTGGATAACCTCGGATATTATCTAACAAGGGAGACAATTTCCATTTCACTAATGTACCCCATTCAAAAGCCAAATAATTTTTTCGTAAAATATGACATTAATGTGATAGCAGTTAAAATGATATTAATAATGTAAATCAGTCAATAACATTAATATTGAAAATACATGAGAGTGATCTCTTTATCAAATACTGCTGTTTAATATTTTTAGGCCTTAAAATAATTCTGCTTTTTACAAATCAGAATGTGATCATCGCTACGCTCCTCTGTAGTTGACTTACCCTAAGATAAATCCGCTAAAAAACTAGTATGTTAAGGTTCATACCGCAACATACTAGTATAATCAATAAATTGTCATTTAAGACGCCGGGAATGACAGCTTCATTAACGACAGAAAACAGTGATAAATGGTCGCTCAGTGGGATGTAACATTTGTGAATTTTTATTCTGATGCACAGTTAATAATTGGCATTAAAATGAATTAAATATTTATACTGTGGCATTTCTTGACGATTTAAATAGACGTATACCAAGAGTTTTCTGGTTTAAATGATTTTTTGCTATAAAGAACGAACCCAGTACCTTGAAATTGCCATAAAGCCAAAAGCATTTGCAGAAGTTTTCTCTATGTTGAGTCTTAGGACATAAAAGTTTTGTTACAACTTAACATACATGTGAACGCTCCTGCTTTTGGAGGGAGACTCCCTCTTTAAAGGTTCAAAATAATTTGAAAATATGGGGTATTTTACACATTTCAGCAATCTCCCTCCCTACTTGGAAACAGATAACTTCCTTCTTTATTTATATGAAAATAACAAATCTCCCACTTTGCAAGTGAAAATCTCTCACTTTGGTCGCATAAAAAGTTCACATGTCTGTTATTACAATATCTTTAAACCGTTCACTGCCCTACCCCAAGTTTGGCTCAGATTAGATATTGCTTCCAATATGCCTTGTAACAAGTTCAAGTTGTTATCTAACAGTTTAAAACAAATTTATGTTTCTTAAACAATCAAATAAACACTTGATATCTGAAAAGGTCCCGCAAAAATGCTGTTTATTGATGCCCTTGTTATTGTTGTTTAATTTATTTTACTAACTTATTTAAACAAATCAGTAACTTAAGTTGCATGTTAAGGTACAATTTACATCAAGTCATGATATGTATGGATGTTTTATGTTTGCCAAGTTGTTTTAAATGTGGTATAAAACAATTTGCCTTCATCTTATATATGTCACAATGTCTGTAGAACAATTGGAATTCCTGCTAAAAATAGACATCGACGTCACAGCGGATGACTTGGATGAACTTAAACATTAGTGGTCACATGGTTTTCTTGGTTTAAAAATAGCTAACTGTGCAGCGTGGCTCAGATAGGAAATACATGTTTGTAATGACGATTGTGGTTCACTTGTCCGAAACGGTGTAGGACATCAATAAACAACAATTTGCGAGATCTGTTCAGATAACAATGGTTTACAAATATGTATAATCAAAATATTTTTTGTCCAAACTGTTGGATACCACATTTAATGTGAAGATTTTTAGTGTTTAAGAAATGTAACTCTTGCAATCTTTACCAATCCACTATGCTGCAGAGTTGTCTTGCTTACATGTCTGCACTGCAGTCACATGTAAAAATAGACCAATCTCTTGGTTTTATGTGGTAAAAGTTAAGAATTTCTTCTTCATTGCAATGAATGGCGCAAGCATGCCTGCAAAATGCATCTCGTTTTCAGTGAACAATGTGCTGGCAGAATTTCATACTGACAGTGAGAGATATGTTAGTTACAAGTTAACGTCTTCTTTTATCGGCGATGAATAACAAAATAACAAAAGTAGGAGGGAAAATACTGTCAAAGACAATATGAAACACACAATTTACAAGCTTTCAAATTACTTTTTGCAAAATTTATGGATTGTCTCGATGCATTGGTATCAATAGTTATCTGGAGACGGTGTCCACTTAAAGCAGATATAGTGCTGCCTTCACTGTGTATTGCATGATATCACACCCAGTCACATTATTCTGACACCGGGCCAACCAGTCGTGTAACTACCCTTATATTTGCTGGAGCGCTAGCAAGGGAGCTATACCACTACCATTCTTAACGACTTTGGTATGTCGCGGCCCAGGATCGAAGCCAGTGCCTCCCGTACCTGGAGCCGACGCTCAACCGATTGCGCTACCAGGTCCGGTTCCAGCTGGAAAACCTATTTCTATGAAGTCTTGTTTTGTGGCATTTAGGCCTCAGAGCATCATCAATAATTAATTAATTAATTATTTAACTAATTTAAGTGTTCATAGATGGCACTGCCACACAAAAAGTAACATCGCAATTTATAACACTAACTCCACTTATTTTCATTGTTATATTCACTGCTTTATAAAATATGATACAATAATTGATTCCACAGTTTAAAATGAACTGCACTGCCACACAATAAGTAACACCACATTTGATTCTATCTTCTTCTTTTACATTCACAACATAAGCATACAAGACATATTTTTACCATATAATGTTTAACCTGTTGTCAATTATAATTCACATTATTTTAACCTCATAGACTTATATATTCCTACTTACATATTTTAATTTTAACTTGATTATAGTCAATTCACGTTGTTAAACCTCACTGTATTCGGCACCGTATGACCTATCAAGTGTCGGTGTGCCGTAAAACGCAAAATACAAATACAAGACATATTTTAGAGAGGCTGTAATTGATCACATTTGATTTCATAGAGACTGTAACTGTCATTTTATTCCCCACCTGAAATAAGTTCACAATCCACGTCATCGCATGTACCTTCTAGCATCAGACCTCTTGCTATGTACTCGCCTCCTTTACGTCTTTACGACATACTGGACAGGTAGCATTCCGCTGAAAGGTGATGATGAAAAAATCTTTTATCCTTTATTCTAACACTATCAATATTTTACCTCTATAAACAAAGAAGCATTCTGCCGTGATAAAATAAACAATATATCACGGTATAAATTGGGACAATTTTTCCGCAATAGAATAGCTGTTCCATTTACTTTCCCTACCCATTGTCGTATTGCAGACCAAGCTGACATATTGTGATAAGTTGTTCTTTCTGTTCACATTCGCCTGAAACTTAACCCTATCTTGGAAAGTAACTGTTTTGTTTTACTATAAACATACGTATTAAATAATGATAAAGTAAATAAATAAAATATGCAATTTCATTATTTAGGAAATAGGTTTTAAGTTTATGTCATCCCCCACCCAATATATCACATTCTTGAGTTCACATACGTATTAATTTAATCACAAAGGACGTAGGCCTGAGTGATTAAATTTAAGCATCTGAACGAGAAACCGTGATATGTTGGGTGTTAAATCATCACAAACTTAAAATTTATTTCCATACTAACATTTTCAACAATATATTTTTATTTAAGAGAGACATGGTGTTTTGTTCAGATGCTTTAGATGCCATTCGTGGATGGACTACCATTGAATCTGAGAACATCACTGCACATCATTCTGCAATATATCAAGCAAAACAAAAATCTATTTCCTAAATGGAGTAATATGTTGAGCAGAAAAAGTGGCTGACCAGAACTTGTAGTTCAATATAAAGCTTAGATTCTACAATTGAACCATTTTACTTACCTTGAGCCATTCACCAACACATTTCTGATGGTACTCATGACTACAGGGAAGTAGAGTTACTTACCTTGAGCCAGTCACTAACACATTTCTGATGGTACTCATGACTACAATGAAGTAGAGTTACTTACCTTGAGCCAGTCACCAACACATTTCTGATGGTACTCATGACTACAGGGGAGTAGAGTTACTTACCTTGAGCCAGTCACCAACACATTTCTGATGGTACTCATGACTACAGGGGAGTAGAGTTACTTACCTTGAGCCAGTCACCAACACATTTCTGATGGTACTCATGACTACAGGGAAATAGAGTTACTTACCTTGAGCCAGTCACCAACACATTTCTGATGGTACTCATGACTACAGTGAAGTAGAGTTACCTACCTTGAGCCAGTCACTAACACATTTCTGATGGTACTCATGACTACAGGGGAGTAGAGTCACTTTCTCCCTGCTTTTGTACTCCGTGAGACATATGCTGCATGTCTCACTATGGGAAGGCTGGCTGGTCATGTATGTCCGTGTTGGGAGTCGCTGTATGTCTGCCTCATTCATTCCACGATTGCGCACCTCACCAAGCCTCTCAGCAAGCTCCCACATGGCCTAGCAACCGAAAACGATACAGATAATAAAATCTTGCCGACTTTCAGTTACAATGATATCGGATGATGCCCCAATTAAAAGATTTATCTTTGTAAGGTTATATTATTATATAAGGTTATAAGGTTTGGTTTGGTTTCTTTTTTGAAATACATTGCAGTGACCAATTATGATAATTATAGCAACATCCAGCTACTTTGGGATTGGGATTGGGATTTGCCAGCATTTTTGTCGATACTGTGCAGCGACATTTCTATCATATTAGCACAGGGGCACTTATGAGGTGACCAGGTACTGAACCCGGCCGGTCCATTAAACTGACACTGACGAGTCAGGCGTAATGCTGTCCCCTTAGCCCTGAGCATTAGGAGGGAAGCCACTACTACCAACTTTAAAGTCTTTGGTTTGACTTGGCTGGAGTTTGTTTTGGTGTAGGAAGACCCCAAACAAATGTCTGGCTAGAACGACTGGCGCACCGCAGGTCAGCTGGAAGAACTTCCCACATTGAGTCGTTCGACACAAACGGGACTCGAACCCACGTGGTGAGAGGCTAAGCAGTGTAGGGTTATACACCTAATCTTCAGTTATATGAGTCATGTGGAGTTTAACATCCAATCAAAGTCTTTTAATCGTGCAGATATGAGTCATGTGGAGTTTGTCATCCAATCAAAGTCATTTAACTGTGCAGAGATTTTCTCCTGATACTGTGCTTCATTTACTGTGAAAGAACAATATAAACATTAAACATAATGTAGCCAGGCATAGGGAGAGAATGTGTTAGCGGTCCTGTTAACTCAGTCAGTAGAGTGTTCACCTTGTCAGGGAAGGGTCTCAGGTTCGAGTCCCAGACTGGTTGCACATTTTTCTCTTGTATGTCTGCATAAACCATCATTAGACAGCAAGTCAGCTGGAAGACCCTCCCACATGAAAGTTATCGCCCTGGTTAGGAATCTAACAGGAGAAGGATTGAGGAGTTTCAAGACAAGCTACTTTGGGCCAGAAGCAATGCTTATCCTATTGCAAAATACTGAAGTTCTTGCATATTCTCAAGCTGAAGCATCCCCATATATTAAATTGTAAGAAAACTCGAAACACAACATTTTTTTATTTGCTAAGAAAGAACAATGAAGACTGGGCAAAGAAGAAAAGGATGGGTGGTCTGTACCAGATTCAATTCCACAAGGCCGACCAAAAAGGGGACATGGTATAAACTTTGAAAGAGGATCTAGCTAGATTAAATATCTCAACAGCTGATGCTATGGGCTGGAAAGCTTGGAGAGCAGCAATGGCAAAATGTTATTGATTGGAACTTGAACTAAAAATGATGATGATGATGATGATGATGGTAGTGATGATGATTATGATGATGGTAGTGATTATGATGATGACAATGATAATGATGGCAGTGATAATGCTGATGTTATGCTTGTGATGATGAAAATGATGGTGATGATGATGGAAGTGATGCTGATAATGATAATAAAGACAATGATGACAATAATGATGATAGTGGTGATGCTGATGATGATAGTGATAATGATAGTAGTGCTGATGATAACTATACTCATGATGGTGATGATGATGATGAAGATAAATAGGTGACAACCATGATGATGATGATGATGATGATGAAGATAAAGAGATGATGACCATGATGATGATAATGATCATAAAGTTGATGATGGTCATGATGATGATGATGATGATGATGAAGATGATCAACATGATGATATATGCTCCTTTCCCACAATGAGACATATTTGATTTAGAAACAGCAAGTCTGAAATAACACAATTACTCTGACTTTGTCCTGTAAATGTAACACTACCTACCTCATAGTTTCCTACATCAACATCATCTGGAACAAGGAAGTTTGGGTCTCTTGCAGATAGCAGCAGCAACAACAGGAAGGGGTCCCTCTGGGAATATAGAACAATTCTAGGTAACTGCAAGTAGTCTGTGGAATAGGGATATAATAGCCCTAGCAACGAATCTATAAATGACATTATTTTACAACACTTCATCTTACAATTTAAAATAGGACATATATAATTGTAGAATGTACAGTTTTAGAAAAATAACTTTATTGTGCTACAATTACATTTCTGTCTGGACCATTGCTGAACACCCTATGCCCAGATATATTGTCATGTCATTTCTACTTATTCATGTCTTTCTATCTGCTAACCAAAGTGACAAAAGGAGGAAAAAAATGCAAACATGGCAGGATTACTACAGTGTTTTTAGACTAAGTCAGTGTAACACAATGCAAGAAGAACACTGGGATGTGTTTTTTTTTCTTTTTTTCTGGTAACAAACCCTATTGATTATGACTTCAAGCCAGGAGCTGAGGGATTAGCCGGCACCTCTGCCGATACTGTGCAGCAACATTTCTATCATTATAGCACATGGGCACTTAAGAGGTGCCCAGGGACTGAACCCGGCCGGTCCATTATACTGACACTGACGAGTCAGGTATAATGCTGTCCCCTTAGCCCCAAGCGTTAGGACGGAAGCCACTACTACCAACTTTCAAGTCTTTGGTTTGACCCGGCCGCAGGGTTGGGCGGTAAATACCACCCCCGGTATTTACCGGTGGTATTTACCGGTATTTACCGGCCTGGAAAATACTCCCCAAAGTGGCAAATACTGGCAAATACTGGCAAATACTACAAAGATGAGGTTTTTTGCCTTAAAATACTACAGAAATCTCAATTTAGTTGACAGTTATTAATGCATAATAATAATAATAATTCAATTACTCAGACATTTTATTTAAATATCATATCAGGTGATCATTATAAGCACATATGGTAAAAATAATTTTTAAATAACTGTCTTTTTTTACTTAGAACCTAAAATACAGCAGGTTAGAAATTAATGCAAATTCACCTATGCACCTGGCTATTGACATTTAACAAGCGAAGCCATATTGTCTATACAATTAAAACAACAGGTTTCAAACATGGGGCTGTAATAGCTAAGGGCAACAAAGACAACAGTAAAGTGTCATAAATTACCTAGACAATTTGTCTAGGTGCAAGCAAGTGGTTGTATATTGGTATGACATGAGCTACAGTGTCATCTGTATGGCTGCATTCTTGAGTTACATTTATAACATGTATTAATTGTAAGTTGTGTACATTACTTGTTAATGATTAAAATTAACCATCTAAAATGATGACTTGGTTATTATTTATAATTACATTTTGAAGTTGTCCACATGCTTACTATAGGGGATATATATTGTATTGTATAAATTCCATGGATGGCAAATTCAACTGACCATTTTTTTTCAGTACTTAAATATTTATTTATTATGAATAAAGTGATAAAAGTGTAAAACTTAAGTATGAATAAAATGGCAATTGATGGGTAAACTTGAAATTATCCATATGAATGAAGATAATAGGGAATATTGTATATATTCCAGACTGGTAAATTCAATCGACCAGTATTTGCCAGTATTTGCCGGTAAATACCGGTAAATACCGCCGGCATGGAAAATACTCATATTTGCCGGCATTTTGCCAACCCTGCCGGGCCGGCCGGGGTTTGAACCAGCGACCTCTTGATCCGCAAGCCGATGCTCTACAATCTGAGCTATTGCCGCCGGTCCAGGAGCTGACAAATCTGGATTTACACTATATGCCTAGTGTACTAGAGGAATCAGTGTTAACATAAACAAAATCAATGCAAAGAAACAAACATGCCAGTGTAATTTGTAAACCTTTAAGGATTTTTGTTTCTCAATTTTATGGCCATTATTTGTCATATTTCCATGGGAAATATACTGAAGAAAAGAAGTTTAGCAAGTTTTTTACGTATTTGGTTTTTGTCTATAAATTAATGTGACTAAAACGTTTCCGTATTGACCAATTGTGCCCATCCATTGACAACATGATTTCCCCCTTTTTTAAAACTACACCATTATGTAAGTGTGAAATGTAACTTTCACGAAAATCCCATTCAGTATGTTCACAGCAAAACGGATGATCCCTCGCGGGTCACAAAGTTCCCTAGGAGTCAATCCTCTCTGAACTTGCTAAACTTTTTTCCTTTAGTATATTATCTTTTGTATCTTAATTCTACAAAAATATTCCCAATATGGATAAAGTAACAAAACCTAACAAATAAGGTACATGCATGATCAATTTGTGATTGAGTAGGTGAGGATTATTCAACACTGTGTACCATAATGTGGATAAAGTCGTCGTCGCCAGTGTTGTCAGAAGGAGTCCCATCCATCACCATCATCTCTGGATCTAGTTCCCCTTCTGGCAGGTCCAGGGTGTCTAGGAAAACAGCAACATATATGGTACTCAGTACTTGGCAATATGGCATGTTAACAGACACACAAATGAATACAGTTGGATGGTTCAACGGAATTAAATGTCTGGGATCCAACAATAACAGATGGACATTGTCACAGCGAATGTATTCATAAATGTTTGTTTGTTGGGTTTACTATTACACTAATAATATTTCATTTAACTGGAGACAGTGTCCCTTTTAAGTAGCTATAGCTTGTTTTGTTTGTTTGTTTTGGGGATTTGCTGGCATTTTTGCCGATACTGTGCAGCGACATTTCTATCATTATAGCACAGGGGCACTTATGAGTACCCAGGGACTGAACCCGGTCGGTCCATTATACTGACACCGAAGAGTCAGGCATAATGCTGTCCCCTTAGCCCCCAGCGTTAGGAGGGAAGCCACTGCTACCAAGTTTGAAGTCATTGGTTTGACCCTGCTGGGGTTTGAACCCCCGCCCTACCAATCCAAAAGCAGACGCTCTCCCAATTGAGCTATTGTGGCCGGTCTTTTGTTTTTGTAATACAATGCAGCAACCAATTATGATCATTATAGCAACGACCAGCTTTTTGGTGGAGGAAGACCTCAGACAAATGTCTGGGTAGAACCACAGATGCACCGCAAGTCTGCTGGAAGACCTTTCCACATTAAGTCCTTAGCCCTGAACGGGACTCAAACCCAAGCAGTGACAGGCTAAACAATCAGAGGAGTTACAAGTCGGCAACACTACCACTACACCATGGGTGCCCCATGTAGATATAGTGCTGCCTTCATGAGCACCTGGCATGATACCACACCCAATAACATTATCCCGACTCTGGACTGACCAGTCGTGGAACTACCCTTTTATTTGCTTGAAGCAAGGGAGCTATAACACTACCATTTTTATCGAACCGGGGGCCTTCCATACCTGGAGCTGACACTCTACCGATTGAGGTACCAGGTTTGTTTTTCATAAATATGATGTGTATTACAGGAATTGCACTATTTTGCACTCACAATGAATGAAGCTACCCACACAATGTAAGTTTCTACCAATCTCACTGTACAGGTATAGTTAACATTCTAAAATGTCCAGTCTGACATGACTGATGTTGTTTGAAACAAACAAAAAGTTCTCAAAGAATTCAAAAAATAAGTTGAATTTGAATAAAATCCATTATTCCTATTCATTAAAAAGCAATGTGTTATTAATATTGTAAACAGTATAATGAACACTAAGAGAAAATGTGAACTAGCCAGTCATTAACCTATATATGCCAAAATAAAGCCTGAGATTTTTCTGAGCAAAGTTCTTTCGTTTTAGTTACGTTTATTTTTCTTGTAAAAAACATAACATTTTTTAAAAATCAATTTGATTCACTATACTGAATTATTATTTCTTAAATACAACTTAATGAACTTAGATATTGAAAGCCTCTAGTCTGATCTTAACATTAACAGTAAAGATGGTATCCATCATTTTGAAGCAAACCTTGTTCTCAACTAACCAAATAAAAGTCATTAATACTTTAAAAAGTCCTGCAAAATGTTGCCCATTGATCGACATGTGTGGACAGTGTTGCATAAATCCCTACTGGTTATTGTAAAAAGGAATTTTCTATCTGAACCATGCTGCAGAGTTATTTATTTATATGTTTTATACTAAGAAAACCAAGTAACCACTTACTTCAAGTTGTGATACATGACCATCCAGCTTATCAACTATGACGTCGATATCTATTTTAGGCTGAAATTTCATCGCACATATTTATAGATTTGGAATGAGTGAACATTTGAAGCGATTATTTCTAACTTTGTACTGTCCAAAATTGAGTTTTTGCAGGAATTATGCACAAATACCCCAGAACATGTTGATATTCTTACATATATAAAATATAAGTAAATGTACTTCAACTTCAACTTTGTACTGCCAAAAGTCAATACTGACTACATAAGGCAGGCGCAAGTCCTGAACATTGACAATTTAAGACTAATAATTTAAAATATCAATTAAAAAGCATAAAACTTATTTAGGCCACTTGCAAATGCAGGTACAGTTGGGGCATCCTTTATCTCAGTCGGTAGTCCGTTCCAAAGTCGTATAGCCCGCGGAAAGAATGAGTTCATGTGGTGTTTTGTTTTTGAGTGTTGAATAAGGAATTTGTTGTTTCGTGTAGTTGTGAGATAACAGTGATTGACATTGACTTAAATGTAGATATAAGAAGTAGACATATACATAATATAACTCTCTCTCTCTCTTCTCTCTCTCTCTGCATCTCTCTCTGTCTCTCTCTGAGTCTCTGTCTCTCTCTCTATCTCTCTCTTTCTCTCCAATCAATACTTTGCTCTGTAGATATCAAATGTACATAACATAACTCACTCTCTCTCTCCCCCAGCAAAAGACGTCCTGCTGGAGCTATATGTCTCCGGGCTGCCTGATTGGCTGCAAGCCCTGTGGGACGCCCAAACATGAACCTGCGAAATGGGCGGGGCTGGCTATGCCGGTTACGGTCAGGGTTTACCATCACCCCCGGCAACACTTCTGTCACATCCTGACCCTCGTTGCTGCTATTACTGCTGGCCCTGTCGGAGGTATCATTATCCTGGGTTGTTTGACCACCAACAGGCCTGCTGACACAGAAGGGGGCATAACAAAACAGTCAGGAGTTGTAGTAAGATATTACACTAACCTGGAGGCCAATAAACAAAATTGGCAATAATAAAACACTTTTACATAGTTCAATATTGCATTGTTCATCATAAAATATTAATTGAAAGTCATTTTTCTTTTTTGAAAGAGAAGCTGAGCATTTATAGCAAGATCAGCTTTCGAATCAATTCATGACAATTGCTTGGGGCTTAAACACAAAATAGGCATCAACAACTCTAAGAGAGGAACTATTCAAGTTATATCTTATTCACTCTTTAATCAACCTTTCGTCTTATGTTGTGTCTTGAAAAACAACAGTTTTATATAAATGTTCTTATGACTAAATAGAATTTAGAACATGTTATTTTTTCTTTTGAAGTGTTTCATAATATTGCTCTTGGAAAATATGCCTGAACATGTCATTTCATAACCAAATCTTTGCCCTAGTACACTGTTGACCTTAATTCACGTTCCTATACAATTTTGGAGATTTTAAAAAGAAAGAGAAAAACATTATTTCTAATGTTACCACAAAACAAGATTTACATCTGATAACTGCGCATCAATGTTTTAACTATCCCAGACTATATTTAGAAGATAGTTTAATGTTTTATAACAATCACAAACTTCCTCTTCCCATAAAGAAGCTGTACACTAAATTTGGTAAGATCATCTCAATTCTAACAGAATTTGTCAGATGAAAAAAAAATAAGCAAAAATAATTTTGACCCAATTGTCAAAAAAAAATCTCTCACTTCCCCTTTCCAAAAATAAAAGAAGCTTAATACAAAATTTTGTAACAGAATCTCAATTCTAACTCTTCACCATAAACAATAAATAACACCTAATTTCACTTAGATAATCCCAGAAGCCATCATAAACTTCCTCTCCTCATAAAAAAGTTATATATTGTATAAGACATGTCTTATCTTATTATCTTAATGGAAGACATTTGCTGTAAACAACCTGTTTGATGCCACCCGCCTGCCCAGCAAGGCTCTCCATTGCTGAAAAGCCAGTTAAAAGGTCTTTTACAAGTTAGTTCACTATTTCCATTACCTATAACCTAAGACACGTCTGCGTGCTCTCTCAGGAGATCGTCCTGCCTGTCGCCGTGGTGACTGATTCCGGTTCCCATACACTCTCACACGTGCATGGGCATGTGGGTTTGTAGCCTGGTTACTGGTACCCCCAGCTCCTGCATTGGTACCCGGCTCCATGGCTGGAGTTGTCTCCTCTTCATCATCTTCAATCTGAACAAGGGAGAAAATTAAAAGTCAATTGAAGTTTTGCAGTTTTCCAAACTAGCCAATGTTTTAATGTTCATGGTATACATGTACAGCCATAATGCTATAAATGAGTCAAGTTTATTAAAAACTTTCAAGAAATATCAATTACACAGCTTTACATGTTTACTTTAAATTACTTCAACATATGATCCTGATCTTGTATATCACAATAACACCTCTCCATATCAGCTGACTATATGTACAGTCAGACCTCAGATGCTCGAACACTGGATCAGTAGTTATTGGATTGGACGAACAGAACTGCCAGTCCCTGAATTTTCCCTTCTTTGTTCTATATAAATTACCATGGGGGTGCTCGAACAGCCTGCAGTCTGACAGGTTGCTGGTCCCTACAGCCTATATCCTTGGATCGTCACACCTTATCGGTCGAATGGCAATCTCTGCTAATTTACCCCAGTTGCAGTCAAACTACCGGTGATCATGTTTTTCACACCTCCATGAAGTGTGACAATTAGTGTGCCACTGTCAGCCTGTACTTATTAACGGTTTTACATTTAATTGATTGACTGCTATATTAAATAATATTATATGTTGATTTGTTTGTCGTTTTATATTTCCTTTTAATTGTCCTCTTCAAATTATACATTTTGTAAAAGGTTTATGTTTTTTATCCAGAAAGAGACTACCAACACCTAATAAAATAATTGTGTATAATTTAGAAGCAACTGAAATTATTGCAGTTAAAGTTGTCTATCTTTATCCAAACTCAAACAAGTTCAAACAGATTTCATAAATCAATCCCAGTATTTAATCATTACAAAATATTAATAGTGACATTCACATCACATGTGCCACAATTACACACCAGTATTGACTTTAGTCATGTGATTGTCCATTCTGTGGGAATATGTTCTCTGACCTCAGTAATTTTCGAAAATGTAACGGAATTATAAAAGGACTGATTGTGACTTTCCTTGTCGTTTTTAACTTCCGTAATTTAAAATACAGAACATGCTTTTAATGTTTTTAATATTTTAATAACATGAACACATGTTTTGTTGTTGTTTTTTTATTATAAAATAAACAATAAGTGATATGCAATCACAAAAGAAAACAAAGTGATCAAATTACCTCATTTAATACTTGTTTAATTTGTCATCACAAAAATTAAAAATTACGAAAAATTAAACAAAAACTTTCTGAAGGAGAGGTCAATAACATAAGGACTTAAAAAGAATATAAAGAGATACAGAAACTTGGATGATCGCGCAATAGTATGTAAACTGCACTTTCTTCATTAATTAATTTACAAACTTACTAATAAGTTGATTTCTCTTTCCCTCCAACTCCCGGATCGCTAGGACTGCAAGGTCATCCCCTTATGTGTTCTAGCGACTGGGGGTTGGCGGTATTTAAACTAGCTTACGACATCGAGAAAAGCTCTACTTATTTATAAACCCACCGTCTGCAGACATTCTCGATGACCAGGCTGCTAAGACATTCTCTCCCAAATGACTCTCTGTATATGCTACCTAAACGGTTTTCCATCATATTTAAAAGGTTATAATGTTTTTTTAATAGTAACTAACTAACCTGTTGCGGTTGGGGAAGCATGCCTCCGAAGTATCGCTGGAAGAGTGTGTGGATGGGTGTGGCACTCATAGGGCGCGAATGGTGTTGCATCCTGGCATGGGGACGAAACATAACCTGATGCAGACATTAACATACATTCTGTATTTGCACTGATATACAACAATAGAATAAGAAAACAGATTTTAATTTTTTTATCAAACATGCAATAGAACTAATTAAAAACAATTATTAAATACCGCCACCCAATATTGATGTCTATATTAAGCTACTTCAATGAAAGTCCCATTGTCATACTTTGTGGTGTATCTTTTGTTCATGTAACTTTCTGTTTCATATAACAAAAAGAAGAAAAAATTAACACAAAAGTCGGAGAATAAAAAAAATTCTTTATTTGTTATTGACGTTCTGATTCGTCAAGAGTGGGATGGGATTCACCGGCATTTTTGCCAATACTGTGCAGTGACATTTTTATCTTAACAGCACAGGGGCCCAGGGACTGAACCTGGCCGGTCCATTATACTGACACCAACGAGTCAGGCGTAATGCTGTCCCCTTAGCCCCGAGCGTTAGAAGGGAAACCACTACTACCAACTTTAAAGTCTTTGGATTGACCCAGCCGGGGTTTGAACTCGAGACCTCCCGATCTGCAAGCCGAAACCCTATCACTTGAGCTATTGCAGCCAGTTTCGTAACGAGTCTTCATCATATACGCAACTCTACATACTATTGAATGGTACCTGTTTCTCCTCTTCTTCTTGCTGTAGACGTCGGGCCAGTTCCAAGTCCGACTCCTCCTGCTCAGTGAGCATCTGTTCCTGTAACATCCGTGCCATCTCCTCATCGTTCGCAGTCACATTCTCTTCTACCTGGATAGAAAAACATCATCGTCGGTTATTCCCCGTTACATAACTTCGCTATGCTGCAATATGAACCCGTGGGACAATTTGCTAGGAAAATCTTGTAGACCTGAATAATTAATGAGGCAGTTTCATTGGTGCCATAAGAAAACCACCATGAATAACTAGCCAATGAAATTACGTTTTATATCTAAGGTTCGGTTTACCATTGAAAATGGCGACCTCCATGCGTAAACATGTGCGTTGGTTTCTATTTTTAGTAAGAAAATCCCAGTATGATGTCAATGAGATTGAAGAGTATTTTATCGTAACATGTGATTTCATTGGAAGAAGATTGGTCTCCCCTGCCTGATGCATATTTATGAAAACGAGATTTTTCAAATTTCCCACAGTATGTATGGAGCGTAACGAAAGAAAGTACTGTGGTTGCCGATGATGGAAAAACATGTCAATACACAACTAGCAGTGTTTATGTCTTACAAAGGTTTTCCTGTTACTTAATTTGGCAAATACATATTTTACACATGGACTGCCCTACACCTGATTAGGTTTTTAATTTGTTTCTGATATGCCAAATTGAAAAACCAGTGCATAATTGTTAAGTATTAAATTTCTTGCAATCTTAATCAGTTCACAATGTTGCAGACTTGTCAATATTACATTTTACATTGACGATATATAGGTATTGCTGCGTGTAGACAGCAAGAGATATGTAAGTAAAAATGTTTGTTTGTTTATTGGGTTTATCGTCCCACCAAAAGTATTTCAGCTGTCTGAAGACGGTGTCCACTTGAAGCAGATATAGTGCTGCCTTCATTGTGTATAGCATGCCCTGAACACCTTGCATAATAACACATCCAGTCACATTATTCACACACTGGGCCAACCAATCGTGAATTACCCTTATATTTGCTTGGGTGGTAGCGATGGAGCTATATAACTACCATTTTTAACGATTTTGGTTTGTCACGGCCCGGGATCAAACCCAGGGCCTCCAGTACCTGGAGCTGAAGCTTTGTCGATAGCGCTACCAGCTCCTGGATAACAGAACAACATGTATTTCAACTTGATAAAAATTAAACTGCAAGATATATGTTTGGTTTTTGTTACATCGCACAAACAGAATAATTGCCCTAAATTTCGACGTCCAGTTTCTTATTTGTGAAGAAAAAACACAGTTATATGACAAGGTAGAATCACAGGTGCATCACAGGTCCGCTGCTCAACCTCCCAATATGAAAGTTTGTGCCCAGATGGGACTTGAACTTATAATGCAGTGAGGGGCTGACTGTTACTTGTCAACGACTATCTGCCCTCAGCATTATATAAACGTAGCTAGACGTATCACAAATTTTCCGATCCATTTTGAGAATTTTATCTGACAAAAATATAACAAGAATAATGATTCTCATTGCTAAATTGCTAGGAAATTAATTACCTTGTCTTCATTATTTGATTTCTTGTCTGCCTCCCTCTTGTCTGGTTTAGGTGCAGCCGGCTTTGTTTTGGCCCTTACTACCCCAGGTGGCTTAGACATGGTGTCAGGTCAGGGATGGTACGGTGTAGTGAACGAGTCCTGATTCAACATGTGATGTCCACTGGTGTCTTGGCCTGGAATAGAGCATAGCAATTCCACCTTCTCATCTTATACTTTATCATGATGCATTTACTGACAAACAACAAGAAATTTCAGTCTATTATTAAATGTAAAGTTAGGACATATTGTTGAAGACTATGCAGCAAATAATTAAGATTTTGATTCTACATCTGGCAGTAGAAACTGGCTGATCTGGAGTTTTTATACTATTTTCTTAAGACTGACAAAACTTTCTTTAGCAAGCTACATGTAGGAGTTTAACATTACTGAGACATAAAATGTAATCCTGATGTTTCTTGATACCAGTTACAATCAGATTACAACAATATTCTGACTTACAATGCAAAGTAGTAAAATATGTTGTTTTTTTAATTAGAGATCTAGATTTAAATGCCAAAATGAAACAGGAAGGAAAATGATCAGACAAAAGGTTTAACTTCATCACAAAACTATTTTCACTTTTTATAGGTGGTATCCAACAGTTTGGACCATTTTTCTCTCAAATACCCAAATAGTTTTTGTTACATGAAAACCTCCCATGAAATGTTGTTTATTGATGACCTGTATCTACTTGAACAACCAACTCATATCTGAACCATGATGCACAGTCCGCCATTTTTAAACTAAGAAAACCACATGATCACTTACTATCATGCTTATTTATGGATATGTCCATGCATGTTTATAAACATTACACATACAACGGCATGGTAATTTCTATTTGTGAGTCACTGGATTTGGCAATAACCTTTGCTCCAAGTCTAAAAGGTACTAAATCTGACATCTCAGCCAAATGTGCTCGCTCTCGTCTTGCACCTCTTGGCTTCCATACAACTAAAGCAAAGCGAATGTTTCTTCATTCGAGTAAAATTTAAATCAAATGCATTCGATCCTTTCAGCTTGGGGGCTCATTAGAATTAGACGTTGATTCATATATGTATTGCTGCATGTGTTTTTTGTCTCTGTGACTCATTAAAATTAAGACATTCACTTAACTTTTAGCTGCATCAAAGTGATAGTTTGTTGTCCAACATGGCTTTGTGAGAGAGAGAGACCTTGGTGTAGCAGCCCAACAGGTAAAATATGTGATTTATGCATTATTTTGTGATAATTTAATACTAAAAGTAAAATATATTCTGTTACTTCTCCTTACAACAAAAAAATAACAAAAATACCAAAATGTAAATCATTTTATGTGAGGCCTAACGAGAGTGTCGGCAAGGTGATAGGTAGAGAAGATATAAGCTAAGTTAGCTCTATTTTGTTTAGCAATTGCCATGAGATTTAAACCATTGAATGGCTGCACATTTGTATCCCTATAAGTCACACATTGTTTGTGCTCATTTGAGGCTGTTTTGAGGTCTGTTCGCAGGTCAGTGTCAGTCATGAAATCAAACATTTTCAGTGTGGGTGAAAAAACAAGGAATGTTCTAGAAACATTCTGTTTAAATAAAACTTATTATGACATACCAAGCACATTAATTGTGGATAATTATGTGATATCCTAAACAATTGCACCAATCTCACATCAAGTTACATGAAACACTGAAGGACTAACTGACAAGGTTTGTTCTAAATTATGACACATTGACATTCCATATGGTTTCTGACAGCAGCCATATCTTTTAAGTCACTATTAACATTACCTAAAAGTTAAATGAGGGTAAAAAAAAACAACAACAACAGATCCTTGATAAAATTACTTGATATACATCCTTTTTAAAAATGTTGTAAATAAATATAAGTTACAGATCTACTAAAGATATTTCTACTATTGTAAGAAACCTGGAAACACTAGTGCACAATATATTGGCTATTTCCAATTAAATTTTGTTATCCATAGATTTACTAAAAGACCTGTGACTAGAACTTGTAAACTTCTCCCTGTGTTTGTGAAATTGAAACCCTGAGCTGTAATTCTTTTGTTGTTAATTGTAAGCTCTCTGTCCTGGTAGATTGTGTACATATATAGTCAGCATGTATACTCACATCAAAGTATGTAAAATAAACAAATTAGTTAATACATTGAACTTCTACCGCTTTACGAACGAATATTTCGTTTCAATCCAGTGACAGTTAGGTACTGTATATTCAGGTTTGGCTGTGTTTCTACAATGGGGCTTTCTTTAACATTTATATAAACATTAGAAAGGTGTTGATACCTGCTAGTAATTATGAGTTCTTGGAGTTAAATGTTGACAGCTTCTTTTCATAGATCAAAATACATGAACAACCTTCTCTTAAATAAAAAGGTAAACTACAGACAGACAAACCGGAAGTGGACTACCGTTTACATTCGCATCATCTTTGGCTCTATCCGTCGGTATTATAACACTTCGCCCTTTTCACACTTCGCCCTCCCTTAACTGGTAACAGTTCGCCCTTGATAAGTAACAGCTCAACACATTCATAAAAAAATCAAAACTTTAACTGCGCCAACGTCGGGTCCCAAGCCCCGAGTGAGAAAACGGGAGGAATGTTTATGAATAAACAAGTACCGCGTGCGTTTGTATACATATCTTATAAAATAATATATATTTTACACTATATAACAAATTATAAATATATAAATAAATAAACCCGTACACGGTCTTTTATTGAAAATTGCCTATGTGTTCCGAACCATGGGTTCTTACCAAACATGACTGGGCCAGACGGAAAGGGGGTGGGGATTTGTAGAGAATGGTAAAGAAAAAAAAGACTATGTGTGAAAACTTAGGCATGTAATTTCATTCCCTTCCTCTCACACCCTAATGTTGTTTGTTGATTTGGCATTGGTCTTTATAACGACCTGTCCAGACCGTTAGATACAAGATGCCGCTTACTAAGGTTGATAAAAGAGTGTGTCTGTTTATATAATGACCTGTCCAGACCGTTAGATACAAGATGACGCTTACTAAGGTTGATAAAAGAGTGTGTCTGTCTATACAATGACCCTTTCCAGACCGTTAGATACAAGATGCCACTTACTAAGGTTGATAAAAGAGTGTGTCTGTCTATATAACGACCTGTCCAGACTGTTAGATACAAGATGCCGCTTACTAAGGTTGATAAAAGAGTGTGTCTGTCTATATAATGACCTGACCAGACCGTTAGATACAAGATGCCGCATACTAAGGTTGTTAAAAGAATGTGTCTGTCTAATGCCTATATATGACATATATATGATTTAAGTCAACACTGACCGGATAAATAACAGTGTTTAATCATAGACAATCTTATGAAAGCCGGCCACTTTAACTTGGTCAGCAAAATAATTAACTCTTTTGTTCCAAATACATGCACGGCACCAGCTGCACCTTCCTATACATTAAGTTATCGTTAGTTTCTCCTGTCCAGACCGTTAGATACAAGATGTCGCTTACTAAGGTTGATAATAGAGCGTGTCTGTCTATATAATGACCTATCCAGACCGTTAGATACAAGATGTCGCTTACTAAGGTTGATAAAAGAGTGTGTCTGTCTATATAACGAGCTGTCCAGACCGTTAGATACAAGATGAGGCTTACTAAGGTTGATAAAAGAGGGTGTCTGTCTATATAACGAACTGTCCAGACCGTTAGATACAAGATGCCGCTTACTAAGGTTGATAAAAGAGTGTGTCTGTCTATATAACGACCTGCCCAGACCGTTAGATACAAGATGCCGCTTACTAAGGTTGATAAAAGAGGGTGTCTGTCTATATAACGAACTGTCCAGACCGTTAGATACAAGATGCCGCTTACTAAGGTTGATAAAAGAGGGTGTCTGTCTATATAACGAACTGTCCAGACCGTTAGATACAAGATGCCGCTTACTAAGGTTGATAAATGAGTGTGCCAGTCTATATAATGACCTTTCCAGGCCGGTAGATACAAGATGCCGCTTACTAAGGTTGATAAAAGAATGTGTCTGTCTATATAATGACCTGTCCAGACCGTTAGATACAAGATGCCGCTTACTAAGGTTGATAAAAGAGTGTGTCTGTTTATATAATGACCTGTCCAGACCGTTAGATACAAGATGTCGCTTACTAAGGTTAATAAAAGAGTGTGTCTGTCTATATAATGACCTGACCAGACCGTTAGATACAAGATGCCGCGTACTAAGGTTGATAAAAGAGTGTGTCTGTCTATACAATGACCTGACCAGACCGTTAGATACAAGATGACGCACACTAAGGTTGATAAAAGAGTGTGTCTGTCTATATAATGACCTGACCAGACCGTTAGATACAAGATGCCGCTTACTAAGGTTGATAAAAGTGTGTGTCTGTCTATATAATGACCTGTCCAGACCGTTAGATACAAGATGACGCACACTAAGGTTGATAAAAGTGTCTGTCTGTCTATATAATGACCTGACCAGACCGTTAGATACAAGATGCCGCTTACTAAGGTTGATAAAAGTGTGTGTCTGTCTATATAATGACCTGACCAGACCGTTAGATACAAGATGCCGCGTACTAAGGTTGATAAAAGAGTGTGTCTGTCTATACAATGACCTGTCCAGACCGTTAGATACAAGATGCCGCTTACTAAGGTTGATAAAAGAGTGTGCCAGTCTATATAATGACCTGTCCAGACCGTTAGATACAAGATGCCGCTTACTAAGGTTGATAAAGAGTGTGTCTGTCTATACAATGACCTGTCCAGACCGTTAGATACAAGATGCCGCTTACTAAGGTTGATAAAAGAGTGTGCCAGTCTATATAATGACCTGTCCAGACCGTTAGATACAAGATGCCGCATACTAAGGTTGATAAAAGAGTGTGTCTGTCTATACAATGACCTGTCCAGACCGTTAGATACAAGATGCCGCTTACTAAGGTTGATAAAAGAGTGTGCCAGTCTATATAATGACCTGTCCAGACCGTTAGATACAAGATGACGCTAACTAAGGTGGATAAAAGAGTGTGTCTGTCTATATAATGACCTGTCAAGACCGTTAGATACAAGATGCCGCTTACTAAGGTTGATAAAAGAGTGTGTCTGTCTATAAATTATATAATGACCTGACCAGACCGTTAGATACAAGATGACGCTTACTAAGGTTGATAAAAGAGTGTGTCAGTTTATACAATGACCTGTCCAGACCGTTAGATACAAGATGACGCTTACTAAGGTTGATAAAAGAGTGTGTCTGTCTATATAATGACATGTCCAGACCGTTAGATACAAGATGCCGCATACTAAGGTTGATAAAAGAGTGTGCCAGTCTATATAATGACCTGTCCAGACCGTTGGATACAAGATGCCGCATACTATACTATACATGGTACTATACTTTGCTGCCATGGAGTTATAATTCACTATACATTACTGCAATGGAGTCATTATGCACTATACATTGCTGCCATGGAGTTATTATGCACTATACATTACTGCCATGGATATATTATGCCCTATACATTTCTGCCATGGAGTTATTATGCACTATACATTACTGCAATGGGATCATTATGCACTATACATTGCTGCCATGGAGTTATTATGCCATAAACCTTGTGGCCATGGAGTTATTATGTACTATACTATGCTGCTATGGAGTTATTATGCCATATACATTGCTGCAATGAAGTTGTTATGCCCTATATATTACTTCAATGGAGTTATTATGCCCTATACATTGCTGCCATGGAGTTATTGTGCTCTATACATTACTGCAATGGAGTTATTGTGCACTATACATTACTGCAATGGAGTTATTATGCAGCATACATTGCTACCACCGAGTTATTATGTACTGTGCTTTGCTGCAGTGGAGTTATTATGCCCCATACATTGATGCCATGGAGTTATTATGCACTATACATTGCTGCGTTGGAGCTTCTATGTCCTATATATTGCTGCCATGGAGTTATTGTGCACTATACATTACTGCAATCGAGTTATTATGCCCTATACATTGATGCCATGGAGTTATTATGCCCCATACATTGCTGTCATGGAGTTATTATGCACTATACATTGATACCATGGAGTTATTATGCACTATACATTGATGCCATGGTGTTATTATGCACTATACATTGATGCCATGGAGTTATTATGCACTATACATTGATGCCATGAAGTTATTATGCACTATACATTGATGCCATGGAGTTATTATGCCCTATATATTGATGCCATGGAGTTATTTTGCCCCATACATTGATGCCATGGAGTTATTATGCACTATACATTGATGCCATGAAGTTATTATGCACTATACATTGATGCCATGGAGTTATTATGCACTATACATTGATGCCATGTAGTCATTATGCCCTATATATTGCTGCCGTGGAGTTATTATGCCCTATATATTGCTGCCATGGAGTTATAATGCACTATATATTAATGCCATGGAGTTATTATGCCCAATACATTGATGACTTGGAGTCATTATGCCCTATATATTTCTGCCATGGAGTTATTATGCACTATACATTGATGCCATGGAGTTATTATGCACTATACATTGATGCCATGGAGTTATTATGCACTATACATTGATGCCATGGAGTTATTATGCACAATACATTGATGCCATGGAGTTATTATGCCCTATATATTGCTGCCATGGAGTTATTATGCACTATACATTGATGCCACGGAGTTATTATGCACTATACATTGATGCCATGGAGTTATTATGCACTATACATTGATGCCATGGAGTTATTATGCACTATACATTGATGCCATGGAGTTATTATGCCCTATATATTGCTGCCATGGAGTTATTATGCCCTATATATTGATGCCATGGAGTTATTATGAACTATACATTGATGCCATGAAGTTATTATGCACTATACATTGATGCGTTGGAGATTCTATGTCCTATATATTGCTGTCATGGAGTTATTATGCACTATACATTGATGCCATGGAGTTATTATGCACTATACATTGATGCCATGGAGTTATTATGCACTATACATTGATGCCATGGAGTTATTATGCACTATACATTGATGCCATGGAGTTATTATGCACTATACATTGATGCCATGGAGTTATTATGCACAATACATTGATGCCATGGAGTTATTATGCCCTATATATTGCTGCCATGGAGTTATTATGCACTATACATTGATGCCACGGAGTTATTATGCACTATACATTGATGCCATGGAGTTATTATGCACTATACATTGATGCCATGGAGTTATTATGCACTATACATTGATGCCATGGAGTTATTATGCCCTATATATTGCTGCCATGGAGTTATTATGCCCTATATATTGCTGCCATGGAGTTATTATGCCCTATATATTGCTGCCATGGAGTTATTATGCCCTATATATTGCTGCCATGGAGTTATTATGCACTATACATTACTGCAATGGAGTTATTATGCCCTATACATTGATGCCATGGATTTATTATGCACTATACATTGATGCCATGGAGTTATTATGCCCTATACATTGATGCCATGGATTTATTATGCACTATACATTGATGCCATGGATTTATTATGCACTATACATTGATGCCATGGAGTTATTATGCACTATACATTGATGCCATGGATTTATTATGCACTATACATTGATGCCATGGATTTATTATGCACTATACATTGATGCCATGGATTTATTATGCACTATACATTGATGCCATGGAGTTATTGTGCCCTATGTATTGGAGTTATTAGGAGTACTAGGTTGTATAATTCAACCGAATTGACGTTAGTAAACGGTATAAATTATCGAAATTAAAAACCTTCTAGTTACCAACATGGAGAAACTAATTTGTTATGTAGTTGTGTTTTTTTCAGTGATACTTTCGTAAATAACTTCTTCAATATTTAAATAAATAACTCGTCCATAGAAAGCAGCAGCATTGGCCTGCAGACAGGAAGCAGTTGCTACTAATTTAAATTTAAGCGTATTTTAAATGTTAATCCGTGCAATAATTAATAAAAGAAATAATTGTTATATTCAAGAAGGTATCACTAGAGTTATTGTTTACGCGACCTCTTCCACAACCTGACACAACGCAACATCACAAAGCGATGTGGCGTCTTTTAACAATGATGTTGACATTGATCGTCCTTCGAAAATTAGGGGACGCCCGTGACGAAGTGGTAGAAGCGCCGATTTGTGATTCCACTGACTGCTTGACTGTTTAGCCTCCCATCGTGTGGGTTCGAGTCTAGTTTGGTCAAAGGAGTTAATTTGAGAAGGTCTTCTAGCTGAACTGCGGTGCGCCGGTAATTCAACTCAGACATTTGTCTGGGATCTCCTCCACTCAATTAGCTGGACTATAATGACCATTACTGAACATTGTGTTTAGTTTGAAAAACGAGTCCGTTAGTAAAAATATAAACATCGAAAACTGATTAAAGATTCATAATGGGTAAATATATATGATAGTGTTTTTTTTTTAAATAATATAATGATTGGTGCTCTTAACTATATATCTTTCCTTTATGTATGTCTGTATCAATCAGGAGGGTGAAAATAAATGGTCTTCCTCTAGTTAACGCTTAAATTAATGTAAAATACTTATGAAGTAAGCAAACTCAAATCTGTGTATATATTATAGTATGTGTTTTAACCTTTATTTATATTAATAAGACATCACTTTACTATATTTAAATTGATTACAATACCGTCTTTACCTCTAGCAGCATGTAGTGTTTGGAAAATAACGCTAGGTTTAGTTAAAGCGAATTGATAACTTTTTCTGATTTGGAGGTTATGGGGATTTCAATGACCGAATGACCAAAAGCGTACATTAAATAGTTTATTATATACTGACAAAGATATTAGATAAGCTACTTAAAGTTGGAATCCGACAGTTTATCTATATGCATGTAACACTATTTGTCCCCCGTTTCTGGGAATTTATGCAAAATATCTTACACCTTAGTCTGAGTATAGACGATTCTGAATACTACCTATATGTGAGAGTGGGCACATTGCTTAAAATAACCCTAAGATTACTCTAAATGTTCATTCTTTCCAAATCTATAAATAAGCACGAAAGTGATATCTGCTAAAAAAGAGATACCGACGTCTAGCCAGACTACCCGGATGACGATATAACACGAAAGTTAGTTGTCACGTGGTTTTCTTAATTTAAAATTAGCTATCGATGCAACGCGGCTCAGATAGGAAATACATGATTGTAATGACAATAAGTGTGTAATGCTTTGATTTTCACAGCGATCTAGTGCATCAATTAACAGCATTGTGCAGGACCTTTTCTGGTAATAATAATTATTTTGGTTATTTTTATAAAAAATAGTTGGTCCTAACTGTCGGTTACCACAAACACAAGAAATATATTGACATCTCTATCATACACAGGTTATACATTCTCCATTCAAATACATGTAAATAAGTACAGCTATTATTATATTCTATTCGATGTACCAATCATTTACAAATCTACTAGTTAAGCTATGTTCTAACAACAATTCACAATTCCAGTAGCAATCAATGGTATCACATTTTTAATGGTTGATCATCATGAAGGTCTCAATTAGGGAGCTCTGGTTTAAACACAGATAAAGCTTCTCTTGAATTTTCGCCCAAACTTTCCTCATCAAATCTATAGAAAATGTATCGCATTTGGACCCGATTCAATTCAGATCACTTATGCGGCATTCTAGAAATAGATATTTTCACGGAAAAGCAGTCCCCGGTCCATCCTAGTAGCAAATGTATGCAACTTAACATATTTTGGCTAAAAGTCTTTTGGGCTAAATTCAAGTTGGGCTAAATTCAAGATAAGAATAAGTCATTTGTGTTAAGTCGACAACAAGATCGATAGAAATTAAGTTAAACAAAGCAAACACTTAATAGCATTAATTAAACTTAACTACATACAGGAAGCTCAATTTATCTTGAATACACTTAAACAGCGTTTTCTCGAATACATATCACGTGTATGTTACTTGCATAAAATGAACAATGATGGATCCGAAACTTATGCAACTAACAAGAATTTGAATAATAAATTGAACATTATTTGGCGTGACAATGACGAAATATTTGAAGACAAAAATGTAGTGCGAATCAGGTACACATACACTGTATGTTAAACTATGCCCAGGCCGCTTTAAATCCGGTCTGTTCTAAAAAAACACAATACACACCCTATCTATATAACAATTATCGATTATATATACATCTCCACTAAAACATTTGTTCATAGAAAAGATAATCGACGAACTATATAATAAAAGTACAATATTTTTGTAATTTCATATATTAACGTTTTTTGTTGCTGTTAATCCAGGAGCGGATTGCAGTGGGTGGGTGGGTTGGGGCAAGGAACACGATTAAAACTCGCAGAACATATCTAATAAATACATTACATCTATTAAATCTTAAAAGACAGGTGAAATTCTATCGCATGTGATCTCGATGTGCGTCAGAACACATATCCGGCATTCCAGACATTTTATTTTTCACAAGGGAGCCTGCCCCGGACCACCCTAATAGCAAATGTGTTCAAAACAACCTTCGAATACATCTTTACTTGTATCTTTAACGGTCAATTCATGTTTTGTAAATGTAATATATGGCACTTTACACTGTCCGTGTAACGAAATCCATATATCATACAGTAAGGTCGTGTACATATTTGAAGAAAGTTCACGCCAGCTCATGGTAAAATACTAAATCCGCTCCTGAATTCACGCACAATTTTGGATATGGAATGATAGGTAAACCGGTATTGTTACATATTCGCAGAGATTCCTGCGTTAACATCGAGTATGGGTTCAACACAGGTGCAACAAATAGAAAAATGTATTGTCTTGACATAAAATGTTACTAAATCTTTAAATGCAATAGTATTGACTCTCCCCTTCACCCCCTCATAGGAGATATTTTAAAAACGAACCTATGGTATTCTTCCGGACAGCACGTTAGATTAGAAGAATTCTAGTTTTATACACAATTCCGCGTATATAAATTGCCCTAGGCGGAATAGTTGCAATATCAAATCGTTATTTTACGATTTACAGAACTTAATTTCGATTTGAATATCAACTTGTCACATCTCTTTAGAAGCGTTGAACAATAACTTTATCTTCTTAATCCACTACTCACAGATCTACCGAATACGTTTCTTTATTTTACAATATCATCACCGATATGTGTATTTGAATTGCTGCAGATAAATCAGTTATGCATAATTCTAACTGAACCACACATCTCGTAGCTATTAATTGTTTGTAAAGTTTATATACTGTATACATATAAACATTATATACTAACTAGATATTATACACTATTACTAAAATTAACACCTTGGTGGTCACGGCTGCAGTTGTTTAAACAAAATAACACTGAAAATCGATTGATGATTGTTTATTTAACAACTGTCGGACATTATTGCATTCATGCACAAACCGCTACATGTTGCAGGAATGATAACTCATGTATATAAACAAAATGCGAATAGTATGAATTGTTTTACATGTAATTAAAATTTATTAATTTCTGAAGAAAACTGAAACGAATGCTAAATAATTCAGCATTGTAGAAATGTATTGATGACGTTGCGTCTTTTTGTTGATTTTGCGGGAAAACTTATTATCCTCGTGCGATGACGTCATATTGTTATGCTTAATGACGTAATTGTTTTGATGTTGATGTAAAATATACAAACATGGCGAACTGAGACGAAAACAACAAACTGAATTGAAATAAACCTTTTACTGTATGAACGTTTGAACAAAATACTTAATGGAAATAAAACAATACATCTACATACTTATCTGTAACATTTATAGACACGTTTTAATTTCATTTTATTCCTAAAAAAAATGTCGATGGAAGATTGTTTTGCTAAAATGTTAATTTAATTCCACTTTTATAACGAGTCACTAATTCACAAAATGTCACAATCAGCAACAAAAGGAGAAACACAAATGGAAAACAAAATGTCCGGCAATAATTAATATAAACTTTACTTCCATTCCACCATCAGAAGCTGATCACTGTTCCCACCTCCGACATACAAGGAACTCCTGTTCACATCATAACTGAGGCAGAGAGGATCCCACGTGATCCCATCTTCCTTGGACAATATCTGACCTACCACGTGACCATCCTCGGTCACCTTGACTACGTTGTGTGAGTTCCCTCCACACACAAACACGTGACCGTGATGGTCAGTGGTCACACCCCAGGCATAAGACAGTCCGAGATCCTGCTGGGAGAGACAGAATATCTGCCTCCCGTCCGTGCCGACACATACAAGACCTCTCTTCCCGTCAGCCACATAGACTCGGTCGCCGGAACTGTTCACGGCGATGTGTCGGATGTCAGAGAACAGTTGCCGGCCGTCGGTGTCCATGGAGATCTCCCTCAGCTGCCTGCCACTACTCACATCGTGTACATGCAAGATGGTACCACCCCACACAGCACAGTACAGCAGTCCGCCATGACAAGCGATCCAGCCGGTCTTATGTCCCAACTCGACGGTTCGTGTCCTGGTCAGACTGTCAGTGTTGTACACATGGACTTGGGTAGAACCAAGGTCAGAGGCAACCTGGAAATACAGAAATGTAGACCAGAGTAAAACATTGTAAATGGACAGATTGTGTTGGTGACAAAATACACGTCAGCGTCCATAGTCGTAAATGATGCAACCTGAAAATACAGGGAGAGGAAACAGAACATTAATAAAGTCGTTGGCCCGTATACACCAACCATTCTTAAGTAAACACTGTAAAGCATTCGATTTTAATTCACAATACCTGCAGCGTATATAAAGCTGAAAGTCTGGAATGTTGCATGACAATTTATCTTTGATATTTTATGCTTGAATTAATAGTTTAACTACGTATAAAAGCTTAGTTTTCTTGGTATGAAATGGTGTCTTGTTCTCAAGTTATGACTTGGACTAAACAATGCTTGGTGAATACAGGCCTTTATGTCGTGGTACAAGTTCGGTTGATTTGTTTGCGGTGGAGCAAACATGGCCGACAGAATAATCATCCAAACAACAACCTGAAAATATAGACATGTAAAGCAGGTAAACATTAAAATTAAATTGTAAACAAATGCTACAAAAATGGCAATCTTTAGTCGTTCATAGTCGGCCAGCTTGCTAGTGCCTGGTCTATATATTGGAAAGAAATGCGACTCAGTAACCTGAAAATAACCGCCCGACAAAAACAGATCTACACACTTGATACACTCGCTGTCCTCCTGGCTATGTTCTGCTTGAGTAGTGAAGACAGGGGAAAGTCGCCATTTGTGTCTGAAAATGTAAACACAACGTCATGCATGCAACTATATACAATAACTAAAATAAAAGACACTCAACATTTAAAATCGAGTTTAATCTAGTTACATATTGCTCTCTAAATCAATAACAGATAAAAGTCTACGGTACTCACAGCAAACGTACAAAATGCATTGTGTCTAGTCATCAACCAGAAACAGAAATCTAAATTACATTCATGGTTTTCAAACAGAATTTTAACTACAGTTACGCATAAAGCAATTTTAAAATGCAAATATTTAAAAGTATTATTATAGTATACAAACTTATACTGAACAAGATATCTCTACTTATTATTTCCTCAAGGCCTCACAGAATCCATCCCACTTTGGCAAAGTTCGTGAACGCGTAACTTGTTGTTTTTCCAAATATTTATGACGTCATATTTTGTCGCGTGACAAATGGAATGTGAACAACTGTTTGTATACATGTACGCGATAACATATATTCTCAGAATATTACTTAATGATTAATTAGTGCAATTTCGGAGTATACATCACGATTATTTTGAATTTTATCACATGATCGCAAAACGACGATTAACCTTTTCCACTTCATTTTCTTCATTTCCGATTTGCCATTTTTACTAAAAAGCGGTTATTATTGCAATCGTGCGTGTGCCCGTGCGCGCGTTTGTGTGTGCGCACGTGCATGTTTGTGTAAACAGAGCATTGTAAAGGTAGCTTCGAAAGTTTGCACCTTTCCTTCAGAGTAAAGAACAATGTCATTCCTTGACATTTAATAACAAAATGAGGAAATCATTACCGGCTGTTAAACCTAGTTTGAAATGAAACAGCCGTTTATTATCTCACAGTCTCTCCGCTTACTTACCCTAAAAGAGCAGGGATCCATGGGTGCGGGCGGATGGGGGATGCATCCCACACTAACCAGGTAAAAGTGTTAAGTTGTGAAAACACATACATGTAAGCTTAAAAAGCTAAGCGTTTTACTAAGCGTTTCAATTTTGTCCGTTGACTGCATAGGTCGAAGTTAGGGTCCATTACTGTGTATAAATATTTAGTTTTTACTGTGATAAAATAGAAAGGACCCCACCAAAAATTTCTGGATCCGCCCCTGAAAAAGAGCTCTACTATGACAGCATATTGTGAAATATATTCTTAGTAACAATGTCTTACTAACAGTGTCTCTGACCAAACTGGCACCCAAAAGCGACCACAAACTTCTGCCTTCCCGAACGCATGCCAAATGATGGTGGCGGCAATCTAAGTACGACTATAAACGTTGGTTCAAATATATCGCGTAGGCTATGAATATATTACATATTTTGAATAAATTCAATTCCTATACTGTAACTTAATAAAGTGTGTTTTTTGTTGTGTTTTTTGTTTTTGTTTTGGGGGTTGTTTTTTTGTAAAAGACATTAAACTCGAATGCTGGTGTAAATAAATGTCATAATTTGTCTTATTTTATCGCTGAATATATCACAATGATGACTATAAATCTCCAGAATGTCAATCACAGTTCCGGTACCGAAAATAGTTTCTGTATCAATTACAATAAAGTCAGGCAATACCGGGTACCTGTATGCAAACAGTGATTCAAATGTACATCTCTTATGTTAAGTAATTTGGAAACTTTTTTCGCTTTGCACATATATCTCCGTATAGTAAATATTTTTATCTCTCTTTCACCAACTTTGTGTCTTTAAGTATTTCAAAATATATCTATCTCTCTCATCTTGTTCCAGAAGACTTATTAATTTCCTAGCGTATTTCTCTCAGCATATTTCGTATCTCTTACCTTAGTTTTCTTATCGTTTCCCCAATCTCTCTTACTCTCCCTCAACCTGTCGAATTATCTTTATCTCCCAAGTATATCGTTTCCTCCCACTTCCTTTTCAAGATGTCTCCTCATTTGAACATTTCTTATATAATCTTAAACTAAACCAAAAGAAGGAGTGCAAGCGGCCAAGTGATTTATCAGTCATGTCTACATGTCTTCAATCAGACCTGCTGTGTACTGGTTGACATTTGCCTGGGGTCTTCGCCCACAAAAACAGCTGGACGCCGCTACATTGTCTTTCAATAAATATCTGACTGGTTGACATTTGTCTGGGGTCTTCGCCCACAAAAACAGCTGGACGCCGCTACATTGTCTTTCAATAAATATCTGACTGGTTGACATTTGTCTGGGGTCTTCGCCCATAAAAACAGCTGGACGCCGCTACAATGTCTTTCAATAAACATCTGTATCTTCATACGCATTTCCTTTTCTGACAAAGTTATTTTATGCCTTGTACCCCTCTTTTGCTTTCAGGAAGTTTCCTTTATTATTGCCTTCAATGTGTCACTTCGTTTCAGATTAGAGAGTCTTGATAACAAGTTGTCTGTGGCGCTATGAAGCTTTTACCAACAATCAGATACAGAACAAATAGAAAACACACCGCATGTTTATCTCAGTCATAAACGACACAATGCTTAGAGTGACATCAGAATTATAAGCGGACTGCATCTCAGTCATAAACGACACAATGCTTAGAGTGACATCAGAATTACGAGCGGACTACATATCAGTCATAAACGACACAATATTTAGTGTAAATAACATCAGAATTATGAGAGGATTGTATCTCAGTCATAAACCACACAATGCTTTCATTGAGTAACATCAGAATTATGGGCTGAATGTATCTCAGTCATACACCACACAAGGCTTGCAACAACTTCAGAAGAAGGCGAGAACTGTATCTCATTCATAAACGATACAAAGCTTACAGTGAGCAACATCAGAACTATGAGCATAGGGTAGCTCAAACTGTTGTAGCTTCAAAAATCCCAAAATCAAAACACTAACTCTGGTAAGTGTTAGACAAGATTTCCAAATTCTTCCAATATAACCATATACGGAAAATGGTCATTTTTATGGATCACACTGACAATTATTTGAACATGCTTGATACAAGGCCACCTAACGAAAATGCATAGCAAATATCACTGCCCTGAATTTTGTGATTTTAAGATTTTCTAAGTATTCCTAAAAAGCAGAAAATGGCCATGTCCCTGATGGCCATGTTTGATGAGTGAACAAAATTCTTGGAATAATCTTAATACAAGGCCACCAAAGGAACAGGTAAACCAAATATTAAGACTATAGCTCTTGCAGGTTCTCAGATTTTCCAAGTTTTTCTTTAAATGTCATTCATGGAAAATGGCTTAGCCCAAAGCGGCCATATTTTGAGACGGATCAAAATTCTTTGAACAAATATAACACACACACACACACACACACACACACAATATATATATGAGCTGGCTCCCATGTTTTCTGACGGATCAAAATTCTTTGAACATTTTATCTTGGCCCTGTTTGCTGATACTTGTGAAGTTGTGAGAAAGTTTTATTGAGGTTCTGCTAGCAGTTTCAGGGGAGATGACGTTTAAAGGATGTTGACGGATGAGTGACAAGTTATATGACATGTTATACGAGATTCTGGGCACCTGATGGTGGACATTCACAGAAGCTCACACTAAGCCTAAGTTCAGGTGAGCTAAAACGCAATCTCTTTCTCAGTATGAATTAGCAATTGATATATATAAGTAAACAGTTTCTTTCGAAAAGGACATTTCGTGATGTCCTAGGTTCTTTTGTTAAAATCGGTATGTTCACTTTGGTCTAATGTTATTTTTTGAACATGTCCCTGATATCACGCTCAGACACATTATCAACAAGTCATTAAAATGGTAGTGGTATTGTTCCATAGCTAACGCCCAAGCAAATATATGAGTAGCTTCACGACTGGTTGGCCCGGCATCCTGTGACTGGGCGTGATATCATGCCAGCTGTTCATGGCATACTATATACAATAAAGGCAGCACTACATCTGCTTCAAGTGAACACCGTCTCCAAATAAAGTGAAAATGTTGGTGGGATGATAAAAGTAATAAACAAATGTGTCTCTTTCCGGAAATGATATGAATTGCAACATAAAAATACGACATGGAAATACATGTACCCAAATACAATTACCTGTTTAGTATAAAGTAATGCACACACTTAAAAATCATGTAGTTTTATTATTATTTTTAAGCCTTTTGAGACAATATGCTCTGCATAAATTATTACGAGGAGGCGCCAATGACTCCTCTGACTGCTTAGATTCCCACTATGCGAGTCCCGTTTGAGAGACAGGACAAAATGTAACAAGGTCTTTCAGCTGACCATCGTTTTATCCGATGGTCTACCTAGATATTCGTCTTGCGTCTTCCTCCACCAAGATAGCTGGACGTCGCTTTAAATATAATGATCATAACTGGTTTACAATCAAGTTTATTTGTGCCCACTTTCTGGATAGAACTAGCCCTCGGGTACCAAGTACATGCAGCACGGTGCAATAAATTGTCTCGCTGAAGGACTAACATCAGCGTGATCCGTTCGTGTTTCGAATGTGGGACTCTCAGATCCAAAGTCCAATCTCTCAAAAAAAACTAAACCATGGACGGCCACTTCAGCTTGGTTGGAAAATGCTGTTGTATTATATTAATTTGAACACACCCATTATTACAATATCATGCACATGCAGCGTTGTAGACATAAACTTATTTTAATTCTTTAACTGTTGGAATATCTGGAGTGTCAATATGATACATGATAGTGTACTAGTGTACATCCCAACAAATTTACCAAACAGACATGAAAAGCATACTTACTGCTACCTCTTGCGGACCAATACAGCATACGTCTTTGGGTTTCCATCTGTACAACAGTACTTGGTTACCTTGCTACTTGACGGGTCTACAAGCTTCAGTCTTCCGTTACTGTCATCAGATACCACTAGACTTCCATCATTTAGGTGACAGCAATCATAAATACTACAGCTGGTAAAATCCTCTGGTATACGGGTGTTGATTTTTCTAACTTGTTTACTGTAAAGAGCCTTTTCCACTGATGGTTTCTTTCCTGGTCTCACCACTGGTATATCTCCATGCTTTATCTACTGGTGTCCTTAATGTCGCCTGTACTGGTCTGTTTACTTCACCTTCTACAGTACACTCAGGGTTGACATCCTGTACCATTTGTACTGTCTTCTTCAATAAGGGAAGTGAAGCAGTTGAGGTAGTCAGATATCTTCATGTCAGTCGTACATTTGAATTGATGTCCATTAATCAGACTGTCCTGACTCGTTACAAAGAGCATCGACTTTTGGGGCAATAGTCTGACCCTTCTTTTTAAGGACAAACGTATTGGCTTTCCAGTTTTTTGACTTTGTAATTTTATCTAAACTATTGATTTATCTTATCTTTAGTTAAAGCACAGGCCAGTCGATGTTGTTTGGCGACTGAAAGAAGCTCTTCTTGTTTACTTTTGATATCTTTTTTACCCTTCTCTCTCAGCTGCTTAATTTTTGACAACAATTTCTTCGCATAGTCTTCCAGATCTTTAAGAAAACCATCACCACTCTGCTGAATATTAGCCACGTGCTTATCTAAAGCTTCAATAGCTTTGTTAATATTGTCCAGAGCCGATTTTAGCTGTGCTGGGACTGCTTGTATCTCGGGGTCAGCATTGAGCTCATCTGAAGATTCCCTTATATTTTGGGGTCTTGACATTTCCTGGAAAGAAATGGATAATTGTCATTGAAGTCATTGCAGCGACGCAACCGTGGTCATTAGCAGTAAATGTGATGAATAACACGGACACTGTCTGGTAAAAACACCCGACAAAACAGGCAAACTGAAGACCCTACAGTAATGACAGCATGTGTGGATTGACAGTCAGTGACAGCATGGTGAATGACATGTGACAGCATGTGTGGATTGACAGGTCAGTGACAGCATGTGTGTGACAGTCCGACAGCATGTGTGGATGACAGGTCAGTGACAGCATGTGTGGATTGACAGCAGGGTGAACAGGTCAGTGACGCATGTGGGATTGACAAGTAGTCAGTGACACGTAGCATGTGGGTGGAAGCAGTGACAGGTCAGTGACAGCATCGTGATTGACAGGCAGTGACAGCATGTGTGGATGACAGGTCATGTGTGGATGACAGGTCAGTGATAGCATGTGCAGATTGACAGGTCAGTGACAGCATGTGTGGATTGACAGGTCAGTGACAGCATGTGTGGATTGACAGGTCAGTGACAGCATGTGTGGATTGACATGTCAGTGATAGCATGTGTGAATTGACAGGTCAGTGACAGCATGTGTGGATTGACAGGTCAGTGACAGCATGTGTGGATTGACAGGTCAGTGACAGCATGTGTGGATTGACAGGTCAGTGACAGCATGTGTGGATTGACAGGTCAGTGACAGCATGTGTGGAATGACAGGTCAGTGACAGCATGTGTGGATTGACAGGTCAGTGATAGCATGTGTGGATTGACAGGTCAGTGACAGCATGTGTGGAATGACAGGTCAGTGACAGCATGTGTGGATTTACAGGTCAGTGACAGCATGTGTGGATTGACAGGTCAGTGACAGGTCAGTGACAGCATGTGTGGAATGACATGTCGGTGATAGCATGTGCAGATTGACAGGTCAGTGACAGCATGTGTGGATTGACAGGTCAGTGATAGAATGTGTGGATTGACAGGTCAGTGATAGCATGTGTGGAATGACAGGTCAGTGATAGCATGTGTGGATTGACACGTCAGTGACAGCATGTGTGGATTGACACGTCAGTGACCGCATGTGTGGATTGACACGTCAGTGACAGCATGTGTGGATTGACAGGTCAGTGATAGCATGTGTGGATTGACAGGTCAGTGACAGCATGTGTGGATTGACAGGTCAGTGACAGCATGTGTGGATTGACAGGTCAGTGACAGATCAGTGACAGCATGTGTGGATTGACAGGTCAGTGACAGCATGTGTGGAATGACAGGTCAGTGATAGCATGTGTGGAATGACAGGTCAGTGACAGCATGTGTGGATTGACAGGTCAGTGATGGCATGTGTGGATTGACAGGACAGTGACAGGTCAGTGACAGCATGTGTGGAATGACATGTCAGTGATAGCATGTGCAGATTGACAGGTCAGTGACAGCATGTGTGGCATGTGTGGATTGACAGGTCAGTGATAGTATGTGTGGATTGACAGGTCAGTGAAAGCATGTGTGGAATGACAGGTCAGAGACAGCATATGTGGATTAACAGGTCAGTGACAGCATGTGTGGATTGACAGGTCAGTGATAGCATGTGCGGATGGACTGGTCAGTGACAGCATGTGTGGATTGACAGGTCAGTGATAGCATGTCTGGATTGACAGGTCAGTGATAGCATGTGCGGATGGACAGGTCAGTGACAGGCTATGTGGATTGACTGGTCAGTAGCTTAGAACATAATCACATTTCATATTACTTAACATAATGTTCAGTTCAATTGTAAAACATGGGTTGTAGTTTTGCTGCAAATATATGCCAAATCATAACTACCAAAGTTTACATTTGTTGAAGTTAAACATGTTTTAAAGCCTTCCATATTCAATATTTATACCAAAATATAATTTCAAAGATGTCAAATGCACAATACCTTTAAAAAATCTAATATGCTAATAATATAAAGTATTATCATTATGCTATGAATCAAATGAAAATAATTTAAAGAATGGTACTAATGACCACAATGCATGTGATTGGGTGGTTTTTTTAATTGTATTGACACTTAATAAAACAGCTGGTCATAACATAATGTGCCTGCCATATTTACCAAGTTGAATTAATACTGTTTGTCAATGAGTCATTAAAAGTGTAGTAAGTAGTAAGAATGCACTTTTAATTGCACCAATATCAAGGTGACTACTATGATGGTCACCAGGCATTTTTGTGGTGTGTGTGTGTGGGGGGGGGGGGATATGCAAAAAAGGGTATAAAACAGCTTTTTTATATTACGGGCATAATTTGAGTAAACAAACTAACTGATTGTTCAATAGTTTAACTTAACTAACACAGGTAACCCGGGAGCCCGAGCGGCCTAGTATTTTGACTTCAGTGGTACCTTGAGGGAACTGGACTATGATAATCTAGTGGAAGAGTTCAAGAAGAAGACAAATAAAGAGATGGCCATGTAATAAACATAGAGGATGTATTAGAGCAAATAAAAAAAATAAACATGAAAATGTTTACCTTTTTAAATAAAGCACCATAAAATTTTCCCCTTTAAGTTCTCAAAGGCCCTTTCTCCCCTTACTCTTTTTCAGGACCCCCCCCCCCCCCCCCCCCCCCCCCCCACGGTATCATGGTACAGTATAGAGTCAAAAATTTAATTTAACTTCACTCAGTATCACAATATAGCAATTTACCAAACAGCACTAACATGGTATAAATAAGATCGTCTCACAACTTAGAACTGACTTTTCAGCTTTTAAACTTAAGTAATATCAAGGACTAAATCTTGAGCTTAATTTTAAATAATTGGTGGTATTCAACAGTTTGCACAAATTTCTCTCAGGCGATCAAATAAATTATTGTTACCTAAAAGGATCCCACAAAAAGGTATTGATTGGTCCTTTATATCCATGTAAGATAATTATTACAAGGCCCCACTTGTCATTACAAAAATACATTTCCTGCTTTTTTCAATCTGAACAAACAACCTTATGGCCACTCACTTTTCAGATAATTACTGTTTCCCTGATCACCTGGGTAACCAGTTCTGAGATTTAAGCTGAACTCCCATCATCCTTATTTATAGATTTGGAAAGTATGGACATGTACATCAATATATTTCACGATTTGTAAGTCATGTTTCAAACAGCATTTGCCTAAAGCAAAGTAAGTTTGTGCCACAGCTAGGGACAAAATCCCCAGAACAGGGCTAAGATGTTGTTTCATGTATAAGATATAGGCAAAACTGTTGGATACCATCTTTAAAGTAAGATAACTGACCTGTGATCCAAGAGGCGACATTGTCTACACAGCAGTTTGTCATGCTGGCGACAGTACAACGTTAATAATTCATCAGCATGTTTTCCACATTTCTCGGTTAGCACATCTTTGTTGTCTCCTTGTCCTTTCACTACATTGTGATTTTCAAGCAAATCATTATGAAATCCTAAGCATGATGTACAGAGATGTGTATTGCAGTCAGAGCAGTAATAATCTGCAGTCTGTTCTTTTTTCCTCTTGGCACAAATGGAACATTTAGCATTTTTATATTCATCTGAACACTTTTCTGCATCAGTTGCTGTCGCCATATTTACTATCCAGCACAAGATTTCTATGGGTATGTACACTGAAGTCTGTGCTGCAAGAACAAGAGGAATGTATATGATTATACGACCCTATGACTATCCGACACCAGCTGAAGCATTTAAGGCCACGATTCGACCCCATTAATGTTATATGTCACTGGTGCTTCATGTCTTGTTTACATGTATATTGTACTATAGTCCGTTTTGTTATTGTCCGTCTCGTTATTGTTGGGTAGTTTGAGACCTATAGTCTTGTATGTCCTCCGTAAGGTCCGTGCATCTGTCTGGGTCTGTTCTGCGTGATGCACGATGTGGCGAAACTTGTAAAACCAGTTCTTGTCCTTCTGTATGTCTTCATATATGTTAATCGTGAGAGTGAGATTTTGTACGAGAGTTGGAAGTTTTCTTTTGAAATCTTAAAACCACATTCATTCATTCCACCCGCCTCACACCATACGACAACAGATACTTAGTTGGTATATACTGTTTGTTTTTGCAATAAACTAATATAGTACCAGTTCTGTTTGGTAAGTTAAGTAGACCCATTATTTCAATTAGTGAAATGATGTATTATGTATTTAACTTGTATTGTTTGAATTGGTCTATTTCTACTTTGCAATGTGTGAATATTTGCATTGTTAAATAATGAATTGATATATTTTAGCCAACTATGGCAGTGTTTGATAAGTGTCTGTATTATGGATATATTTTAATTACAGGTTCTCGTGTATGTAATAAAATACTAAACCGTATACGGACTGGTCAAGTCAATTTGCCCACCACGACCCGTAACATATATGACTTTTATGTAATTCAATGTATTTCTGTTGTAAATGATATTTGACTATATATATGCTAAATATTGATATATCTAATCAAGGATTGAATCTTTCTGTTTTTGTTTATTCCATCTTCATCAATAATTTAATATACAATACATGAATTAATAAACAACAAAACATTGATAACAATATAGAAAATAAATGTTTAACAAAATTAGCTTTGCGTTTTGAGAACTGAGATTCTTTTGAAGTGCATGTGTTGTTTATTTAGAATTTAATTGTGTACATGAAGTATTGTGCTGAAGTAAAGATTGTTAAAATGCGGCGAAGTGGAACAAAAGCGGAATAATTGAACACAGTTGTTCAATTACATTTATATAATGTCGAATAATTACATAAGGATTGTGTATTTAAAATGGGTAATTAAGTCATCAAATAAAACAATATAATCAAAGTATTGGTGGTTGTCATTGACAGGTTTTCACACCTATTGCACGATAAGAGATTGATTAAATTTTTGTATGCGATCGTCTGGATAAAGACATGGTTAGTAAAGTGATGGGGATATAGATCCTCGTTCAATCATTAGTTTGGTGATATCTTACAAATCTCATGAGTAGTCAGTATGCCATTAATGATTTGTTTTATGCCATATTTTAAAATCTTCGCTAGCAGCACAATATCTCACATGCCAATCATAAGTCTCAGGAGTCATAGCTTCTAAAATCAACATCTGTTACATCACCGCCATTTCGTAGATGATAAAAACAGACTATAAATATCTCTATTGAGCATCGAGACAGTAAACAGAAAGTGTATAATATGCATCCTCAGAATAATTACATCAGTAAAGATGTAAATACACTTCTGGTTGAGGACCCAAACTGGGTGCATCCTAATTGCATCCTAATTGCTGGGCATATGAAATAAAGATACTTGTAGCCAGAAATGTGAAACACTTTAACAAATTCACAACTGATGTTTACCTTGAGATTGTCCGCCCAGAGGCAGTAGAATTCAACCCTCCAATCAAAACCCACGGGCTATGGTCAAAATATGTGTAAACTTACTGAAATGATATAAATATACAGGTCTGCTTACAAGGGTATTTATGCAAGAACTCGTTGTTAAAATGCAAACAACATACATATATCCAGAAAAAAGTATTATTGAGGATAAAGGTGCACTGTAATAAGATTTAGGAACCAAGCTTTTATAGGAAATAAATTAACCTTATTGCACCCACGACTTGCAATATTTTAAGCACAACTGGTCAAAATATGTAAAGCGTTTGTTATCTTATCTCCAGATAAAGAAAATATGGACTTTGATTGATTTAAGTGAAATTAAGTATTAAAGCATCATATAAACCAAGAGTATTCCCGCTACTGTATACGACTCCTGTTCGCTCGCTGGAAAAGTGCAAAAAAGAGTTTATTTTCTATAATACGCAAAGATCGCAGTAAATTGATCTTCATTTTGAGTCGGCACATATGAATAAAATTATTGTAACACCAATTTATAAATAAGTCTGTGTTTGCAAGCACATCAAAAAAAACAAAAACCCTTTCCGCGAAACCCCTTTTCGCTATTTAACTCATTTCCGGACTTTAGTCATACGCCTACATTACCGCTAAGCCACCCAAAGTCAAGATGTTACACCCGATCTGGCCAAAAATGCTGGCTGCTGGAAGGTCCCTTTGAACTATTCTAACACAATCACAGGCACTTGTTGTTATTTCAACAATTTTGTGTTAAATCTCCAGTAAAGGAATAGCATTCTATAATTATATCACTCGACTACGCCTACTGCTTTGCCATTTTCGTTCTGAAACGGAAGTGAGTGCCTCGTTCTGATTTGTTCTTTGACCCGGCGTTTCAAACTCCGCACAGGGTTTACGACATCGCTACGCTGGCTTAAAACCACTGCCATCATACAAAATCACGTGACGATAGTCAGATCAGCCGTAACCAACAGGCAGGTTAGCTATGACGCCTGCCAACAGAGACTGCAGACACTCGATCTGTTTGGGTTTCGCTTTTATGGAGAGTCAAACTCCGTTATGACTTTGTGAATTTCTTCAACAGTATCCATTGATTGTTTACATTGAACCGGTGTAACACTGAAATTTAGCCCTCGGCGAAAGGACGGAAATGGCCGAGTTGTTACGATTGTAGTGATAAATACATTCTTTTTTTTTTCTTTGTCGTTAGAATTTGTTTTTTCATCCATTATTAGTCGTTTTTCTAACATACACATTCATTCCGATTGTCATTTTACTGAAAAAAATTAAAAGTAAAAAAAAATCAAATCCTTCCAGATCTGGAAGGATTTCTGTGTGGTGGCAGAGATTCTCCTTACTGAAAGGGGGAGATCACTGCGTTGGAGATTGCCGGCGTTTCTGTACAACGCATTTACGAAGCGGAAAACGGGTGTGAGAAAACACCGGATATGAATTCATATACGCGGATATGAACCCTGGGTACGGATATGAACGTAAAAATCATTGTTAACAAACAGTGACGTTATATTCATGTGTTGCATAGAAACTTTATTGTATATAGTTATAAAGAAAATTACTTTATTCATACCTTCTCGATTTACATGAAATCGTGCTGATGTAAGGGAATTCATTGTCGTGGACATACAGTGTACAGATATGGACACTAAACTTGCCATCTACACCATTGTTTTGTTTGATTTCTGTTGCTTTGATGGAATATAAATAAGTTTTAATACTTTTAACCTTTTATAGAGGTATAATCTATCTTTGTACATAATTGATGTTAATGAATATATCAATAGTTGCACTGAAGTTAATATCCATATTTATGTGGATTACGGATATGAACGTTAAAATCATTATTTCAGCCTTAATTGATTATTTCTGTTAAGTTTGGTGTAATATAATTATTTTAATTAGATAAACCACTGTAATAAAAAAATAAAGAGTCATTATAGAATTGTTAGTAAAAAATATAGCCGCGCGTTAGTTAGTTGTAGACACTACTAATATAGAGATCATTATTAACACCCATGTGTGTTATGATTATGTGTTTTAATTTACCCAATAAATTGTCAATTACATGTCTATTAATTATAAGCATTGAAACAATGTCTGATAAACGAGTTTAATAAGCAGTAATGTGTAATAATATTTTATTTAAATTATTGTTTGTAATATCAATGCTCTTTTAATTGGACAAATTTATGTACGAGTACCTGGCTATTTATGTAAGAATACCTGGCTATTTGAATAAGAGTACCTGGCTATATATGTAAGAATACCTGACTTTATATATATAAGAGTACCTGGCTATTTATGTAAGAGTATCTGGCTATTTATATAAGAGTACCTGGCTATATATATATATATAAGAGTACCTGGCTATTTGAATAAGAGTACCTGGCAATTTATATAAGAGTACCTGGCTATTTATATAAGAGTATCTGGCTATTTATATAAAAGTACCTGGCTATTTATATAAGAATACCTGGCTATTTATATAAGAGTACCTGACTATTTATGTAAGGGTACCTGGCTATTTATGTAAGAGTACCTGGCTATTTATATAAGAGTACCTGGCTATTTATGTAAGAGTACATGGCAATTTATATATGAGTACCTGGCTAATTATATAAGAGTACCTGGCTATTTGTATAAGAATACCTGGCTATTTATATAATAGTGCCTGGCTATTTATGTAAGAATACCTGGCTATTTATATAATAGTACCTGGCTATTTATGTAAGAATACCTGGCTGTTTAAGTAAGAGTACCTGACTATTTATGATATATATATATATATATATATATATATATATATATATATATATATATATATATATATATATATATATATATATATATATATATAAGAGTACCTGGCTATATATATAAGAGTACTTGGCTATATATGTAAGACTACCTGACTATTTATGTAAGAGTACCTGGCTATTTATGTAAAAGTACCTGGCTATTTATGTAAGAATACCTGGCTATTTATGTAAGAGTACCTGACTATTTATGTAAGAGTACCTGGCTATTTATGTAAGAGTACCTGGCTATTTATGTAAGAGTACTTGGCTATATATATATATATATAAGAGTACCTGGCTATCTATGTAAGAGTACCTGGCTATCTATGTAAGAGTACCTGGCTATCTATGTAAGAGTACCTGGCTATTTATGTAAAAGTACCTGGCTATATATAAAAGAGTACCTGGCTATATATAAGAGTACATGGCTATATATGTAAGAGTACCTGGCTATATATAAAAGAGTACCTGGCTATATATAAGAGTACATGGCTATATATGTAAGAGTACCTGGCTATATATAAAAGAGTACATGGCTATATATAAGAGTACCTGGCTATTTATAAAAGAGTACCTGACTATTCATGTAAGAGTACCAGGCCCTTAAACTGTACAATTATTGTTGTATTACCTATATAAAAAGAGCATATCTGTAAGTCCCATTTGCCAGCTAGAACCGAGATACCACTGTCTAAATGTAGAAGAGAAACCATATGACATGAAGGCAAAAGGGGAATATTTACTTTGAAGAAACAAAATATACACATACAACACATTTATTCCAATGGAAAAATCCTCACCAGAAAAAAATCCACTTGTTTCATTCTAGACCAGGATTCAAATCGTTTGGTGTGTGCTTGCAATAGATAGTTCCCACACCAGTGCAGATCCCTTATCTTGGCAGCCATCAGCAGCCATCTTTGATGGTAACTTCAAGTCATTTTCGGTCGAATTGCATAGAAGCGTAAATTTCATTTTCTTGTAATTTCTTCATTTGAAGTTCAAAAATTAAAAGCCATACACCATGGGAAAGCTCTTGAAAATTGTATTTTTAGAATACAATATTTTTAAAGTTGATAAATGCACAAAGAATTAATACACATAAATAAAATTATCGGCTCATCCTTAAACAAAATGAACAGTGTATCTTTTTGATTGTAAATTTTTACCTTTTAAACTATCAAAATATAATTTTGATAGTTAATATACATCATAAAATCTGTTAAATTCTAAATAAAATTCAGTAAAATAGACTGAAAAATAAAAACACAGCGGTGATTTTAATACATCAGATACTTCCAGATTTCGGCCTGCATTAGCTTCTGCCTTCCAAGATGGCTGCCTTAAACTGTATTGTCAGTGCCTATGACATCACATGGAAACTATCTATAGAGCTATCTCGTTGGCAGCCTTGACAACCAGCCATAGATTTTGAGTTAAAAGAAGATGAAATATGAATAAGATAATAAAATATACTAAAGACATAGACGTCATTTTTATGGTGATCATTGTTTCATAGAAACAATAAAGCAAGCGTAGACAAAGCCCATGATCCTTCCTTCTATTTTAAAGATGGTTGAAACAACAACAACAACAACTACTACTACTACTACCACCACCACTACTACTTCTACTGCTGCTGCTACTACTACTACCATTACTACTACAAGTCTATTACTACTGCTACTACTAGTTTACCACCACTACTGCTACTACTACTGCTGCTGCTGCTACTGCTCTACTACTACCACCACCATCATTACTACTACTTCTACTACTATTGCTACTATTACTAGGGCTTAGTATCGGCTCTCGTATCGATATACATATAGCTATGTAGCATTCGGTTTAAAAGAAAAGACGTATGGGTCGTTTCAGTATGGAACAAATATCGGAATAAACTACCTTTTACCACTTTTCAGTCTCATTTCATCGACATCTAAATCTTGAAATATTCCGGTCGTTTTGTTTACACTTTGCGGGAAGTTAAAACTATTAGCAATCGTAATTATCCAGCTTCCCAAAATGAAATATTAACCGAATGTTGAGAATGTGGATTAACATTCTGTGTGTTTCTGTTCTTATTGAGTCGATTCAAGGACATCTGCAGCTTGTCTGCACTATGCCACCACTGAACAGCAAAGCATGGCAGTTTTTTTATAAAGAAAATCGAAGGAACACGGACATGCATTGAATGTGTGACATTGAATGTGTGAAGTTAATCCCGGATATGCCGTTTGGAATAAAGAATGTTCCAGCGCCATTTCAGCAGCCCATTAATATATTGGAAAAAGTGCCAGGTGTTCCCAATGCCAATTAATGCTATTGTTCTCGAACTTGACGGACACGATTCTTACACCGATGCCGTCATCACGTCTGAAACCCTTGACGAATATCTGAAGATTATCAGTCTTCTAAAAAGACAGTCACTGATGCCAACCTGTCCACGACCTGTCCAGAAACGGGATTGTCATGCAATATTAACATGTTTAGGCCAAAGAAAAACGTTGTGTTAAACATATCGATTGAAACGTTGGATTTTCTTTCTGAATATTTCGTACCGTCATTTAAGACATTTGATGCAATTTTCTTCATATGGTTGTATATTGCGTGGGGTTTTGTAAGTAGTTTTCCATAAGTGTTTAAAACTTTGACAAATGCACTTGGGGAAAGAGAACATTCATTTGGAATAATAACTGTTTAGTGGCAAAGCAAATGTAGTTAATAACAACCTGCAACAACAAAAAATGCACCTTGTTCTTTTATAAAACCTAAAGGGTGCGGGTCAATCGGAATGCCTCTGATAATTCACGAATCATCTCTTGGATGCAATCTGAACTCCTCGGGTAATTCTGTCCTCCGGACAATAATCCCTCGGATGTATCTGGTGCAATGATACTTGCAGAAATTAGATCGTTTTGTTCACCGTTTATGTTCGCACAAAACATAAACAATGGCGTCTTTTGACAGCTGTTTGTCTGCTGCGCTTGGTAAATTCAAACTGGACGATTTAAATTTGAAGCAGCCATAAAGTGAAGTTTTACAGGCATCATACTAAAGTAAGCTGTCATCCGAGCTGCTATCTTTGTTTTGACGTCAGTCACAAAAGAAGTCCCATTTAGGGAAATGGCCGAGATAATCCAACTACCTACCCGAGAGATGATTCGTGAATTATCCGAGGTGTTCCGATTGAGAATCATTGAACCAGATACATCCGAGGGATGATTGTCCGGAGGACCCGAGGAGTTCGGATTGTGGTGCGGGTATCACGGGAGATTCTGCTGGTTTTGAATTTTATGTAACAGATCTACGTCTGTGGGTGATACTCCTAGGTGTAATCTTTAACCCTGATTATATTAATGTAGGTGTTCTTTTATGGTGGTATCCGACACGTTTAGACGTCATTGTTATCTGGAAAGGTCCTGCAAAATACTGTTCATTGATGTCCTAGTTATGTGTGAACAGTCAAGCATAAGTCACCACTCGTCATTGCAAACAGATATTTTCTATCCGAGCCAAGCTTTAAAGGTGGTATCCGACAGTTTGCAATATCTATGGAATATTTTCAACCGTTTAGGACAGTAAAACTAGTTAATCAACGCTTAAATGTTCAGTCTTTTCATATCTTTAAATAAGAACGATTGGAATACCAGCTAAAAATAGACACCGACGTCACAGCGGATGGCGTGGATGAATTAAAACATAAGTGGTCAGGTGGTTTTCTTAGTTTAAAATAGCTAAATGTGCATCGTGGCGCAGATAGAAAATACATGTTTGAAATGACGATTGTGGCGTTATGGTGCACTTTTCAGAAAGGTGTAGGATATCAATAAACATCATTTTGTGAGATCTGTTCAGGTTTATTAGTTTACTTAGAGGATTTATGAAAATATTTTTTGTCCCAACCGTCAGATACCACCTTAAGTGATATCCGACAGTTTGGTCAAAAAAAAAAATTCTCAAATACACACATAAGTCATTGGTAACAGCAAGGGTCTTGCAAAATGCTGTTCATTGATGCCAAAGATCTTTGTGAACAGTCAAGAATAAATCCCCTCTCGTCATTACAAACAGGTGTTACCTATCCGAGCCACGCTGCAAAGATAGCTATTTTAAAATTAGAAAACCATGTGACCACTTAATTATATATAGTCATCCGTGTAATCCGCTCTGACGTCAATATCTATTTTTAGCAGTGACCACAATCACACTTTTTATAGAGGTGGAAAGAATGGACATTTAGAATAATATTTTCATGATAAGTACAGTCTAACAATAAGGCTAGTGTTTTAAATCAACTTTATAATGACTAAAGTATGGGTTTATGCAAAGAGTATGTCCGAATTCCCAAAACAGTGGGATAGGATAGGATTTGCTGGCATTTTTGCCGTTACTGTGCAGCAACATTTCTATCATTATAGCACAGGGGCACTTATGAGGTGCCCAGGGACTGAACCCGGCCGGTCCATTATACTGACACCGACGAGTTAGGTGTAATGCTATCCCTTAGCCCCGAGCGTTAGGAGGGAAGCCACTACTACCAACTTTAAAGTGATTGGTTTGACCCGGCCGGGATTTGAACCCGCGACCTCCCGATCTGCAAGCAGACGCTTCTACCAATGAGCTATTGCGGCCGGTCCCCAAAGCAGCTAGATATTGGTACGTGTATTTAATATAGGCAAACTGTTGGATATCACCTTTAAAGACAAACTTATATGTATATGTACATTAACTTTAAAATGGAGGAAAATGTATGTAGACATATTTATATCCATATAGGTATTCATGTGGTATAATAGTGGGGCAGAAATCAACAAAGAAATGTATGCATAACTATCGCATTCTTTCAACAACAGCATTTTGTAAAGTTTGGAAACATGCACAACAAGATATTGATGTATTACTTTATAAACACAATAGTTTTGACGTTAACAATAATAATAATGATGATAATGATAATAATGATAATAATAATAATTATTATTATTATAATAATTATATACATGTAACAATAATAATAATAACCATAAAAATAATAAAAGTAATACTATAAAAATAGTAATAATAGTAATAATTATAATAATAATATGTATAAGTATAAAAGTATAAATAAAAATAAAACTGATTAAAGAAACAATTGTCATTATTTTTATGATTTTTAAAGAATTATGAATATTTGGTTGTGAACATTCCAATAACATCTGACGCACAATCATGCACAAGCTTTATGTTGTTCACAGATGTTCTAATGTTTACTGACTGTTCAAACACAGTTCCCAAACACATGTCACTGAAAGGCTTCCAGCAAAACATATGAGAACATTGATGGTTCTGGCCCTCCAGCCACCCTTCAACCACCCCCTATTTACTTTTTTTCTGGCTTTTCAGGAACTGAAAATAGACAAAAAAAACAGAAAATCAAACATCAATATACACATCCAAGCTATGTTACATCTCCTTAATTGAGTTGTAATAATTTTATTCTAATGGAACAAATTTCCAGGAAAATTAACAAAAATATTTAAAGATTTTTGCTTACTTCATTGGAGTGAGGGAAGCTGTAACATACTTAAATGTCTGACGTGCTACATCAAACATTTATATGAAAATAACCGTGATATAAATAATAAAATACATAAACATGTATATTAGAATATAAAAGGTATAGGCTGGATAAAATATGCTAGTTCAATGCATTAACAATTGACCATAGATCGCATTTGGTAAATTAAATTACTTCTCAACTTAATGGTGGTATCTAACAATTTGGTACATCATCATCCGGGTTATATGCTCTCACATCGATACCTATTTTTAGCAGAAATCCTCAACCTGCTTATTTATATATTTGGAACGAATGAACATTTAGAACAATTTATTTCTTGATTTACACTGTCTAACAATCTAGACAGAGTTCAAAATTGACCTTTTTTTGACTAAAATTTGAGTTTTTGCAGAAATTGAGCCTAAAGTTCCCCAAACATCTATAAGATATTGTTTAACGTTATATGTATTTGACCAAGAAAAACAGTTGAATACCACCTTTAAATGCTCATTGCATAAAATCTCTGTCATACATCTATATATCACAGACACTATCGCTTCTATCCAGGAAAAAAACATAGTCCAAAACCATTATTAATAACGCTGAAATCTTAGTTACCTGCAAAAAATCTTATTTATCAGATAAAATGTAAGTGTTCTGCTAAAATGTAAGTTTCTGCTAAAATCTTAGCTATCTGAAAAAATATTAACTATCTGCTAAAATCTTGGCTATCTGGTAAAATCTTAGTTTTCTCATCTTACTTCTCCACTAAAATCTTACATTTTCTGCTAAAATCTTAGTTTGCTAAAATCTTAGTTTTCTGCCAAAATCTTAGTTTTTCTGCTAAAATCTTAGTTTTCTGCTGAAATCTTAGTTTTTCTGCTAAAATCTTAGTTTTCTGCTAAAATCTTAGTTTTTTCCCCCTGCTAAAATCTTAGTTGGCTAAAATCTTAGTTTTCTGCAAAAATATTAGCACTCTGCTAAAATATTATATTTCTGCTAAAATCTTAGCTTTAAAATCTTAGTTTTCTGCTGCAACAGCCATCTGTTAGTTAAAATACAGCTTGTTAGAGACACATAGCGTAGATCCTGATAATTTAACCCTTGTGTGTTCATGACGTGTTTCTGAAATTTTACATTTTTTTACTCAACATGACCTGCTGTGAAATATTCAAGTTTTCATGTAGAAATTATTTAACTAAGACCATAAAAATCTGAAAATTGGACCATATATGTGGCCTCTTATGTGTGCAAAATGCGTTTGTTTTCTCTAAAATATGTATAAATTATAGTGACAAAGTATGTACTTATTTACAGTTTGTTTGTTCGTTTGTTTATTGGGTTTATCGTCCCACCAACAGTATTTTAGTTGTCTGGAGATGGTGTCCACTTGAAGCAGATATAGTACTGACTTCAATGTGTATAGCAAGCCTTGAACACCTGACATGATACCACACCCAGTCACATTATCCTGTCACCGGGCCAACCAGACGTGGAATTACCCTTATATTTGCTTGAGCGTTAGCAAGGGAGCTATACCACTTCCATTTTTAACGACTTTGGTAAGTCGTGACCCGGGATCGAACCCGGGGCCTCCGTACCTGGAGCCGACGCTCTACCGATTGCGCTACCAGGTCCTGCTTATTTACAGTTACTCGTTGATTTATTTAGTCTTAACACTGACACTGCAACATTTGCTGCTGAGTATCTTGCTTTCTGTCTTGTTTACAATGCATGAAGTTGTTAGTAAATAACTAAGATACATATATTGTACTGTTTATAAATAAATATAAATTGGTCAAGCTTTTTCTTCGCCTGGCTTGAGGTGGATTTTTTTATGGTGAAGACTGAAGCCAGGTACAGTAAAATCTCTCTAGAGGACCACCTCACTAAGCAGGGCACCTGGCTAAAAGGACCACTTTTCTTCAGAAACGTTTTTTTTCTTATACATTTCATTGTCCCAGAACCCTAGAAAAAGGACCACCAAGGACCCTGTAAAAAGGACCACCTCACTAACTGGGCACCCGATTAAAAGGGTCATTTTTCTTTAGAAACATTTCTTAAACATTTCATTGTCCCCAAAACCCTGAAAAAAAGACCACCAAGGACCCCGGAAAAAGGACCACCTCATTGAGTGGGGCACCTGGCTAAAAGGGCCATTTTTCTTCGGAAACGTTTCTTATTCATTGTTCCAGAACCCTGGAAAAAGGACCACCTCACTACCCGGGACCTGGGACTCTTGCTTCAGAACCAGTCAACAATTTCACGCCTTTTATAATCCCTGCTAATATGGACACCACCTGGTCAGAGCTGCCACATTTCATTGAGACTGGATATGTTGTTCATACTTAGGTAGACCTGGCTTGTTACCGTACATTCTATAGACTAAACATGTTCTGCGTGAAATATTTCTTTTTTTTAATACTAACTTAAAAAATACAATTTTCATGTCACTTGTTTTACCTCAAGTCAAACATTTTTATTCTGGTGCCAGTACAAAGATCTAGCTTAGAAGTTTCATTAATATATATTACACCTATTGTTCATTGTTTCAAAAATAAATACCCCCAAATAATTTTTGTCCAAAAATGCGACATCATCATATCTTGAAAATAAGGCTTATTTTAGACATTTTCTGGTCTTTTCAAGTTTTAATACAAAACTTCATTTTGTATACAAGTTGAGTAAAAAAATTACATCAATAGGATGCTAATTTAATTAGCTTTAAAATGATTTAGTTGTTTTGGGCATAACCTGGCCTAAAATTATAAAAAGACAAGAATAAAGAATAAACATAACAACTTTACAAATTGGTCTTATCTATGCTTTTCAATGTCTAAATAAGAATGTTAATGATTGATAAACATTTAGCAGGAAACAGAGGCAGAACTAAAACAATCCATATTTCACAAGTACTGGCCTCGTTAAGCATAAAACTTATTGATTTACTTAAAAATGAATATAAGTTTTATTATAAAATAATAATGATACATATAATAAATAAAAATAAAAATTATAGAAATATTAATACTTATGATAATAATAAATAATAATAATGATAATAATAATAATTATGATAATAATAATGGTAATAATAAATAATATAAAAGCTTAAGCTGCAAAAATGTAAATGTACATCAAATTCCTTTTTCTTAGCATTATAATAAATAACAATATCTTTGTGCAATAACTTTTCTGAATAGCATATACATGTACATGATTGATAAACATTTGCATCAAGCAGGAGTTCACCCATTTTCATTATAAAGTGACGTTACTCTATTAAAATTCCACCTTCTTATCTCCCTTTTGGGAAGGTATTAAGTTACTGAAGAAGATAACAGAATTTTCAACTTTTTAAAACATTTAAGCAGTCTTCAACAAAACCCTGTGGACCATGGCCCAAGTCCACCAAAATGTAAATTTTGTAATTTAGATGGACCGACTGCCCACTAGGATTTTCAGCAACATCATTTTCAAAATTCTGAGCTATTTTGAAAACATATTTAATAATCTTAACAACTTTTTACCGCCTTTTACTGAATGCAACCACTCGTAACACCTCGGTTGGCTTACCAACCTTTTGTGACAAAATGCCAAAATCATACTGGTCCATGGGCCACAATAGCTCAGGTGGTAGAGCGTCGGCTTGCGGATCGGGAGGTCGTGGGTTCAAACCCCGGACGGGTCAAATCAGAGACCTTAAAGTACGTAGTAGTGGCTTTCCAGCTAATGCTCGAAGCTAGGGGGACAGCATTATGCCTGACTCGTCGGTGTCAGTATTATGGACCTGCCGGGTTCAGTCCCTGGGCACCTCTTAAGTGCCCCTGTGCTATAATGATAGAAATGTTGCTGCACAGTTGCGGAAAAAATGCTGGCTAATGCCATCCCATCCCTCATTAGGGTCCGGTAAAATTTGGTCCAGTCCAGTAGACACTGCCAGCTTGGTAGACCGGAGGTCCAGTGTTTTTAAATTTCTTTCTTGAAGTCTGCTTATGACTGTAACTGTAACTTGTTGATTGAGATAAGAATGAGTTAAAAGTGTTTAGGTGCTTTTTTTAAAAAAGGCCAACTTGAAAATAAAAAGAATATCTCATATGAAGTATATGAAAATACCTTC
>CM017572.1:36401928-36465451 GCA_007844125.1 Sinonovacula constricta
TTTATCCACCTTAGTTAGCGTCATCTTGTATCTAACGGTCTGGACAGGTCATTATATAGACTGGCACACTCTTTTATCACCTTAGTAGCGGCATCTTGTATCTAACGGTCTGGACAGGTCATTATATAGACTGGCACACTCTTTTATCAACCTTAGTAAGCGGCATCTTGTATCTAACGGTCTGGACAGGTCATTATATAGACTGGCACACTCTTTTATCAACCTTAGTAAGCGGCATCTTGTATCTAACGGTCTGGACAGGTCATTATATAGACTGGCACACTCTTTTATCAACCTTAGTAAGCGGCATCTTGTATCTAACGGTCTGGACAGGTCATTATATAGACAGACACACTCTTTTATCAACCTTAGTAAGCGGCATCTTGTATCTAACGGTCTGGTCAGGTCATTATATAGACAGACACACTTTTTATCAACCTTAGTGCGGCATCTTGTATCTAACGGTCTGGTCAGGTCATTATATAGACAGACACACTCTTTTTCAACCTTAGTGCGTCATCTTGTATCTAACGGTCTGGTCAGGTCATTATAGACAGACACACTCTTTTATCAACCTTAGTAAGCGTCATCTTGTATCTAACGTCTGGTCAGGTCATTGTATAGACAGACACACTCTTTTATCAACCTTAGTAAGCGTCATCTTGTATCTAACGTCTGGTCAGGTCATTATATAGACAGACACACTCTTTTATCAACCTTAGTACGCGATCTTGTATCTAACGGTCTGGTCAGGTCATTATATAACAGACACACTCTTTTATTAACCTTAGTAAGCGACATCTTGTATCTAACGGTCTGGACAGGTCATTATATAACAGACACATCTTTTATCAACCTTAGTAAGCGGCATCTTGTATCTACGGCTGGAAGGTCATTATATAGACTGGCACATCTTTTATCAACCTTAGTAAGCGGCATCTTGTATCTACGGTGGGGCAGTTCGTTATAGACTGGCACACTCTTTATCAACCTTAGTAAGCGGCATCTTGTATCTAACGGTCTGGACAGTTCGTTATATAGACAGACACCCTCTTTTATCAACCTTAGTAAGCGGCATCTTGTATCTAACGGTCTGGGCAGTTCGTTATATAGACAGACACACTCTTTTATCAACCTTAGTAAGCGGCATCTTGTATCTAACGGTCTGGGCAGTCGTTATATAGACAGACACACTCTTTTATCAACCTTAGTAAGCCTCATCTTGTATCTAACGGTCTGGACAGTCGTTATATAGACAGACACACTCTTTTATCAACCTTAGTAAGCGACATCTTGTATCTAACGGTCTGGACAGGTCATTATATAGACAGACACGCTCTATTATCAACCTTAGTAAGCGACATCTTGTATCTAACGGTCTGGACAGGAGAAACTAACGATAACTTAATGTATAGGAAGGTGCAGCTGGTGCCGTGCATGTATTTGGAACAAAAGAGTTAATTATTTTGCTGACCAAGTTAAAGTGGCCGGCTTTCATAAGATTGTCTATGATTAAACACTGTTATTTATCCGGTCAGTGTTGACTTAAATCATATATATGTCATATATAGGCCATAGACAGACACATTCTTTTAACAACCTTAGTATGCGGCATCTTGTATCTAACGGTCTGGTCAGGTCATTATATAGACAGACACACTCTTTTATCAACCTTAGTAAGCGGCATCTTGTATCTAACAGTCTGGACAGGTCGTTATATAGACAGACACACTCTTTTATCAACCTTAGTAAGTGGCATCTTGTATCTAACGGTCTGGAAAGGGTCATTGTATAGACAGACACACTCTTTTATCAACCTTAGTAAGCGTCATCTTGTATCTAACGGTCTGGACAGGTCATTATATAAACAGACACACTCTTTTATCAACCTTAGTAAGCGGCATCTTGTATCTAACGGTCTGGACAGGTCGTTATAAAGACCAATGCCAAATCAACAAACAACATTAGGGTGTGAGAGGAAGGGAATGAAATTACATGCCTAAGTTTTCACACATAGTCTTTTTTTTCTTTACCATTCTCTACAAATCCCCACCCCCTTTCCGTCTGGCCCAGTCATGTTTGGTAAGAACCCATGGTTCGGAACACATAGGCAATTTTCAATAAAAGACCGTGCCGTGTACGGGTTTAATTATTTATATATTTATAATTTGTTATATAGTGTAAAATATATATTATTTTATAAGATATGTATACAAACACACGCGGTACTTGTTATTCATAAACATTCCTCCCGTTTTCTCACTCGGGGCTTGGACCCGACGTTGGCGCAGTTAAAGTTTTGATTTTTTATGAATGTGTTGAGCTGTTACTTATCAGGGGCGAACTGTTACCAGTTAAGGGAGGGCGAAGTGTGAAAAGGGCGAAGTGTTATAATACCGACGGATAGAGCCAAAGATGATGCGAATGTAAACGGTAGTCCACTTCCGGTTTGTCCTGTCTGTAGTTTACCTTTTTATTTAAGAGAAGATTGTTCATGTATTTTGATCTATGAAAAGAAGCTGTCAACATTAACTCCAAGAACTCATAATTACTAGCAGGTATCAACACCTTTCTAATGTTTATATAAATGTAAAGGAAGCCCCATTGTAGAAACACAGCCAAACCTGAATATACAGTACCTGTCACTGGATTGAAACGAAATATTCGTTCGTAAGCGGTAGAAGTTCAATTTATTAACTAATTTGTTTATTTTACATACTTTGATGTGAGTATACATGCTAACTAATCAATATGTGTACACAATCTACCAGGACAGAGAGCTTACAATTAACAACAAAAGAATTACAGCTCAGGGTTTCAATTTCACAAACACAGGGAGAAGTTTACAAGTTCTAGTCACAGGTCTTTTAGTAAATCTATGGATAACAAAATTTAATTGGAAATAGCCAATATATTGTGCACTAGTGTTTCCAGGTTTCTTACAATAGTAGAAATATCTTTAGTAGATCTGTAACTTATATTTATTTACAACATTTTTAAAAAGGATGTATATCAAGTAATTTTTTTAAGGATCTGTTGTTGTTGTTTTTTTTACCCTCATTTAAACTTTTAGGTAATGTTAATAGTGACTTAAAAGATATGGCTGCTGTCAGAAACCATATGGAATGTCAATGTGTCATAATTTAGAACAAACCTTGATAGTCAGCCCTTCAGTGTTTCATGTAACTTGATGTGAGATTGGTGCAATTGTTTAGGATATCACATAATTATCCACAATTAATGTTGCTTGGTATGTCATAATAAGTTTTATTTAAACAGAATGTTTTCTAGAACATTCCTTGTTTTTTCACCCACACTGAAAATGTTTGATTTCATGACTGACACTGACCTGCGAACAGACCTCAAAACAGCCTCAAATGAGCACAAACAATGTGTGACTTATAGGGATACAAATGTGCAGCCATTCAATGGTTTAAATCTCATGGCAATTGCTAAACAAAATAGAGCTAACTAAGCTTATATCTTCTCTACCTATCACCTTGCCGACACTCTCGTTAGGCCTCACATAAAATGATTTACATTTTGGTATTTTTGTTATTTTTTTGTTGTAAGGAGAAGTAACAGAATATATTTTACTTTTAGTATTAAATTATCACAAAATAATGCATAAATCACATATTTACCTGTTGGGCTGCTACACCAAGGTCTCTCTCTCTCACAAAGCCATGTTGGACAACAAACTATCACTTTGATGCAGCTAAAAATTAAGTGAATGTCTTAATTTTAATGAGTCACAGAGACAAAAAACACATGCAGCAATACATATATGAATCAACGTCTAATTCTAATGAGGCCCCCAAGCTGAAAGGATCGAATGCATTTGATTTAAATTTACTCGAATGAAGAAACATTCGCTTTGCTTTAGTTGTATGGAAGCCAAGAGGTGCAAGACGAGAGCGAGCACATTTGGCTGAGATGTCAGATTTAGTACCTTTTAGACTTGGAGCAAAGGTTATTGCCAAATCCAGTGACTCACAAATAGAAATTACCATGCCGTTGTATGTGTAATGTTTATAAACATGCATGGACATATCCATAAATAAGCATGATAGTAAGTGATCATGTGGTTTTCTTAGTTTAAAAATGGCGGACTGTGCATCATGGTTCAGATATGAGTTGGTTGTTCAAGTAGATACAGGTCATCAATAACAACATTTCATGGGAGGTTTTCATGTAACAAAACTATTTGGGTATTTGAGAGAAAAATGGTCCAAACTGTTGGATACCACCTATAAAAAGTGAAAATAGTTTTGTGATGAAGTTAAACCTTTTGTCTGATCATTTCCTTCCTGTTTCATTTTGGCATTTAAATCTAGATCTCTAATTAAAAAAAAAACATATTTTACTACTTTGCATTGTAAGTCAGAATATTGTTGTAATCTGATTGTAACTGGTATCAAGAAACATCAGGATTACATTTTATGTCTCAGTAATGTTAAACTCCTACATGTAGCTTGCTAAAGAAAGTTTTGTCAGTCTTAAGAAATAGTATAAAAACTCCAGATCAGCCAGTTTTCTACTGCCAGATGTAGAATCAAAATCTTAATTATTTGCTGCATAGTCTTCAACTATATGTCCTAACTTTACATTTAATAATAGACTGAAATTTCTTGTTGTTTGTCAGTAAATGCATCATGATAAAGTATAAGATGAGAAGGTGGAATTGCTATGCTCTATTCCAGGCCAAGACACCAGTGGACATCACATGTTGAATCAGGACTCGTTCACTACACCGTACCATCGCTGACCTGACACCATGTCTAAGCCACCTGGGGTAGTAAGGGCCAAAACAAAGCCGGCTGCACCTAAACCAGACAAGAGGGAGGCAGACAAGAAATCAAATAATGAAGACAAGGTAATTAATTTCCTTACGATGTAGCAATAAGAAACATTATTCTTGTTATATTTTTGTCAGATGAAATTCTCAAAATGGATCTGAAAATATGTGATATGTCTACCTACGTTTATATCATGCTGAGGGCAGATAGTCGTTGACAAGTAACAGTCAGCCCCTCACTGCATTATAAGTTCAAGTCCCCATCTGGGCACAAACTTTCATATTGGGAGGTTGAGCAGCGGACCTGTGATGCACCTGTGATTCTACCTTGTCATATAACTGTGTTTTTCCTCCACCAATAAGAAACTGGGCGTCGAAATTTAGGGCAATTATTCTGTTTGTGCGATGTAACAAAAACCAAACATATATCTTGCAGTTTAATTTTTATCAAGTTGAAATACATGTTGTTCTGTTATCCAGGAGCTGGTAGCACTATCGATAAAGCTCCAGCTCCAGATACGGGAGGGCCTGGGTCGATCTCGGGCCACAATAAACCAAAATCATTAAAAAATGGTAGTTAAATAGCTCCATTGCTAATGCCCAAGCAAATATAAGGGTTGGCCCGGTGTCAGGATAATGTGACAGGGTGTGGTATCATGCAAGGTGTTCACGGCATGCTATACACAGTGAAGGCAGCAATATATCTGTTCCAAGTGGACACCGTCTCCAGATAACTGAAATACTGTTCGTGGGACAATAAACCCAATAAAGAAACAAACAAACAAAACAGGAGCACTGTTGATATTTTTTCCCAAAACATGCTGGAATTAGACATAGGTTTTATAGTGCATGTATTGCGAAATTCCACTCCTTTCTTTAAATAGGGAACTCACTTATTATTAATGATGAATGCATTTAACATTAAAAAACGACAATTTTTTTAATTAAAATTTAGTGACTTAAAATACATTGTCAACAATGCATAAACAAGTAACCTTTATCTTTATTCAAAGTTTTGCATGTGTCATCAGTGGATATTTAGTATTTTAATTTTATTTAAGAGATCGGATTGTTTGTGTTTTGTCTTAATTTCCAGCTTAATGATTGCATTGTGGAATTTAATTCTGCCGTAAAGATGGAAGCCATATCCGTTACTCTATCTATATGTTTATAAATTTTGACTCGGGATGGCATTGAATCGGCTTAGACTGTTTGTTGAAGTGTCCTTAGATTTGTGTCAGGTTTGCCAATTCCAGAATCATCTGCGAATTGGCTCACTACTTGTCCCGTCCCTTTGACGCTCCAAGGCATGTCATTTATCGGGAGTGAGAATAGTAGCGGGGAAAGTTTTGAGCTCTGGCGGTGCCTCATTCCCTTTTTAGCTTACATGAGCACAACATGCTCAAGGGGAGCTTTTGTGATACCGCTTGGTTCGGTGTTCGTCGTCCGTCAACAGCAATTTAGCTTGTGAACACGCTAGTGGTCACAGTTTTGATCCAATCTTTATCAAACTTGGCCAGAATGTGTGCCTGCACAAAATCTTGGAGGAGTTTATTATTGGGTCACGTTGGGTCAAAAAGTAGGTCACTAGGTTAAATCATAGAAAAAGGTTTTGAACACACTAGAGGCCACATTTATAGGCCAATCTTCATCAAACTTGGTCAGAATGTTTGTTTGCATAAAATTTTGGAGGAGTTCATTATTGGGTCACGTGGGGTCAAACAGTAGGTCACTAGTTCACATTTTAGAAAAACCTTGTGAAAACACAGACCACATTGATGGCTTACTCTTAACCAAACTTGGCCAGCAGAATGTTTGCCAGTATGAAATCTTACTTATGTTCATATGAATGGATCATATGGATTCAGCAGGTTACTTGGTAAAATTCTAGAAAAGTAATCAACCCAATGATTACACTAATGGCCACTCTACACCAAAGATTTCTAAAGTAAATAACTCTTAATTACTTGATGCCAGATTTGAGGCTGCTCAAAGCCTGTGTCATGGGGTGAGCGATTAAAGGCCATCATGTCCCTCTTGTTTCTGGTTTAGAGAGCTCCCCTTCTATTGTTACTTGTATAGCTCTATCTTCCTAAAAGGCCTCCAGATATATGATCATATTACCAGTTATTCCAACATTGCTAGGATAATCATTATCTTCCCAAATGGTCATACATCTGACACATCCTGATCAAATCTGCTCTGAAAACAAGGACCTGGACATATGGTCATGCCAGTATCAAATCCTTTTAACACTGCTCTGATAACAATAATCTGGACATATGGCCCTACCTGTATCAAATCCTGATCCACACTGAGTTCTTGACCAGTACTATACCATATGGTCCTACCTGTATGTCAAATCCTGATCAATTCTGGTGTGCTAACCATCACCTTGCCATATGGACCTAACACTGTCAAATCCTGATCAATACTGGTGTGATAACCCTCACCCGGTCATATGGACCATTGTCAAATCCTGATCAATACTGGTGTGCTAACCATTACCAGGTCATATTGACCGTTGTCAAATCCCGATCAATACTGGTGTGATAACCATCACCTGGTCATATGGACCTACATGTAACACTGTCAAATCCAGATCGATACTTGTGAGACAACCATCACCTGGTCATATGGACCTAACACTGTCAAATCCTGATCAATACTGGTGTGACAACCATCACCTGGTCATATGGACCTAACACTGTCAAATCCTGATCAATACTGGTGTGATAACCATAACCTGGTCATATGAACCTAACACTGTCAAATCCAGATCGATACTTGTGCGACAACTATCACCTGGTCATATGGACCTAACACTGTCAAATCCTGATCAATACTGGTGTGCTAACCATCACTGGCCATATGGACCTAACACTGTCAAATCCTGATCAATACTGATGTGATGACCATCACCTGGTCATAGGGACCTAACACTGTCAAATCCTGATCAATACTGATGTGATGACCATCACCTGGTCATATGGACCTAACACTGTCAAATCCTGATCAATACTGGTGTGATAACCATAACCTGGTCATATGGACCTAACACTGTCAAATCCTGATCAATACTGGTGTGCTAACCATCACCTGGTCATATGGACCTAACACTGTCAAATCCTGATCAATACTGGTGTGAAAACCATAACATGGCCATATGGACATGACACTGTCAAATCCTGATCAATACTGGTGTGATAACCATCACCTGGCCATATGGACCTTACACTGTCAAATCCTGATCAATACTGGTGTGATAACCATAACCTGGTCATATGGACCTAACACTGTCAAATCCTGATCAATACTGGTGTGATAACCATAACCTGGTCATATGGACCTAACACTGTCAAATCCTGATCAATACTGGTGTGATAACCATAACCTGGTCATATGGACCTAACACTGTCAAATCCTGATTAATACTGATGTGATGACCATCACCTGGTCATATGGAACTATCACTGTCAAATCCTGATCAATACTGGTGTGATGAACATAACTTGGCCATATGGACCTAACACTGTCAAATCCTGATCATTACTGGTGTGATAACCATCACCTGGTCATATGGACCTAACACTGTCAAATCCTGATCAATACTGGTGTGAAAACCATAACATGGCCATATGGACATAACACTGTCAAATCCTGATCAATACTGATGTGATAACCATCACCCGGTCATATGGACCTAACACTGTCAAATCCTGATCAATACTGATGTGATGACCATCACCTGGTCATATGGACCTAACACTGTCAAATCTTAATTAATGCTGGTGTGCTAACCATCACCTGGTCATATGGACCTAACACTGTCAAATCCTGATCAATAATGGTGTGCTAACCATCATCTGGTCATATGGACCTATCACTGTCAAATCCTGATCAATACTGGTGAGCTAACCATCATCTGGTCATATGGACCTAACACTGTCAAATCCTGATCAATACTGGTGTGCTAACCATCACCTGGTCATATGGACCTAACACTGTCAAATCCTGATGAATACTGGTGTGCTAACCATCACCTGGTCATATGGACCTAACACTGTCAAATCCTGATCAATAATGGTGTGCTAACCATCATCTGGTCATATGGACCTATCACTGTCAAATCCTGATCAATACTGGTGTGCTAACCATCATCTGGTCATATGGACCTATCACTGTCAAATCCTGATCAACACTGCTCTTATAACTATTACCTGTGAATTTCAACCTACCTGTGTCAAATCCCTGTCACCATTACCTGGCCATATGGACTTACCTGTATCAAATGCTGATTAACACTGCACTGATACCCATTACCTGGAGATATGGACCTACAGGTGTCGATTCCGGATCAACAATTCTCTGATAAACATAACCTCTCAATATATACATACCTGAGACAAATGCTGATCAACACTGGCGCGATGGCCATTTCCTGGCCATATGGACCTGTTTGTTTTAAATTCTGATCAACACTGCTCTGATGACCATTGCCTGGATATTTGCTACTATATATGTCAAATTCTGATCAACACTGGCACGATTGCCATTTCCTGGCCATATGGACCTGTTTGTTTTAAATCCTGATCAACTCTGCTCTGATGACCATTGCCTGGACCTGTGGTACTACCTATGTCAAATCCTGTTAAAAACACTGCTGTGATAGCCAACTGTTAGTAACATTTTTCTCGAGATTTCTAGTTTTCAACATCATTTTACAGAATCTTCATTGAAATCATAAAAATGCTTATCATCCTAGTTTTACATTAGGGTAACACGATGACTAATGCGACTGGACGTGGTATCATGGCACATGTTCACAAGATGCTATCACAGTGAAGGATGTACTATATCTGCTCTTAGTGTACGCTGTTTACTATTGGACATTAAACCTAATAAACAAACTAATCTAATTGACGAAACCTCTTTATTATTATTATTATTATTATTATTATTATTATTATTAATAATTTTATGTCATTGATATTATTATTACTTAGTATAAGTAGTAGTATTATTCTCAGTAGAAGTAGTAGTAGTAGTTTATGTTGTTGTTGTTGTTGTTGTTGTTGCAACCAACTTCAAGATATGAGAAAGAATACTCATGGCCTTTGTCTACGCTTGCTTAAATAGCACATTGCTCACTAATTTCATTGTAGTTTACTTATTGTTTCTATGAAACAACAATTACCATAAAAATGGTGTTTATATGCTAAAATAAACTTGCAAAGTAACTTAACAGTGTTGATAAATGGGTGAAGTTTTGATTCATTTAATAATCAATACTTTATTGTGTGTTAAGTATATATTTTTTTTAATTTTCTTATTCGTTTTTAATCTCTTTACACCTATGTATCGCAAAATATATGACTGGTAGTCAAGGCTGCCATCTAGATAGCTCTATTGCAAGCACACAGCAACTGATTTGAGTCCTGGTCTAGAATGAAACAAGTGGATTTTTTTTTCTGCTGTGGATTTTTCCATTGGTATAAATGTGTTGTATGTGTTTTTGTTGTATTCTTCAAAGTAAATATTCCCTTTTGCCATCATGCCATATGGTTTCCCTTCTACATTTAAACAGTGGTATCTAGGTCCTTGCAGGCAAGTGGGACTTACAGATGTGCTCTGTAAGCATTTATACAATAATGACTGTACAGTTTAATAGCCAGGTACTATTACAATAAATAGCCAGGTACTCTTACATAAAAAGCCACGTACTCTTTTATAACTAGTCAGGTACTCTTTTATAAATAGCCAGGTACTCTTATATAAAAAGCCAGGTACTCTTTTATAAATAGCCAGGTACTCTTATATAAAAAGCCAGGTACTCTTATAAATAGCCAGGTACTCTTACATAAATAGCCAGGTACTCTTTTATAAATAGCCAGGTACTCTTATATAAAAAGCAAGGTACTCTTTTATAAATAGCCAGGTACTCTTACATAAATAGCCATGTACTCTTTTATAAATAGCCAGGTACTCTTATATAAAGTCCAATTAAAAGAGCATTGATATTACAAATCAACAATAATTTAAATAAAATATTTTTACACTTACTGCATAATAAACTCTTTTATCAGACATTGTTTCAATGCTTATAATCAATAGACGTGTAATTGACAATTTATTGGGTAAATTAAAACACATAATCATAACACACATGGGTGTTAATAATGATCTCTATATTTATGTTAGTGTCTACAGATATGAACTAACTAACGCGCGGCTATATATATTAACAACAATTCTATAATGACTCTTTATCTTTTTATTACAGTGGTTTATCTAATTAAAAATAATTATATTACACCAAACTTAACAGAAAAATACATCAATTAAGGCTGAAAAAATGATTTTAACGTTCATATCCATAATCCGCATATCCATGGATATAAACTTCATTGCGATCTTCGATATATTCTTTAACATCAATTATGAACAAAGACTGTGTATATCTCCATAAAGGGCTTAAAGTATTAAAACTTATTTATATTCCATCAAAGGAACAGAAACAAAACAAAACAATGATGTAGAGGGCAAGTTTAGTGTCCATATCAGTACCCTGTATGTCCATGACTGTGAATTCCCTTACATCAACTCAATTTCATGTAAATCGAGAATGCATAAATGAAATGATTTTTTTATAAAAACATACAATGAAGTTTCTATGCAACACATTAATATAACGTCAATGTTTGTAAACAATGATTCTATACGTTCATATCCGTATCATGGTTTATATCCGCGTATATGGATTCATATCCGGTATTTACTCACACCCGGTTCCCGCTTCATACATGCATTGCACAGAAACGCCGGGTCAAATAACAAATCAGAACGAGGCTGGCACTTCCGCTTTCAAACAAAAATGGCGAATGAGTAGACGTAGTCGTGTGGTTTAATTGTACTATTCCTTTACTGGAGCTTTAACACAAATAAGTTGAAATAACAACAATTGCCTCTGATTGTGTTAGAATAGTTCAAAGGGACCTTCCAGCAGCCAGCATTTTTGGCCAGATCGGGAGTTACATCTTGAATTGGGCTGGCTTAATATCGTATCGGCGTATGACTATAGTCCGGAAATGAGTTAAATAGCGAAAAGGAGTTTGGCGGAAAGGGATTTTGTTTGTATTGCTGCGCTTGCAAACACGGACTTATTTTTAAATTGGTGTTACAATAATTTTATTCATATGTGCCGACTCAAAATAAAGATCAATTTAGTGCGATCTTTGCCTATTCTAGAAAAATAAACTCCTTTTTGCACTTTTTCAGCGATTGAACATGAGTCGTAAATCGGGAATACTCTTGGTTTACATGATTCTTTAAGACTTAATTTTGGCTAAAACCAATCAAAGTCAATATTTTCTTTATCTGAGGATAAGATAACAAACACTTTACATAAAATATTGCAAGTCGTGGGTGCAATCAGGTTAATTTATTTCCTATAAAAGCTTGGTTTCTTAAAGCTTATTACAGTGCACCTTTATCCGAAATAATACTTTTTTTCTGGATATATGCATATTGTTTGAATTTTAACAACGAGTTCTTGCATAAAGACCCTTGTAAGCAGACCTGTATATTTATATCATTTCAGTAAGTTTACACATATTTTGACCATAGCCCGTGGGTTTTGATTGGATGGTTGAATTCTACTGCCTCTGGGCGGACAATCTCAAGGTAAGCATCAGTTATGATTTTGTTTAAGTGTTTCATATTTCTTGCTACATGTATGTTTATTTCATATGCCCAGCAATTAGGATGCACCCAGTTTGGGTCCTCAACCAGAAGTGTATTTACATCTTTACTGATGCCCAATAGAGATATTTATAGTCTGTTTTTATCATCTACGAAATGGCGGTGACGTAACAGATGTTGATTTTAGAATCTATGACTCCTGAGACTTATGATTGGCATGTGAGATATTGTGCTGCTAGCGAAGATGTTACAATATGGCATAAAACAAATCATTAATGGCATACTGACTACACATGAGATTTGTAAGATATCACCAAACTATTCATTGAACGAGGATCCATATTCCCAGCACTTTACTAACCATGTCATTATCCAGTCAACTGCATACAAGGAACTTAATCAATCATTATTTTATCGTGCAATAGGTGTGAAAACCTATCAATGACAACCAACAATACTTTAATTATATTGTTTTATTTGATGACTTAATTACCCATTTTAAATACACAATCATTATCAAACTCTAATTATTCGACATTATAAAAATACTGTAATTAAACAATTGTGGTCAATCATTCCGCATTTGTTCCACTTCACAGCATTTGAACAATCTTTACTTCATCACAACACTTTATGTACATAATTCAGTTCTGAATAAACAACACATGCACTTTAAAAGATTCTCATTTCTCAAAACGCAAAGTTAATTTTGTTTAACAATTTATATTCTATATTGTTATCAATGTTTTGTTGTTAATTAATGTATCATATATTATATTATGAATGAAGATCGAATAAACAAAAAAGAAAGATTCAGTCCTTGTATAGTTATATCAATATTTATCATAATATAGTCAAGTATCATTTACACCAGAAAAACATTGAATAACATAAAGTCATATAACATTAATGGGGTCTTGTCGTGGCCTTAAATGCTTCAGCTGGTCATAGGGTCGAATAATCACATACATTCCTCTTGTTCTTGCAGCACAGACTTCAGTGTACATACCCTTAGAAATCTTGTGCCGGATAGTAAATATGGCGACAGCAATTGATACAGAAAAGTGTTCAGATGAATATAAAAATGCTAAATGTTCCATTTGTGCCAAGAGGAAAAAAGAACAGACTGCAGATTATTACTGCTCTGACTGCAATACACATCTCTGTACATCATGCTTAGGATTTCATAATGATTTGCTTGAAAATCACAATGTAGTGAAAGGACAAGGAGACAACAAAGATGTGCTAACTGAGAAATGTGGGCAACATACTGACGAATTAATAACGTTGTACTGTCGCCAGCACGACGAACTGCTGTGTAGACAATGTCGCCTCTTGGATCACAGGTCAGTTATTTTACCTTTAAGATGGTATCCAACAGTTTGCCTATATTTTATACATGAAACAACATCTTAGCCCTGTTCTGGGGATTTTGTGCTTAGTTGCGGCATAAACTTACTCAGCTTTAGGCAAATGCTGTTTGAAACATGACCTTATTGTTAGACAATACAAATCGTGAAATATATTGATGTACATGTCCATACTTTCCAAATCTATAAATAAGGATGATGGGAGTTCAGCTTAAATCTCAGAACTGGTTACCCAGGTGATCAGGGAAACAGTAATTATCTGAAAAGTAAGTGGCCATAAGGTTGTTTGTTCAGATTGAAAAAAGCAGGAAATGTATTTTTGTAATGACAAGTGGGGCCTTGTAAATTATCTTACATGGATATAAAGGACCAATAAATACCTTTTTGTGGGATCCTTTTAGGTAACAATAATTTATTTGATCGCCTGAGAGAAATTTGTGCAAACTGTTGAAGACCACCAATTATTTAAAATTAAGCTCAAGATTTAGTCCTTGATATTACTTCAGTTTAAAAGCTGAAAAGTCAGTTCTAAGTTGTAAGCCGATCTTATTTATACCATGTTGGTGCTGTTTGGTAAATTGCTATATTGTGATACCGAGTGAAGTTAAATTAAATTACTGACTCAATACTGTACCATGACCAGGGTGGGTGGGGGGTCGGGGGGTCCTGAAAAAGAGTAAGGGAAGAAAGAGCCTTTGAGAACTTAAAGGGGAAAGTTTTATGGTGTTTTATTTAAAAAGGTAAAAATGTTCATATTTTTCTTTTTTTTTTTTCTATAATATATCTTGTATGTTTCTCATAAGGCCATCTCTCTAATTGTCTTCTTCTTAAACTCCTCCTAGATTATCATAGTCCACTTCACTCAAGGAATCACTGAAGTCAAAATACTAGGCCGCTCGGGCGACTTAACTATTTTTGCTGAGAATATATTCTTAATAGTGACATAAACATGTAACATACATGCTGGGTTACCTGTGTTAGTTAAGTTTAACTATTGAACAATCAGTAAGTTTGTTTTCTCAAATTATGCCCGTAATATAAAAAAGCTGTTTTTATACCTTTTTTTTCATATCCCCCCCCCCCCCCCCCCCCCCATACACACACACACACCACAAAAAGGCCTGGTGACCATCATAGTAGTCACCTTGATATTGGTGCAATTAAAAGTGCATTCTTACTACTTACTACACTTTTAATGACTCATTGACAAACAGTATTAATTCAACTTGGTAAAATATGGCAGGCACATTATGTTATGACCATCTGTTTTATTAAGTGTCAATACAATAAAAAAAAACACCCAGTCACATGCATTGTGGTCATTAGTACCATTTTTTAAATTATTTTCATTTGATTCATAGCATAATGATAATACTTTATATTCTTAGCATATTAGATTTTTAAAGGTATTGTGCATTTGACATCTTTGAAATTATATTTTGGTATAAATATTGAATATGGAAGGCTTTAAAACATGTTTAACTTCAACAAATGTAAACTTTGGTAGTTATGATTAGGCATATATTTGCAGCAAAACTACAACCCATGTTTTACAATTGAACTGAACATTATGTTAAGTAATATGAAATGTGATTATGTTCTAAGCTACTGACCTGTCAATCCACACATGCTGTCACTGACCTGTCAATCCACACATGCTGTTACTGACCTGTCAATCCACACATGCTATCACTGACCTTTCAATCCACACATGCTGTCACTGACCTGTCAATCCACACATGCTGTCACTGACCTGTTAATCCACACATGCTGTCTCTGACCTGTCATTCCACACATGCTTTCACTGACCTGTCAATCCACACATACTATCACTGACCTGTCAATCAACACATGCTATCACTGACCTGTCAATCCACACATGCTATCACTGACCTGTCAATCCACACATGCTGTCACTGACGTGTTAATCCACACATGCTGTCACTGACGTCTCAATCCACACATGCTATCACTGACCTGTCACTCCACCCATGCTGTCACAGATCTGTCAATCCACACATGCTGTCACTGACCTGTCAATCCACACATGCTGTCACTGACCTGTCAATCCACACATGCTGTCACTGACCTGTTAATCCACACATGCTGTCACTGACCTGTCATTCCACACATGCTATCACTGACCTGTCATTCCACACATGCTGTCACTGACCTGTCAATCCACACATGCTATCACTGACCTGTCAATCTACACATGCTGTCACTGACCTGTCAATCCACACATGCTGTCACTGACCTGTCAGTGCACACATGCTGTCACTGACCTGTCAATACGCACATGCCGTCATTGACCTGTCAGTGCACACATGCTGTCACTGACCTGTCAATCCGCACATGCTGTCACTGACCTGTCAATCCACACATGCTGTCACTGACCTGTCAATCCACACACGCTGTCACTGACCTGTCAATCCACACATGCTGTCACTGCCCTGTCAATCCACACATGCTGTCACTGACCTGTCAGTTCACACATGCTGTCACTGACCTGTCAATCCACGCATGCTGTCACTGACCTGTCACTGACCTGTGATTCCACACACGCTGTCACTGACCTTTGATTCCACACATGCTGTCTCTGACCTGTCAATCCACACATGCTGTCACTGACCTGTCACTGACCTGTGATTCCACACACGCTGTCACTGACCTTTGATTCCACACATGCTGTCACTGACCTGTCAGTCCACACATGCTGTCACTGACCTGTCAGTCTGCACATGCTGTCACTGACCTGTCAATCCACACATGCTATCACTGACCTGTCAATCCACACATGCTGTCACTGACCTGTAAATCCACACATGCTGTCACTGACCTGTCACTGACTTGTCCATCCACACACTGTCACTGACCTGTGATTCCACACATGCTGTCACTGACCTGTCAATCCACACATGCTGTCACTGACCTGTCAATCCACACATGGTGTCACTGACCTGTCAATCCACACATGCTGTCACTGACCTGTCAATCTGCACATGCTGTCACTGACCAGTCAATCCGCACATGCTATCACTGAACTGTCAATCCGCACATGCTGTCACTGACCTGTCAGTCCACACATGCTGTCACTGACATGACAATCCACACATGCTGTCACTGACCTGTCAATCCACACTTGCTGTCACTGACCAGTCACTGACCTATCAATCTACACATGCTGTCACTGACCTGTCAGTCCACACATGCTGTCACTGACCTGTCAGTCCACACATGCTGTCACTGACCTGTCAGTCCACACATGCTGTCACTGACATGTCAATCCACACATGCTGTCACTGACCTGTCAATCCACACATGCTGTCACTGATCTGTCAATCCACACATGCTGTCACTGACCTGTCAATCCACACTTGCTGTCACTGACCAGTCAATCCACACATGCTGTCACTGACCTGTCACTGACCTGTAAATCCACACATGCTGTCACTGACCTGTCAGTCCACACATGCTGTCACTGACCAGTCAATCCACACTTGCTGTCACTGACCAGTCAATCCACACTTGCTGTCACTGACCAGTCAATCCACACATGCTGTCACTGACCTGTCACTGACCTGTAAATCCACACATGCTGTCACTGACCTGTCAGTCTACACATGCTGTCACTGACATGACAATCCACACATGCTGTCACTGACCTGTCAATCCACACATGCTGTCACTGACCTGTAGGGTCTTTCAGTTTGCCTGTCTTGTACCGGCTGTTCTACCCAGACATGTGTCCATGTTATTCCTCCACATTGCTGTAATGACCACGGTTGTGTCGCTGCAATGTACTTCAATGCCAATAATCCATTTCTTTCCAGGAAATGTCAAAACCCCCACAATATAAGGGAATCTTCAGATGAGCTCAATGCTGACCCCGAGATACAAGCAGTCCCAGCACAGCTAAAATCGGCTCTGGACAATATTAACAAAGCTATTGAAGCTTTAGATAAACACGTGGCTAATATTCAGCAGAGTGGTGATGGTTTTCTTAAAGATCTGGAAGACTATGCGAAGAAATTGTTGTCAAAAATTGAGGAGCTAAGAAAGAAGGGTAAACAAGATATCAAAAGTAAACAAGAAGAGCTTCTTTCAGTCGCCAAACAACATCGACTGGCCTGTGCTTTAACTAAAGATAAGATAAATCAATGTTTAGATAAAATTACAAAGTCAAAAAACTGGAAAGCCAATACGTTTGTCCTTAAAAAGAAGGGTCAGACTATTGCCCCAAAAGTCGATGCTCTTTGTAACGAGTCGGACAGTCTGATTAATGGACATCAATTCAAATGTACGACATACATGAAGATATCTGACTACCTCAACTGCTTCACTTCCCTTATTGAAGAAGACAGTACAATGGTACAGGATGTCAACCCTGAGTGTACTGTAGAAGGTGAAGTAATTAGACCAGTACAGGCGACATTAAGGACACCAGTAGAAAAGCAAGTAGATATACCAGTGGTGAGTCCAGGAAAGAAACTATCAGTGGAAAAAGGTCTGTACAGTAAACAAGTTAGCAATATCAACATCCATATACCAGAGGATAAGACCAATTGTATTGTTTATGGTTGCTGTCACCTCAATGATGGAAGTCTAGTGGTATCTGATTATTATAACTCAAGACTGAAGCTTGTAGACCCGTCAAGTAGCAAGGTAACCAAGTACTGTTGTACAGATGGAAACCCAACAGACGTATGCTGTATTGGGCCGCAAGAGGTAGCAGTAAGTATGCTTTTCATGTCTGTTTGGTGAATTAGTTGGGAGGTACACTATCATGTATCATATTTACACTCCAGATATTCCAACAGTTAAAGAATTAAAACAAAATTATGTCAACAAAGCTGCATGTGCATGATATTGTAATAATGGGTGTGGTTAAGTCAAATCAATATTATATAACGGCCTTTTCCAAACCAAACTTAAGTGGCCGTCCATGGTTTAGGTTTTGAGACATTGGACTTTGAATCTTAGGGTCCCACGTTCGAAGCACAAAACCTATCATGCAATGTAAGTCCTTCAGCTAGACAATTTTCTGCACATTGCTGCGTGTACTTAGTACCTGAGGACTGGTTCTACCCAGAAAGTGGGCAGAAATAAACTTCATTTAAACCAGTTTTGATCATTATATTTATAGCAATTCATTGAAACCAACTATGATCCTTATATTAATAGCGACGTCCAGCTATCTTGGGGGAAGGAGATACTAGACAAATGTCTGGGTAGAACCACCGGTGAAACGTTGGTCAGCTAAAATACATGGTTACATTATGCCCTTTGTTCCAAAAGGGACTCGCTCCCTCGCGTTGAGAATCTTAAGCAGTCAGAGCCATGGGCGCCCCCTCGTGATAATTTGTGCTGAGCATAGGGTGACTCAAGTCTTACAATATAAATAAAATTCATCATTTGTAGTCCTCACATGAAACTACATGATTTTTTAGTGTGTGCATTACTTTATAATAATCAGGTAATTGTATTTGAGTACACGTATTTCAATGTCGTATTTTTATGTTGTGATTCATACCATTTCCGAGACACATTTATTTGTTTATTACATTTATCATTCCACCAACAGTATTTCACTTTATCCAAATAAAGTGAAAGACGGTGTTCACTTGAAGCAGAGGTAGTGCTGCCTTTATTGTATATAGTATACCATGAACAGCTGGCATGATATCATGCCCAGTCACAGGATGCCGGACCAACCAGTCGTTGAGCTACTCATATATTTGATTGGGCGTTAGCTATGGAGCAATACCACTACCATTTCAATGACTTATTGATAATGTGTCTCAGCGTGATATCATGGACAGTTACATTTCAAAAAAATAAAGCTAGACCAACGTAAAATTAACCATTTAATAAAAGTGATTAAATAGCGGACTAAGAACCTGGGACATTACGAAATGTCCTTTTCAAAAGAAACTGTTTACTAATATATATTAACAGCTAATTCATACTGAGAAAGAGATTGCGATTTCATGTGTTTTAGCTCACCTGAGCTTGGGCATAGGGTGAGCTAGTGTGATTTCCCACCATCAGGTGCCCAGCATCTGGTATAACTTGTCATATAACTTGTCACTCATCCGTCAGCATTCTTTAAACGTAATCTCCCCTGAAACGAGCCGAACCTCAAAAAAACTATCTCACAAGCTTCAGCAGACAGAGCCAGATTGATACGTCAGAAAACATGGGCGCCAGGGCCATGGCCACTTCCCATATATACTTATAATAGAAAACAGAAAATATTCTTGTCAGAAACTACAAGAGTTAGAACCTTGAATCGTTGATATCCGACGATCTAGCGAGCTACGACGAGGATTACATCGAGCCAGCAGCTAGCCGAGCTATCGAGCGATAGATAGGCGATCTATCTATCGATCTATCTACTACATCTAGCCATTAACTATCATCTATAGAAATATCATCGATCTATAGATCAATCTATCTATCGAGCGAGCGATCTATCTATCTATCTATCTATCTATCTATCTATCTATCTATCTATCTATCTATAGATAATATCTATATATCTATCTTATCTATCTATCTATCTATCTATCTATCTATCTATCTATCTATCTATCTATCTATCTATCTATCTATCTATCTATCTATCTATCTATAGATAATATCTATCTATCTATCTTATCTATCTATCTATCTATGTTATCTATGTTATCTATGTTATCTATCTATCTATCTATCTATCTATCTATCTCGTCTGAAAATATGGCTGCTTTGGGCTAAGCCATTTTTAATGAATGACATTTATAGAAAAACTTGGAAAATCTGAGAACCTGCAAGAGCTAGAGTCTTAATATTTGGTTTACATGTTCCTTTGGTGGCCTTGTATTAAGATTGTTTCAAGAATTTTGTTCACTCATCAAACATAGCCATCAGGGACATGGCCATTTTCTGCTTTTTAAAAATACTTAGAAAATCTTCTTAAAATCACAAAATCTAGAGCAGTGATATTTGCTATACCTGTTCGTTAGGTGGCCTTGTATCAAGCTTGTTCAAATAATTGTGATCCGTAAAAAATGATCACTGTCCGTATATGGTTATATTGGAAGAATTTTGAAAACTTGTCTAACACTTACCAGAGCTGGTGTTTTGATATTTGGTTAACATGTTCCTCGAGTGTGCCTGTACGGTAGTAGCATTGTTTAAAGAATTTAAACCGTCAAGAAAACATGGCAGACCTGGGCTTGGTCATTTTCCATGTACATGTGGTTATTTATGCAAAGTCAGACAACCTTCTTGTCAGAAGCTACAAGAGTTTGAGCTACACTATGCTCATAGTTCTGATGTTACTCACTGTAAGCTTTGTATCGTTTATGACGGAAATACAGTTCACGCCTACTTCTGAGGTTACTGTAAGCATTGTGTGCTTCATGACTAAAGATACAGTCAGCCCATAATTTTGATGTAAATCAATAAAAGCATTGTTGCTGAGATGCAATTCGCTCACAATTCCGATGTTGTTCTAATCACTGAGTTATTTATGATTGAGATAGAATTTGCTAATAATTCTGATGTTATTTACTCCAAATATTGTGTCGTTTATGACTGAGATGCAGTCCGCTCATAATTCTGATGTTACTCTAAGCATTGTGTCGTTTATGCCTTAGATAAACATGCAATGTGTTTTCTATTTGTCCTGTATCTGATGTTTGGTAAAAGCTTCATAGCGCCACAGACAACTTGTTACCATGACACTCTAATCTCAAACGAAGTGACACGTTCAAGGAAATAATAAAGGAAACTTCCTGAAAGCAAAAGAGGGGTACAAGGCATAAAATAACTTTGTCAGAAAAGGAAATGCGTATGAAGATACAGATGTTTATTGAAAGACATTGTAGCGGCGTCAAGCTGTTTTTATGGGCGAAGACCCCAGACAAATGTCAACCAGTCAGATATTTATTGAAAGACATTGTAGCGGCGTCCAGCTGTTTTTGAGGGCGAAGACCCCAGGCAAATGTCAACCAGTCAGATATTTATTGAAAGACAATGTAGCGGTGTCCAGCTGTTTCTGAGGGCGAAGACCCCAGGCAAATGTCAACCAGTCAGATATTTATTGAAAGACATTGTAGCGGCGTCCAGCTGTTTTTATGGGCGAAGACCCCAGACAAATGTCAACCAGTCAGATATTTATTGAAAGACATTGTAGCGGCGTCCAGCTGTTTTTGTGGGCGAAGACCCCAGACAAATGTCAACCTGTACACAGCTGGTCTGATGGAAGACATGTAGACATGACTCTGATAAATCACTTGGCCGCTTGCACTCCTTCTTTTGGTTTAGGTTAAGATTATATAAGAAATGTTCAAATGAGGAGACATCTTGAAAAGGAAGTGGGAGGAAACGATATACTTGGGAGATAAAGATAATTCGACAGGTTGAGGGAGAGTAAGAGAGATTGGGGAAACGATAAGAAAACTAAGGTAAGAGATACGAAATATGCTGAGAGAAATACGCTAGGAAATTAATAAGTCTTCTGGAACAAGATGAGAGAGATAGATATATTTTGAAATACTTAAAGACACAAAGTTGGTGAAAGAGAGATAAAAATATTTACTATACGGAGATATATGTGCAAAGCGAAAAAAGTTTCCAAATTACTTAACATAAGAGATGTACATTTGAATCACTGTTTGCATACAGGTACGCGGTATTGCCTGACTTTATTGTAATTGATACAGAAACTATTTTCGGTACCGGAACTGTGATTGACATTCTGGAGATTTATAGTCATCATTGTGATATATTCAGCGATAAAATAAGACAAATTATGACATTTATTTACACCAGCATTCGAGTTTAATGTCTTTTACAAAAAAACAACCCCCAAAACAAAAACAAAAAACACAACAAAAAACACACTTTATTAAGTTATAGTATAGGAATTGAATTTATTCAAAATATGTAATATATTCATAGCCTACGCGATATATTTGAACCAACGTTTATAGTCGTACTTAGATTGCCGCCACCATCATTTGGCATGCGTTCGGGAAGGCAGAAGTTTGTGGTCGCTTTTGGGTGCCAGTTTGGTCAGAGACACTGTTAGTAAGACATTGTTACTAAGAATATATTTCACAATATGCTGTCATAGTAGAGCTCTTTTTCAGGGGCGGATCCAGAAATTTTTGGTGGGGTCCTTTCTATTTTATCACAGTAAAAACTAAATATTTATACACAGTAATGGACCCTAACTTCGACCTATGCAGTCAACGGACAAAATTGAAAAGCTTAGTAAAACGCTTAGCTTTTTAAGCTTACATGTATGTGTTTTCACAACTTAACACTTTTACCTGGTTAGTGTGGGATGCATCCCCCATCCGCCCGCCCCCATGGATCCCTGCTCTTTTAGGGTAAGTAAGCGGAGAGACTGTGAGATAATAAACGGCTGTTTCATTTCAAACTAGGTTTAACAGCCGGTAATGATTACCTCATTTTGTTATTAAATGTCAAGGAATAACATTGTTCTTTACTCTGAATGAAAGGTGCAAACTTTCGAAGCTACCTTAACAATGCTCCGTTTACACAAACATGAACGTGCGCACACACAAACGCGCGCACGGGCACACGCACGATTGCAATAATAACCACTTTTTAGTAAAAATGGCAAATCGGAAGAAGAAGAAAATGAAGTGGAAAAGGTTAATCGTCGTTTTGCGATCATGTGATAAAATTCAAAATAATCGTGATGTATACTCCGAAATTGCACTAATTGATCATAAAGTAATATGCTGAGAATATAAGTTATCGCGTACATGTATACAAACAGTAGTTGACATTCCATTTGTCACGCGACAAAATATGACGTCATAAATATTTGGAAAAACAACAAGTTGAGCGTTCACGAACTTTGCCAAAGTGGGATGGATTCTGTGAGGCCTTGAGGAAATAATATGTAGAGATATCTTGTTGAGTATAAGTTTGTATTCTATAATAATACTTTTAAATATTTGCATTTTAAAATTGCTTTATGCGTAACTGTAGTTAAAATTCTGCTTGAAAACCATGGCTGTAATTTAGATTTCTGTTTCTCATTTCTGGTTGATGACTAGATCTAGACAAAATGCATTTTGTACGTTTGCTGTGAGTCTACCATAGACTTTTATTTGTTATTGATTTAGAGAGCAAGATGTAACTGAATTGAACTAAATGTTGAGTGTCTTTATTTTAGTTATTGTATATAGTTGCATGCATGACGTTTACATTTTCAGACACAAATGGCAACTTTCCCCTGTCTTCACTACTCAAGCAGAACATAGCCAGGAGGACAGCGAGTGTATCAAGTGTGTAGATCTGTTTTTGTCGGGCGGTTATTTTCAGGTTACTGAGTCGCATTTGTTTCCAATATATAGACCAGGCACTAACAAGTTGGCCGACTATGAACGACTAAAGATTGCCATTTTAATAGCATTTGTTTACAATTTAATTTTAATGTTTACCTGCTTTACATGTCTATATTTTCAGGTTGTTGTTTGGATGATTATTCTGTCGGCCATGTTTGCTCCACCGCAAACAAATCAACCGAACTTGTACCACGACATAAAGGCCTGTATTCACCAAGCATTCTTTAGTCCAAGTTATAACTTGAGAACAAGACACCATTTTATACCAAGAAAACTAAGCTTTTATAGGTAGTTAAACTGTTAATTCAAGCATAAAATATCAAAGATAAATTGTCATGCAACATTCCAGACTTTCAGCTTTATATACGCTGCAGATATTGTGAATTAAAATCGAATGCTTTACAGTGTTTACTTAAGAATGGTTGGTGTATACGGGCCAAAGACTTTATTAATGTTCTGTTTCCTCTCCCTGTATTTTCAGGTTGCATCATTTACGACTATGGACGCTGACGTGTATTTTGTCACCAACACAATCTGTCCATTTACAATGTTTTACTCTGGTCTACATTTCTGTATTTCCAGGTTGCCTTCTTTGGTTCTACTCAAGTCCACGTGTACAACACCGTCAGTCTGACCAGGACACGAACCGTCGAGTTGGGACATAAGACTGAGTGGATCGCTTGTCATGGCGGACTGCTGTACTGTGCTGAGTGGGGTACCATCTTGCATGTACACGATGTGAGTAGTGGCAGGCAGCTGAGGGAGATCTCCATGGACACCGACGGCCGGCAACTGTTCTCTGACATCCGACACATCGCCGTGAACAGTTCCGGCGACCGAGTCTATGTGGCTGACGGGAAGAGAGGTCTTGTATGTGTCGGCACGGACGGGAGGCAGATATTCTGTCTCTCCCAGCAGGATCTCGGACTGTCTTATGCCTGGGGTGTGACCACTGACCATCACGGTCACGTGTTTGTCTGCGGACTGACCTCACACAGCGTAGTCAAGGTGACCGAGGATGGTCACGTGGTAGGTCAGATATTGTCCAAGGAAGATGGGATCACGTGGGATCCTCTCTGCCTCAGTTATGATGTGAACAGGAGTTCCTTGTATGTCGGAGGGCAGGTCACTGATCAGCTTCTGATGGTGGATTGGAAGTAAAGTTTATATTAATTATTGCCGGACATTTTGTTTTCCATTTGTGTTTCTCCTTTTGTTGCTGATTGTGACATTTTGTGAATTAGTGACTCGTTATAAAAGTGGAATTAAATTAACATTTTAGCAAAACAATCTTCCATCGACATTTTTTTTAGGAATAAAATGAAATTAAAACGTGTCTATAAATGTTACAGATAAGTATGTAGTTGATGTATTGTTTTATTTCCATTAAGTATTTTGTTCAAACGTTCATACAGTAAAAGGTTTATTTCAATTCAGTTTGTTGTTTTCGTCTCAGTTCGCCATGTTTGTATATTTTACATCAACATCAAAACAATTACGTCATTAAGCATAACAATATGACGTCATCGCACGAGGATAATAAGTTTTCCCGCAAAATCAACAAAAAGACGCAACGTCATCAATACATTTCTACAATGCTGAATTATTTAGCATTCGTTTCAGTTTTCTTCAGAAATTAATAAATTTTAATTACATGTAAAACAATTCATACTATTCGCATTTTGTTTATATACATGAGTTATCATTCCTGCAACATGTAGCGGTTTGTGCATGAATGCAATAATGTCCGACAGTTGTTAAATAAACAATCATCAATCGATTTTCAGTGTTATTTTGTTTAAACAACTGCAGCCGTGACCACCAAGGTGTTAATTTTAGTAATAGTGTATAATATCTAGTTAGTATATAATGTTTATATGTATACAGTATATAAACTTTACAAACAATTAATAGCTACGAGATGTGTGGTTCAGTTAGAATTATGCATAACTGATTTATCTGCAGCAATTCAAATACACATATCGGTGATGATATTGTAAAATAAAGAAACGTATTCGGTAGATCTGTGAGTAGTGGATTAAGAAGATAAAGTTATTGTTCAACGCTTCTAAAGAGATGTGACAAGTTGATATTCAAATCGAAATTAAGTTCTGTAAATCGTAAAATAACGATTTGATATTGCAACTATTCCGCCTAGGGCAATTTATATACGCGGAATTGTGTATAAAACTAGAATTCTTCTAATCTAACGTGCTGTCCGGAAGAATACCATAGGTTCGTTTTTAAAATATCTCCTATGAGGGGGTGAAGGGGAGAGTCAATACTATTGCATTTAAAGATTTAGTAACATTTTATGTCAAGACAATACATTTTTCTATTTGTTGCACCTGTGTTGAACCCATAATCGATGTTAACGCAGGAATCTCTGCGAATATGTAACAATACCGGTTTACCTATCATTCCATATCCAAAATCGTGCGTGAATTCAGGAGCGGATTTAGTATTTTACCATGAGCTGGCGTGAACTTTCTTCAAATATGTACACGACCTTACTGTATGATATATGGATTTCGTTACACGGACAGTGTAAAGTGCCATATATTACATTTACAAAACATGAATTGACCGTTAAAGATACAAGTAAAGATGTATTCGAAGGTTGTTTTGAACACATTTGCTATTAGGGTGGTCCGGGGCAGGCTCCCTTGTGAAAAATAAAATGTCTGGAATGCCGGATATGTGTTCTGACGCACATCGAGATCACATGCGATAGAATTTCACCTGTCTTTTAAGATTTAATAGATGTAATGTATTTATTAGATATGTTCTACGAGTTTTAATCGTGTTCCTTGCCCCAACCCACCCACCCACTGCAATCCGCTCCTGGATTAACAGCAACAAAAAACGTTAATATATGAAATTACAAAAATATTGTACTTTTATTATATAGTTCGTCGATTATCTTTTCTATGAACAAATGTTTTAGTGGAGATGTATATATAATCGATAATTGTTATATAGATAGGGTGTGTATTGTGTTTTTTTAGAACAGACCGGATTTAAAGCGGCCTGGGCATAGTTTAACATACAGTGTATGTGTACCTGATTTGCACTACATTTTTGTCTTCAAATATTTCGTCATTGTCACGCCAAATAATGTTCAATTTATTATTCAAATTCTTGTTAGTTGCATAAGTTTCGGATCCATCATTGTTCATTTTATGCAAGTAACATACACGTGATATGTATTCGAGAAAACGCTGTTTAAGTGTATTCAAGATAAATTGAGCTTCCTGTATGTAGTTAAGTTTAATTAATGCTATTAAGTGTTTGCTTTGTTTAACTTAATTTCTATCGATCTTGTTGTCGACTTAACACAAATGACTTATTCTTATCTTGAATTTAGCCCAACTTGAATTTAGCCCAAAAGACTTTTAGCCAAAATATGTTAAGTTGCATACATTTGCTACTAGGATGGACCGGGGACTGCTTTTCCGTGAAAATATCTATTTCTAGAATGCCGCATAAGTGATCTGAATTGAATCGGGTCCAAATGCGATACATTTTCTATAGATTTGATGAGGAAAGTTTGGGCGAAAATTCAAGAGAAGCTTTATCTGTGTTTAAACCAGAGCTCCCTAATTGAGACCATCATGATGATCAACCATTAAAAATGTGATACCATTGATTGCTACTGGAATTGTGAATTGTTGTTAGAACATAGCTTAACTAGTAGATTTGTAAATGATTGGTACATCGAATAGAATATAATAATAGCTGTACTTATTTACATGTATTTGAATGGAGAATGTATAACCTGTGTATGATAGAGATGTCAATATATTTCTTGTGTTTGTTTTGATTGTATTTCATCTTTAAAGGTGGTAACCGACAGTTAGGACCAACTATTTTTTATAAAAATAACCAAAATAATTATTATTACCAGAAAAGGTCCTGCACAATGCTGTTAATTGATGCACTAGATCGCTGTGAAAATCAAAGCATTACACACTTATTGTCATTACAATCATGTATTTCCTATCTGAGCCGCGTTGCATCGATAGCTAATTTTAAATTAAGAAAACCACGTGACAACTAACTTTCGTGTTATATCGTCATCCGGGTAGTCTGGCTAGACGTCGGTATCTCTTTTTTAGCAGATATCACTTTCGTGCTTTTTTATAGATTTGGAAAGAATGAACATTTAGAGTAATCTTAGGGTTATTTTAAGCAATGTGCCCACTCTCACATATAGGTAGTATTCAGAATCGTCTATACTCAGACTAAGGTGTAAGATATTTTGCATAAATTCCCAGAAACGGGGGACAAATAGTGTTACATGCATATAGATAAACTGTCGGATTCCAACTTTAAGTAGCTTATCTAATATCTTTGTCAGTATATAATAAACTATTTAATGTACGCTTTTGGTCATTCGGTCATTGAAATCCCCATAACCTCCAAATCAGAAAAAGTTATCAATTCGCTTTAACTAAACCTAGCGTTATTTTCCAAACACTACATGCTGCTAGAGGTAAAGAAGGTATTGTAATCAATTTAAATATAGTAAAGTGATGTCTTATTAATATAAATAAAGGTTAAAACACATACTATAATATATACACAGATTTGAGTTTGCTTACTTCATAAGTATTTTACATTAATTTAAGCGTTAACTAGAGGAAGACCATTTATTTTAGCCTACTGATTAATACAGACATACATAAAGGAAAGATATATAGTTATGAGCACCACTCCAGGAAAACCAGGCGTAAAGTTAACGCTTCGTTTGATATTATTCTACAAATCTATCATATCTATTTACCCATTATGAATCTTTAATCAGTTTTCGATGTTTATATTTTTACTAACGGATTATTTCTTTAACTTAACACAACGTTCAGTCATGGTCATTATAGTTCAGCTAATTGAGTGGAGGAGGACCCAGACAGATGTCTGAGTTGAATTACCGGCGCACCGCAGTTCAGCTAGAAGACCTTCTCAAATTAACTCCTTTGACCAAACTAGACTCGAACCCACACGATGGGAGGCTAAACAGAAACAGTCGAGCAGTCAGTGGAATCACAAATCGGCGCTTCTACCACTTCGTCACGGGCGTCCCCTAATTTTCGAAGGACGATCAATGTCAACATCATTGTTAAAAGACGCCACATCGCTTTGTGATGTTGCGTTGTGTCAAGTTGTGGAAGAGGTCGCGTAAACAATAACTCTAGTGATACCTTCTTGAATATAACAATTATTTCTTTTATTAATTATTGCACGGATTAACATTTAAAATACGCTTAAATTTAAATTAGTAGCAACTGCTTCCTGTCTGCAGGCCAATGCTGCTGCTTTCTATAGACGAGTTATTTATTTAAATATTGAAGAAGTTATTTACGAAAGTATCACTGAAAAAAACACAACTACATAACAAATTAGTTTCTCCATGTTGGTAACTAGAAGGTTTTTAATTTCGATAATTTATACCGTTTACTAACGTCAATTCGGTTGAATTATACAACCTAGTACTCCTAATAACTCCAATACATAGGGCACAATAACTCCATGGCATCAATGTATAGTGCATAATAAATCCATGGCATCAATGTATAGGGCATAATAACTCCATGGCAGCAATGTATAGTGCATAATAACTCCATGGCAGCAATATATAGGGCATAATAACTCCATGGCAGCAATATATAGGGCATAATAACTCCATGGCAGCAATATATAGGGCATAATAACTCCATGGCAGCAATATATAGGGCATAATAACTCCATGGCATCAATGTATAGTGCATAATAACTCCATGGCATCAATGTATAGTGCATAATAACTCCATGGCATCAATGTATAGTGCATAATAACTCCGTGGCATCAATGTATAGTGCATAATAACTCCATGGCAGCAATATATAGGGCATAATAACTCCATGGCATCAATGTATTGTGCATAATAACTCCATGGCATCAATGTATAGTGCATAATAACTCCATGGCAGCAATGTATAGTGCATAATAACTCCATGGCATCAATGTATAGTGCATAATAACTCCATGGCATCAATGTATAGTGCATAATAACTCCATGGCATCAATGTATAGTGCATAATAACTCCATGGCATCAATGTATAGTGCATAATAACTCCATGGCATCAATGTATAGTGCATAATAACTCCATGACAGCAATATATAGGACATAGAATCTCCAACGCATCAATGTATAGTGCATAATAACTTCATGGCATCAATGTATAGTTCATAATAACTCCATGGCATCAATATATAGGGCATAATAACTCCATGGCAGCAATATATAGGGCATAATAACTCCATGGCATCAATGTATAGTGCATAATAACTCCATGGCATCAATGTATAGTGCATAATAACTCCATGGCATCAATGTATAGTGCACAATAACTCCGTGGCATCAATGTATAGTGCATAATAACTCCATGGCAGCAATATATAGGGCATAATAACTCCATGGCATCAATGTATTGTGCATAATAACTCCATGGCATCAATGTATAGTGCATAATAACTCCATGGCATCAATGTATAGTGCATAATAACTCCATGGCATCAATGTATAGTGCATAATAACTCCATGGCAGAAATATATAGGGCATAATGACTCCAAGTCATCAATGTATTGGGCATAATAACTCCATGGCATTAATATATAGTGCATAATAACTCCATGGCAGCAATATATAGGGCATAATAACTCCACGGCAGCAATATATAGGGCATAATGACTACATGGCATCAATGTATAGTGCATAATAACTCCATGGCATCAATGTATAGTGCATAATAACTCCATGGCATCAATGTATAGTGCATAATAACTCCATGGCATCAATGTATGGGGCAAAATAACTCCATGGCATCAATATATAGGGCATAATAACTCCATGGCATCAATGTATAGTGCATAATAACTCCATGGCATCAATGTATAGTGCATAATAACTCCATGGCATCAATGTATAGTGCATAATAACTCCATGGCATCAATGTATAGTGCATAATAACTCCATGGCATCAATGTATAGTGCATAATAACTCCATGACAGCAATGTATGGGGCATAATAACTCCATGGCATCAATATATAGGGCATAGAAGCTCCAACGCAGCAATGTATAGTGCATAATAACTCGATTGCAGTAATGTATAGTGCACAATAACTCCATGGCAGCAATATATAGGACATAGAAGCTCCAACGCAGCAATGTATAGTGCATAATAACTCCATGGCATCAATGTATGGGGCATAATAACTCCACTGCAGCAAAGCACAGTACATAATAACTCGGTGGTAGCAATGTATGCTGCATAATAACTCCATTGCAGTAATGTATAGTGCACAATAACTCCATTGCAGTAATGTATAGAGCACAATAACTCCATGGCAGCAATGTATAGGGCATAATAACTCCATTGAAGTAATATATAGGGCATAACAACTTCATTGCAGCAATGTATATGGCATAATAACTCCATGGCAGCATAGTATAGTACATAATAACTCCATGGCCACAAGGTTTATGGCATAATAACTCCATGGCAGCAATGTATAGTGCATAATGATCCCATTGCAGTAATGTATAGTGCATAATAACTCCATGGCAGAAATGTATAGGGCATAATATATCCATGGCAGTAATGTATAGTGCATAATAACTCCATGGCAGCAATGTATAGTGCATAATGACTCCATTGCAGTAATGTATAGTGAATTATAACTCCATGGCAGCAAAGTATAGTACCATGTATAGTATAGTATGCGGCATCTTGTATCTAACGGTCTGGACAGGTCATTATATAGACTGGCACACTCTTTTATCAACCTTAGTATGCGGCATCTTGTATCTAACGGTCTGGACATGTCATTATATAGACAGACACACTCTTTTATCAACCTTAGTAAGCGTCATCTTGTATCTAACGGTCTGGACAGGTCATTGTATAAACAGACACACTCTTTTATCAACCTTAGTAAGCGTCATCTTGTATTTAACGGTCTAGACAGGTCGTTATATAGACAGACACACTCTTTTATCAACCTTAGTAAGCGGCATCTTGTGTCTAACGGTCTGGTCAGGTCATTATATAAACAGACACACTCTTTTATCAACCTTAGTAAGCGTCATCTTGTATTTAACGGTCTGGACAGGTCATTATATAAACAGACACACTCTTTTATCAACCTTAGTAAGCGCCATCTTGTATCTAACGGTCTGGACAGGTCATTATATAAACAGACACACTCTTTTATCAACCTTAGTAAGCGTCATCTTGTATCTAACGGTCTGGACAGGTCATTATATAATTTATAGACAGACACACTCTTTTATCAACCTTAGTAAGCGTCATCTTGTATCTAACGGTCTGGACATGTCATTATATAGACTGACACACTCTTTTATCAACCTTAGTAAGCGTCATCTTGTATCTAACGGTCTGGTCAGGTCATTATATAATTTATAGACAGACACACTCTTTTATCAACCTTAGTAAGCGGCATCTTGTATCTAACGGTCTTGACAGGTCATTATATAGACAGACACACTCTTTTATCCACCTTAGTTAGCGTCATCTTGTATCTAACGGTCTGGACAGGTCATTATATAGACTGGCACACTCTTTTATCAACCTTAGTAAGCGGCATCTTGTATCTAACGGTCTGGACAGGTCATTGTATAGACTGGCACACTCTTTTATCAACCTTAGTAAGCGGCATCTTGTATCTAACGGTCTGGACAGGTCATTATATAGACTGGCACACTCTTTTATCAACCTTAGTAAGCGGCATCTTGTATCTAACGGTCTGGACAGGTCATTGTATAGACAGACACACTCTTTTATCAACCTTAGTAAGCGGCATCTTGTATCTAACGGTCTGGTCAGGTCATTATATAGACAGACACACACTTTTATCAACCTTAGTAAGCGGCATCTTGTATCTAACGGTCTGGTCAGGTCATTATATAGACAGACACACTCTTTTATCAACCTTAGTGTGCGTCATCTTGTATCTAACGGTCTGGACAGGTCATTATATAATTTATAGACAGACACACTCTTTTGTCAACCTTAGTAAGCGACATCTTGTATCTAACGGTCTGGTCAGGTCATTGTATAGACAGACACACTCTTTTATCAACCTTAGTAAGCGTCATCTTGTATCTAACAGTCTGGTCAGGTCATTGTATAGACAGACACACTCTTTTATCAACCTTAGTACGCGGCATCTTGTATCTAACGGTCTGGTCAGGTCATTATATAGACAGACACACTCTTTTATTAACCTTAGTAAGCGACATCTTGTATCTAACGGTCTGGACAGGTCATTATATAAACAGACACACTCTTTTATCAACCTTAGTAAGCGGCATCTTGTATCTAACGGTCTGGACAGGTCATTATATAGACAGACACATTCTTTTATCAACCTTAGTAAGCGGCATCTTGTATCTACCGGCCTGGAAAGGTCATTATATAGACTGGCACACTCATTTATCAACCTTAGTAAGCGGCATCTTGTATCTAACGGTCGGGGCAGTTCGTTATATAGACAGACACCCTCTTTTATCAACCTTAGTAAGCGGCATCTTGTATCTAACGGTCTGGACAGTTCGTTATATAGACAGACACCCTCTTTTATCAATCTTAGTAAGCGGCATCTTGTATCTAACGGTCTGGGCAGGTCGTTATATAGACAGACACACTCTTTTATCAACCTTAGTAAGCGGCATCTTGTATCTAACGGTCTGGACAGTTCGTTATATAGACAGACACCCTCTTTTATCAACCTTAGTAAGCCTCATCTTGTATCTAACGGTCTGGACAGCTCGTTATATAGACAGACACACTCTTTTATCAACCTTAGTAAGCGACATCTTGTATCTAACGGTCTGGACAGGTCATTATATAGACAGACACGCTCTATTATCAACCTTAGTAAGCGACATCTTGTATCTAACGGTCTGGACAGGAGAAACTAACGATAACTTAATGTATAGGAAGGTGCAGCTGGTGCCGTGCATGTATTTGGAACAAAAGAGTTAATTATTTTGCTGACCAAGTTAAAGTGGCCGGCTTTCATAAGATTGTCTATGATTAAACACTGTTATTTATCCGGTCAGTGTTGACTTAAATCATATATATGTCATATATAGGCCATAGACAGACACATTCTTTTAACAACCTTAGTATGCGGCATCTTGTATCTAACGGTCTGGTCAGGTCATTATATAGACAGACACACTCTTTTATCAACCTTAGTAAGCGGCATCTTGTATCTAACAGTCTGGACAGGTCGTTATATAGACAGACACACTCTTTTATCAACCTTAGTAAGTGGCATCTTGTATCTAACGGTCTGGAAAGGGTCATTGTATAGACAGACACACTCTTTTATCAACCTTAGTAAGCGTCATCTTGTATCTAACGGTCTGGACAGGTCATTATATAAACAGACACACTCTTTTATCAACCTTAGTAAGCGGCATCTTGTATCTAACGGTCTGGACAGGTCGTTATAAAGACCAATGCCAAATCAACAAACAACATTAGGGTGTGAGAGGAAGGGAATGAAATTACATGCCTAAGTTTTCACACATAGTCTTTTTTTTCTTTACCATTCTCTACAAATCCCCACCCCCTTTCCGTCTGGCCCAGTCATGTTTGGTAAGAACCCATGGTTCGGAACACATAGGCAATTTTCAATAAAAGACCGTGCCGTGTACGGGTTTAATTATTTATATATTTATAATTTGTTATATAGTGTAAAATATATATTATTTTATAAGATATGTATACAAACACACGCGGTACTTGTTTATTCATAAACATTCCTCCCGTTTTCTCACTCGGGGCTTGGGACCCGACGTTGGCGCAGTTAAAGTTTTGATTTTTTTATGAATGTGTTGAGCTGTTACTTATCAAGGGCGAACTGTTACCAGTTAAGGGAGGGCGAAGTGTGAAAAGGGCGAAGTGTTATAATACCGACGGATAGAGCCAAAGATGATGCGAATGTAAACGGTAGTCCACTTCCGGTTTGTCTGTCTGTAGTTTACCTTTTTATTTAAGAGAAGGTTGTTCATGTATTTTGATCTATGAAAAGAAGCTGTCAACATTTAACTCCAAGAACTCATAATTACTAGCAGGTATCAACACCTTTCTAATGTTTATATAAATGTTAAAGGAAGCCCCATTGTAGAAACACAGCCAAACCTGAATATACAGTACCTGTCACTGGATTGAAACGAAATATTCGTTCGTAAAGCGGTAGAAGTTCAATTTATTAACTAATTTGTTTATTTTACATACTTTGATGTGAGTATACATGCTAACTATCAATATGTGTACACAATCTACCAGGACAGAGAGCTTACAATTAACAACAAAAGAATTACAGCTCAGGGTTTCAATTTCACAAACACAGGGAGAAGTTTACAAGTTCTAGTCACAGGTCTTTTAGTAAATCTATGGATAACAAAATTTAATTGGAAATAGCCAATATATTGTGCACTAGTGTTTCCAGGTTTCTTACAATAGTAGAAATATCTTTAGTAGATCTGTAACTTATATTTATTTACAACATTTTTAAAAAGGATGTATATCAAGTAATTTTTTTAAGGATCTGTTGTTGTTGTTTTTTTTACCCTCATTTAACTTTTAGGTAATGTTAATAGTGACTTAAAAGATATGGCTGCTGTCAGAAACCATATGGAATGTCAATGTGTCATAATTTAGAACAAACCTTGATAGTCAGCCCTTCAGTGTTTCATGTAACTTGATGTGAGATTGGTGCAATTGTTTAGGATATCACATAATTATCCACAATTAATGTGCTTGGTATGTCATAATAAGTTTTATTTAAACAGAATGTTTCTAGAACATTCCTTGTTTTTTCACCCACACTGAAAATGTTTGATTTCATGACTGACACTGACCTGCGAACAGACCTCAAAACAGCCTCAAATGAGCACAAACAATGTGTGACTTATAGGGATACAAATGTGCAGCCATTCAATGGTTTAAATCTCATGGCAATTGCTAAACAAAATAGAGCTAACTAAGCTTATATCTTCTCTACCTATCACCTTGCCGACACTCTCGTTAGGCCTCACATAAAATGATTTACATTTTGGTATTTTTGTTATTTTTTTGTTGTAAGGAGAAGTAACAGAATATATTTTACTTTTAGTATTAAATTATCACAAAATAATGCATAAATCACATATTTTACCTGTTGGGCTGCTACACCAAGGTCTCTCTCTCTCACAAAGCCATGTTGGACAACAAACTATCACTTTGATGCAGCTAAAAATTAAGTGAATGTCTTAATTTTAATGAGTCACAGAGACAAAAAACACATGCAGCAATACATATATGAATCAACGTCTAATTCTAATGAGCCCCCAAGCTGAAAGGATCGAATGCATTTGATTTAAATTTTACTCGAATGAAGAAACATTCGCTTTGCTTTAGTTGTATGGAAGCCAAGAGGTGCAAGACGAGAGCGAGCACATTTGGCTGAGATGTCAGATTTAGTACCTTTTAGACTTGGAGCAAAGGTTATTGCCAAATCCAGTGACTCACAAATAGAAATTACCATGCCGTTGTATGTGTAATGTTTATAAACATGCATGGACATATCCATAAATAAGCATGATAGTAAGTGATCATGTGGTTTTCTTAGTTTAAAAATGGCGGACTGTGCATCATGGTTCAGATATGAGTTGGTTGTTCAAGTAGATACAGGTCATCAATAAACAACATTTCATGGGAGGTTTTCATGTAACAAAAACTATTTGGGTATTTGAGAGAAAAATGGTCCAAACTGTTGGATACCACCTATAAAAAGTGAAAATAGTTTTGTGATGAAGTTAAACCTTTTGTCTGATCATTTTCCTTCCTGTTTCATTTTGGCATTTAAATCTAGATCTCTAATTAAAAAAAAAAACATATTTTACTACTTTGCATTGTAAGTCAGAATATTGTTGTAATCTGATTGTAACTGGTATCAAGAAACATCAGGATTACATTTTATGTCTCAGTAATGTTAAACTCCTACATGTAGCTTGCTAAAGAAAGTTTTGTCAGTCTTAAGAAAATAGTATAAAAACTCCAGATCAGCCAGTTTCTACTGCCAGATGTAGAATCAAAATCTTAATTATTTGCTGCATAGTCTTCAACAATATGTCCTAACTTTACATTTAATAATAGACTGAAATTTCTTGTTGTTTGTCAGTAAATGCATCATGATAAAGTATAAGATGAGAAGGTGGAATTGCTATGCTCTATTCCAGGCCAAGACACCAGTGGACATCACATGTTGAATCAGGACTCGTTCACTACACCGTACCATCGCTGACCTGACACCATGTCTAAGCCACCTGGGGTAGTAAGGGCCAAAACAAAGCCGGCTGCACCTAAACCAGACAAGAGGGAGGCAGACAAGAAATCAAATAATGAAGACAAGGTAATTAATTTCCTTACGATGTAGCAATAAGAAACATTATTCTTGTTATATTTTTGTCAGATGAAATTCTCAAAATGGATCTGAAAATATGTGATATGTCTACCTACGTTTATATCATGCTGAGGGCAGATAGTCGTTGACAAGTAACAGTCAGCCCCTCACTGCATTATAAGTTCAAGTCCCCATCTGGGCACAAACTTTCATATTGGGAGGTTGAGCAGCGGACCTGTGATGCACCTGTGATTCTACCTTGTCATATAACTGTGTTTTTCCTCCACCAATAAGAAACTGGGCGTCGAAATTTAGGGCAATTATTCTGTTTGTGCGATGTAACAAAAACCAAACATATATCTTGCAGTTTAATTTTTATCAAGTTGAAATACATGTTGTTCTGTTATCCAGGAGCTGGTAGCACTATCGATAAAGCTCCAGCTCCAGATACGGGAGGGCCTGGGTCGATCTCGGGCCACAATAAACCAAAATCATTAAAAATGGTAGTTAAATAGCTCCATTGCTAATGCCCAAGCAAATATAAGGGTTGGCCCGGTGTCAGGATAATGTGACAGGGTGTGGTATCATGCAAGGTGTTCACGGCATGCTATACACAGTGAAGGCAGCAATATATCTGTTCCAAGTGGACACCGTCTCCAGATAACTGAAATACTGTTCGTGGGACAATAAACCCAATAAAGAAACAAACAAACAAAACAGGAGCACTGTTGATATTTTTTCCCAAAACATGCTGGAATTAGACATAGGTTTTATAGTGCATGTATTGCGAAATTCCACTCCTTTCTTTAAATAGGGAACTCACTTATTATTAATGATGAATGCATTTAACATTAAAAAACGACAATTTTTTTAATTAAAATTTAGTGACTTAAAATACATTGTCAACAATGCATAAACAAGTAACCTTTATCTTTATTCAAAGTTTTGCATGTGTCATCAGTGGATATTTAGTATTTTAATTTTATTTAAGAGATCGGATTGTTTGTGTTTTGTCTTAATTTCCAGCTTAATGATTGCATTGTGGAATTTAATTCTGCCGTAAAGATGGAAGCCATATCCGTTACTCTATCTATATGTTTATAAATTTTGACTCGGGATGGCATTGAATCGGCTTAGACTGTTTGTTGAAGTGTCCTTAGATTTGTGTCAGGTTTGCCAAATTCCAGAATCATCTGCGAATTGGCTCACTACTTGTCCCGTCCCTTTGACGCTCCAAGGCATGTCATTTATCGGGAGTGAGAATAGTAGCGGGGAAAGTTTTGAGCTCTGGCGGTGCCTCATTCCCTTTTTAGCTTACATGAGCACAACATGCTCAAGGGGAGCTTTTGTGATACCGCTTGGTTCGGTGTTCGTCGTCCGTCAACAGCAATTTAGCTTGTGAACACGCTAGTGGTCACAGTTTTGATCCAATCTTTATCAAACTTGGCCAGAATGTGTGCCTGCACAAAATCTTGGAGGAGTTTATTATTGGGTCACGTGGGGTCAAAAAGTAGGTCACTAGGTTAAATCATAGAAAAAGGTTTTGAACACACTAGAGGCCACATTTATAGGCCAATCTTCATCAAACTTGGTCAGAATGTTTGTTTGCATAAAATTTTGGAGGAGTTCATTATTGGGTCACGTGGGGTCAAACAGTAGGTCACTAGTTCACATTTTAGAAAAACCTTGTGAAAACACAGACCACATTGATGGCTTACTCTTAACCAAACTTGGCCAGCAGAATGTTTGCCAGTATGAAATCTTACTTATGTTCATATGAATGGATCATATGGATTCAGCAGGTTACTTGGTAAAATTCTAGAAAAGTAATCAACCCAATGATTACACTAATGGCCACTCTACACCAAAGATTTCTAAAGTAAATAACTCTTAATTACTTGATGCCAGATTTGAGGCTGCTCAAAGCCTGTGTCATGGGGTGAGCGATTAAAGGCCATCATGTCCCTCTTGTTTCTGGTTTAGAGAGCTCCCCTTCTATTGTTACTTGTATAGCTCTATCTTCCTAAAAGGCCTCCAGATATATGATCATATTACCAGTTATTCCAACATTGCTAGGATAATCATTATCTTCCCAAATGGTCATACATCTGACACATCCTGATCAAATCTGCTCTGAAAACAAGGACCTGGACATATGGTCATGCCAGTATCAAATCCTTTTAACACTGCTCTGATAACAATAATCTGGACATATGGCCCTACCTGTATCAAATCCTGATCCACACTGAGTTCTTGACCAGTACTATACCATATGGTCCTACCTGTATGTCAAATCCTGATCAATTCTGGTGTGCTAACCATCACCTTGCCATATGGACCTAACACTGTCAAATCCTGATCAATACTGGTGTGATAACCCTCACCCGGTCATATGGACCATTGTCAAATCCTGATCAATACTGGTGTGCTAACCATTACCAGGTCATATTGACCGTTGTCAAATCCCGATAAATACTGGTGTGATAACCATCACCTGGTCATATAGACCTACATGTAACACTGTCAAATCCAGATCGATACTTGTGAGACAACCATCACCTGGTCATATGGACCTAACACTGTCAAATCCTGATCAATACTGGTGTGACAACCATCACCTGGTCATATGGACCTAACACTGTCAAATCCTGATCAATACTGGTGTGATAACCATAACCTGGTCATATGAACCTAACACTGTCAAATCCAGATCGATACTTGTGCGACAACTATCACCTGGTCATATGGACCTAACACTGTCAAATCCTGATCAATACTGATGTGCTAACCATCACCTGGTCATATGGACCTAACACTGTCAAATCCTGATCAATACTGGTGTGACAACCATCACCTGGTCATATGGACCTAACACTGTCAAATCCTGATCAATACTGGTGTGATAACCATAACCTGGTCATATGAACCTAACACTGTCAAATCCAGATCGATACTTGTGCGACAACTATCACCTGGCCATATGGACCTAACACTGTCAAATCCTGATCAATACTGGTGTGCTAACCATCACTGGCCATATGGACCTAACACTGTCAAATCCTGATCAATACTGATGTGATGACCATCACCTGGTCATAGGGACCTAACACTGTCAAATCCTGATCAATACTGATGTGATGACCATCACCTGGTCATAGGGACCTAACACTGTCAAATCCTGATCAATACTGGTGTGATAACCATAACCTGGCCATATGGATCTAACACTGTCAAATCCAGATCAATACTGGTGTGATAACCATCATCTGGTCATATGGACCTATCACTGTCAAATCCTGATCAATACTGGTGTGATAACCATCACCTGGTCATATGGACCTATCACTGTCAAATCCTGATCAATACTGGTGTGATAACCATCACCTGGTCATATGGACCTATCACTGTCAAATCCTGATCAATACTGGTGTGCTAACCATCATCTGGTCATATGGACCTATCACTGTCAAATCCTGATCAACACTGCTCTTATAACTATTACCTGTGAATTTCAACCTACCTGTGTCAAATCCCTGTCGACACGGATGAGATCACCATTACCTGGCCGTATGGACTTACCTGTATCAAATGCTGATTAACACTGCACTGATACCCATTACCTGGAGATATGGACCTACAGGTGTCGATTCCGGATCAACAATTCTCTGATAAACATAACCTCTCCATATATACATACCTAAGTCACATGCTGATCAACACTGGCGCGATGGCCATTTCCTGGCCATATAGACCTGTTTGTTTTAAATTCTGATCAACACTGCTCTGATAACCATTGCCTGGATATTTGCTACTATATATGTCAAATTCTGATCAACACTGGCACGATGGCCATTTCCTGGCCATATGGACCTGTTTGTTTTAAATTCTGATCAACTCTGCTCTGATGACCATTGCCTGGACATGTGGTACTACCTATGTCAAATCCTGTTAAAAACACTGCTGTGATAGCCAACTGTTGGTAACATTTTTCTCGAGATTTCTAGTTTTTGCTCCCTATGTTCAACATCATTTTACAGAATCTTCATTGAAATCATAAAAATGCTTATCATCCTAGTTTTACATGAGGGTAACACGATGACTAATGTGACTGGACGTGGTATCATGGCACATGTTCACAAGATGCTATTACAGTGAAGGCTCTACTATATCTGCTGTTAGTGTACGCTGTTTACTATTGGACATTAAACCTAATAAACAAACTAATTGACGAAACCTCTTTATTATTATTATTATTATTATTATTATTATTATTAATTTTATGTCATTGATATTATTATTACTTAGTATAAGTATTAGTATTATTATCAGTAGCAGTAGTAGTAGTAGTAGTTTATGTTGTTGTTGTTGCAACCAACTTCAACATATGAGAAAGAATACTCATGGCCTTTGTCTACGCTTGCTTAAATAGCACATTGCTCACTAATTTCAGTGTAGTTTACTTATTGTTTCTATGAAACAACAATTACCACAAAAATGGTGTTTATATGCTAAACTAAACTTGCAAAGTAACTTAACATTGTTGATAAATGGGTGAAGTTTTGATTCATTTAATAATCAATACTTTATTGTGTGTTAAGTGTATATTTTTTAATTTTCTTATTCGTTTTTTATCTCTTTACACCTATGTATCGCAAAATATATGACTGGTAGTCAAGGCTGCCATCTAGATAGCTCTATTGCAAGCACACCCCAAATGATTTGAGTCCTGGTCTAGAATGAAACAAGTGGATTTTTTTTCTGCTGTGGATTTTTCCATTGGTATAAATGTGTTGTATGTGTATTTGTTGTATTCTTCAAAGTAAATATTCCCTTTTGCCATCATGCCATATGGTTTCTCTTCTACATTTAAACAGTGGTATCTAGGTCCTTGCAGGCAAGTGGGACTTACAGATGTGCTCTGTTAGCATTAATACAATAATGACTGTACAGTTTAATAGCCAGGTACTATTACAATAAATAGCCAGGTACTCTTACATAAAAAGCCACGTACTCTTTTATAAATAGCCAGGTACTCTTTTATGAATAGCCAGGTACTCTTATATAAAAAGCCAGGTACTCTTTTATAAATAGCCGGGTACTCCATACAAATAGCCAGGTACTCTTTTATAAATAGCCAGGTACTCTTACATAAAGTCCAGTTAAAAGAGCATTGATATTACAAATCAACAATAATTTAAATAAAATATTGTTACACATTACTGCATATTAAACTCTTTTATCAGACATTGTTTCAATGCTTATAATCAATAGACATGTAATTGACAATTTATTGGGTAAATTAAAACACATAATCATAACATACATGGGTGTTAATAATGATCTCTATATTTATGTTTAAATAATATATTTGTGTCTACAGATATGAACTAACTAACACGCGGCTATATATATTAACAACAATTCTATAATGACTCTTAATCCTTTTATTACAGTGGTTTATCTTATTAAAAATAATTATATTACACCAAACTTAACAGAAAAAAATACATCAATTAAGGCTGAAAAAATTATTTTAACGTTCATATCCATAATCCGCATATCCATGGATATAAACGTCATTGCGATCTTCGATATATTCTTTAACATCAATTATGAACTAAGACAGTGTATATCTCCATAAAGGGCTTAAAGTATTAAAACTTATTTATATTCCATCAAAGGAACAGAAACAAAACAAAACAATGATGAAGAGGGCAAGTTTAGTGTCCATATCAGTACCCTGTATGTTCATGACTGTGAATTCCCTCACATCAACTCAATTTCATGTAAATCGAGAATGCAAAAATGATATTTTTTTATAAAAACATACAATGAAGTTTCTATGCAACACATTAATATAACGTCACTGTTTGTAAATAATGATTCTATTCGTTCATATCCGTATCATGGTTTATATCCGCGTATATGGATTCATATCCGGCATTTACTCACACCAGGTTCCCGCTTCATACATGCATTGCACAGAAACGCCGGGTCAAAGAACAAATCAGAACGAGGCTGGCACTTCCGCTTTCAAACAAAAATGGCGAATGAGTAGGCGTAGTCGTGTGTTAGAATAGTTCAAAGGGACCTTCCAGCAGCCAGCATTTTTGGCCAGATCGGGAGTTAAATCTTGAATTGGGCTGGCTTAATATCGGTAATGTAGGCGTATGACTAAAGTCCGGAAATGAGTTAAACAGCGAAAAGGAGTTTGGCGGAAAGGGATTTTGTTTGTATTGCTGCGCTTGCTAACACGGACTTATTTTTAAATTGGTGTTACAATAATTTTATTCATATGTGCCGACTCAAAATAAAGATCAATTTAGTGCGATCTTTGCCTATTCTAGAAAAATAAAGTCCTTTTTGCACTTTTTAAGCGATTGAACACGAGTCGTAAATCGGGAATACTCTTGGTTTACATGATTGTTTAAGACTTAATTTTGGCTAAAACCAATCAAAGTCAATATTTTCTTTATCTGAGGATAAGATAACAAACACTTTGCATAAAATATTGCAAGTCATGGGTGCAATCAGGTTAATTTATTTCCTATAAAAGCTTGGTTTCTTTAAGCTTATTACAGTGCACCTTTATCCGAAATAATACTTTTTTCTGGATATATGCATGTTGTTTGAATTTTAACAACGAGTTCTTGCATAAAGACCCTTGTAAACAGACCTGTATATTTATATCATTTCAGTAAGTTTACACATATTTTGACCATAGCCCGTGGGTTTTGATTGGAGGGTTGAATTCTACTGCCTCTGGGCGGACAATCTCAAGGTAAGCATCAGTTATGATTTTGTTTAAGTGTTTCATATTTCTTGCTACATGTATGATTATTTCATATGCCCAGCAATTAGGATGCACCCAGTTTGGGTCCTCTACCAGAAGTGTATTTACAAAAAATGTAACATCTTTACTGATGTAATTATTCTGAGGATGCATATCATACACTTTCTGTTTACTGTCTCGATGCCCAATAGAGATATTTATAGTCTGTTTTTATCATCTACGAAATGGTGGTGATGTAACAGATGTTGATTTTAGAATCTATGACTCCTGAGACTTATGATTGGCATGTGAGATATTGAGCTGCTAGCGAAGATGTTACAATATGGCATAAAACAAATCATTAATGGCATACTGACTACACATGAGATTTGTAAGATATCACCAAACTAATCATTGAACGAGGATCCATATTCCCATGACTTTACTAAATATGTCTTTATCCAGTTAATCGCATACAAGGAACTTAATCAATCATTATCTAATTGTGCAACAGGTGTGAAAACCTATCAATGACAACCAACAATACTTTAATTATATTGTTTTATTTGATGATTTTATTACCAATTTTAAATAACCATTTCCAGCTAACTGCACATTCATTATCATACTCTGTTTAATTATTTGACACTATAAAAATACTGTAATTGAACAATTGTGTTCAATCATTCCGCTTTTGTTCCACTTCACTGCATTTGAACTATCTTTACTTCATCACAACACTTCATGTACACAATTCATTTCTAAATAAACAACACATGCACTTCAAAAGATTCTCAGTTCTCTTAACGCAAAGTTAATTTTGTTAAAACAATTTATATTCTATATTGTTATCAATGTTTTGTTGTTAATTAATGTATCATATATTATATTATGAATGAAGATCGAATAAACAAAAAAGAAAGATTCAGTCCTTGTATAGTTATATCAATATTTATCATAGTATAGTCAAGTATCATTTACACCAGAAAAACATTGAATAACATAAAGTCATATAACATTAATGGGGTCTTGTCGTGGCCTTAAATGCTTCAGCTGGTCATAGGGTCGAATAATCACATACATTCCTCTTGTTCTTGCAGCACAGACTTCAGTGTACATACCCTTAGAAATCTTGTGCCGGATAGTAAATATGGCGACAGCAATTGATACAGAAAAGTGTTCAGATGAATATAAAAATGCTAAGTGTTCCATTTGTGCCAAGAAGAAAAAAGAACAGACTGCAGATTATTACTGCTATGACTGCAACAAACCTCTCTGCACATCATGCTTAGGATTTCATGATGATTTTAATGAAAATCACAATGTAGTGAAAGGACAAGGAGACAACAAAGATGTGCTAACTGAGAAATGTGGGCAACATACTGACGAATTAATAACGTTGTACTGTCGCCAGCACGACGAACTGCTGTGTAGACAATGTCGCCTCTTGGATCACAGGTCAGTTATTTTACCTTTACGATGGTATCCGACAGTTTGCCTATATCTTATACATGAAGCAACATCTTAGCTCTGTTCTGGGGATTTTGTGCCTAGATGCGGCATAAACTTTCTCAGCTTTAGGCAAATGCTGTTTGAAACATGACCTAATTGTTAGACAATACAAATCGTGAAATATATTGATGTACATGTCCATACTTTCCAAATCTATAAATAAGGATGATGGGAGTTCAGCTTAAATCTCAGAACTGGTTACCCAGGTGATCAGGGAAACAGTAATTATCTGAAAAGTAAGTGGCCATAAGGTTGTTTGTTCAGATTGAAAAAAGCAGGAAATGTATTTTTGTAATGACAAGTGGGGCCTTGTAATAATTATCTTACATGGATATAAAGGACCAATAAATACCTTTTTGTGGGATCCTTTTAGGTAACAATAATTTATTTGATCGCCTGAGAGAAATTTGTGCAAACTGTTGAATACCACCAATTATTTAAAATTAAGCTCAAGATTTAGTCCTTGATATTACTTCAGTTTAAAAGCAGAAAAGTCAGTTCTAAGTTGTAAGCCGATCTTATTTATACCATGTTGGTGCTGTTTGGTAAATTGCTATATTGTGATACTGAGTGAAGTTAAATTAAATTATTGACTCAATACTGTACCATGACCAGGGTGGGTGGGGGGTCGGGGGGTCCTGAAAAAGAGTAAGGGAAGAAAGAGCCTTTGAGAACTTAAAGGGGAAAGTTTTATGGTGTTTTATTTAAAAAGGTAAAAATGTTCATATTTTTCTTTTTTTTTTCTAAATATATCTTGTATGTTTATCACAAGGCCATCTCTCTAATTGTCTTCTTCTTAAACTCCTCCTAGATTATCATAGTCCACTTCACTCAAGGAACCACTGAAGTCAAAATACTAGGCCGCTTGGGCTCAGCAACTATTTTTGCTGAGAATATATTCTTAATAGTGACATAAACATGTAACATAGATGCTGGGTTACCTTTGTTAGTTAAGTTTAACTATTGAACAATCAGTAAGTTTGTTTTCTCAAATTATGCCCGTAATATAAAATAGCTGTTTTTATACCTTTTTTTTTTTCATATCCCCCCCCCCCCCATACACACACACACCACAAAAATGCCTGGTGACCATCATAGTAGTCACCTTGATATTGGTGCAATTAAAAGTGCATTATTACTACATTATTGACCGTAAAGCAGTCTGGAAAAAAGGACATGTATAAAACGCAGACCAGATCTTAGACTGTTTTACTGCGCATGTCGGTATGTTATTTAATGATAACGACTAAGTAAAAGTTTAACCCGATCAATGACGAAAGGAGTTACTCCCAATGTTACGGTATCGTTTGTTAATTACGATGCGCAACATTTCTACTTTCTAACGAAAATCTCTTGTCAATTGGGAAGCGGCTGTTTTTGTGGATTGGGAAAGGTCCGTTGCTTCAATTGGGAAGACTCCGGTCGGCTTTGGGAATGGTACCATTTATGGGAGGTAGTTAAAGAAGAAAAAAAATGCTGAACATGTAACATACATACCGGGTTACCTGTGTTAGTTAAGTTAAACTTTTGAACAATCAGTTAGTTTGTTTTCTCAAATTATGTCGTAATATAAAAAAGCTGTTTTTATACCTTTTTTTGCATAATCCCCCCCATTCTTACTACTAACTACACTTTTAATGACTCATTGACAAACAGTATTAATTCAACTTGGTAAAATATGGCAGGCACATTATGTTATGACCATCTGTTTTATTAAGTGTCAATACAATAAAAAAAAACACCCAATCACATGCATTGTGGTCATTAGTACCATTCTTTAAATTATTTTCACTTGATTCATAGCATAATACTTTCTATTATTAGCATATTAGATTTTTTAAAGGTATTGTGCATTTGACATCTTTGAAATTATATTTTGGTATAAATATTGAATATGGAAGGCTTTAAAACAAGTTTAACTTCAACAAATGTAAACTTTGGTAGTTATGATTAGGCATATATTTGCAGCAAAACTACAACCCATGTTTTACAATTGAACTGAACATTATGTTAAGTAATATGAAATGTGATTATGTTCTAAGCTACTGACCTGTCAATCCACATAGCCTGTCACTGACCTGTCAATCCACACATGCTGTTACTGACCTGTCAATCCACACATGCTATCACTGACCTGTCAATCCACACATGCTGTTACTGACCTGTCAATCCACACATGCTGTCACTGACCTGTCAATCCACACATGCTGTCACTGACCTGTCACTGACCTGTCAATCCACACATGCCGTCACTGACCTGTCAATCCACACATGCTGTCACTGACCTGTCATTCCACACATGCTATCATTGACCTTTCAATCCACACATGCTGTCACTGACCTGTCAATCCACACATGCTGTCACTGACCTGTTAATCCACACATGCTGTCACTGACCTGTCATTCCACACATGCTTTCACTGACCTGTCAATCCACACATACTATCACTGACCTGTCAATCCACACATGCTGTTACTGACCTGTCAATCCACACATGCTATCATTGACCTTTCAATCCACACATGCTGTCACTGACCTGTCAATCCACACATGCTGTCACTGACCTGTTAATCCACACATGCTGTCACTGACCTGTCATTCCACACATGCTTTCACTGACCTGTCAATCCACACATACTATCACTGACCTGTCAATCCACACATGCTATCACTGACCTGTCAATCCACACATGCTATCACTGACCTGTCAATCCACATATCCTGTCACTTACCTGTCAATCCACACATGCTGTCACTGACCTGTCATTCCACACACGCTGTCACTGACCTGTCAATCCACACATGCTGTCGTTGACCTGTCAGTTCACACATGCTATCACTGACCTGTCAATCCACACATGCTGTCACTGACCTGTCATTCCACATATGCTGTCACTGACCTGTCAATCCACACATGCTGTCACTGACCTGTCACTGACCTGTCAATCCACACATGCTGTCACTGACCTGTCAATCCACACATGCTGTCACTGACCTGTCATTCCACACATGCTATCACTGACCTGTCATTCCACACATGCTATCACTGACCTATCAATCCACACATGCTGTCACTGACATGTCAATCCACACATGCTGTCACTGACGTGTCAATCCACACATGCTATCACTGACCTGTCAATCCACTCATGCTGTCACAGATCTGTCAATCCACACATGCTGTCACTGACCTGTCAATCCACACATGCTGTCACTGACCTGTCAATCCACACATGCTGTCACTGACCTGTCAATCCACACATGCTGTCACTGACCTGTCATTCCACACATGCTATCACTGACCTGTCATTCCACACATGCTGTCACTGACCTGTCAATCCACACATGCTATCACTGACCTGTCAATGTACACATGCTGTCACTGACCTGTCAATATACACATGCTGTCACTGACCTGTCAGTGCACACATGCTGTCACTGACCTGTCAATACGCACATGCCATCATTGACCTGTCATTCCACACATGCTGTCACTGACCTGTCAAACCACACATGCTACCTCTGACCTGTCAATCCACACATGCTATCACGGACCTGTCAATCCACACATTCTATCACTGACCTGTCAATCTGCACATGCTGTCACTGACCTGTCAATCACACATGCTGTCACTGACCTGTCATTCCACACATGCTGTCACTGACCAGTCAATCCACACATGCTGTCACTGACCTGTCACTGACCTGTCAATCCACACATGCTGTCACTGACCTGTCAATCCACACATGCTGTCACTGACCTGTCAGTTCACACATGCTGTCACTGACCTGTCAATCCACACATGCTGTCACTGACCTGTCAATCTGCACATGCTGTCACTGACCAGTCAATCCACACATGCTATCACTGACCTGTCACTGACCTGTCAATCCACACATACTGTCACTGAACTGTCAATCTGCACATGCTGTCACTGACCAGTCACTGACCAGTCACTGACCTGTCAATCTGCACATGCTGTCACTGACCTGTCATTGAGCTGTCACTGACCTGTCATTGACCTGTCACTGACTTGTCCATCCACACATGCTCTCACTGACCTGTCATTCCACACATGCTATCACTGACCTGTCATTCCACACATGCTATCACTGACCTGTCAATCCACACATGCTGTCACTGACCTGTCAATCCACACATGCTGTCACTGACCTGTCAGTGCAAACATGCTGTCACTGACCTGTTAATCCGCACAAGCTGTCACTGACCTGTCAAGCCACACATGCTGTCACTGACCTGTCAATCCACACACGCTGTCACTGACCTGTCAATCCACACATGCTGTCACTGACCTGTCAATCCACACATGCTGTCACTGACCTGTCAATCCACACATGCTGTCACTGACCTGTCATTCCACACATGCTATCACTGACCTGTCATTCCACACATGCTGTCACTGACCTGTCAATCCACACATGCTATCACTGACCTGTCAATCTACACATGCTGTCACTGACCTGTCAATCCACACATGCTGTCACTGACCTGTCAGTGCACACATGCTGTCACTGACCTGTCAATACGCACATGCCGTCATTGACCTGTCATTCCACACATGCTGTCACTGACCTGTCAAACCACACATGCTACCTCTGACCTGTCAATCCACACATGCTATCACGGACCTGTCAATCCACACATTCTATCACTGACCTGTCAATCTGCACATGCTGTCACTGACCTGTCAATCACACATGCTGTCACTGACCTGTCATTCCACACATGCTGTCACTGACCAGTCAATCCACACATGCTGTCACTGACCTGTCAATCCACACATGCTGTCACTGACCTGTCAATCCACACATGCTGTCACTGACCTGTCAGTTCACACATGCTGTCACTGACCTGTCAATCCACACATGCTGTCACTGACCTGTCAATCTGCACATGCTGTCACTGACCAGTCAATCCACACATGCTATCACTGACCTGTCACTGACCTGTCAATCCACACATACTGTCACTGAACTGTCAATCTGCACATGCTGTCACTGACCAGTCACTGACCTGTCAATCTGCACATGCTGTCACTGACCTGTCATTAAGCTGTCACTGACCTGTCATTGACCTGTCACTGACTTGTCCATCCACACATGCTCTCACTGACCTGTCATTCCACACATGCTATCACTGACCTGTCATTCCACACATGCTATCACTGACCTGTCAATCCACACATGCTGTCACTGACCTGTCAATCCACACATGCTGTCACTGACCTGTCAGTGCAAACATGCTGTCACTGACCTGTTAATCCGCACAAGCTGTCACTGACCTGTCAAGCCACACATGCTGTCACTGACCTGTCAATCCACACACGCTGTCACTGACCTGTCAATCCACACATGCTGTCACTGCCCTGTCAATCCACACATGCTGTCACTGACCTGTCAGTTCACACATGCTGTCACTGACCTGTCAATCCGCACATGCTGTCACTGACCTGTCAATCCACGCATGCTGTCACTGACCTGTCACTGACCTGTGATTCCACACACGCTGTCACTGACCTTTGATTCCACACATGCTGTCACTGACCTGTCAATCCACACATGCTGTCACTGACCTGTCACTGACCTGTGATTCCACACACGCTGTCACTGACCTTTGATTCCACACATGCTGTCACTGACCTGTCAGTCCACACATGCTGTCACTGACCTGTCAGTCTCCACATGCTGTCACTGACCTGTCAATCCACACATGCTATCACTGACCTGTCAATCCACACATGCTGTCACTGACCTGTCAATCCACACATGCTGTCACTGACCTGTCACTGACTTGTCCATCCACACACTGTCACTGACCTGTGATTCCACACATGCTGTCACTGACCTGTCAGTCTCCACATGCTGTCACTGACCTGTCAATCCACACATGCTATCACTGACCTGTCAATCCACACATGCTGTCACTGACCTGTCAATCCACACATGCTGTCACTGACCTGTCACTGACTTGTCCATCCACACACTGTCACTGACCTGTGATTCCACACATGCTGTCACTGACCTGTCAATCCACACATGGTGTCACTGACCTGTCAATCCACACATGGTGTCACTGACCTGTCAATCCACACATGCTGTCACTGACCTGTCAATCTGCACATGCTGTCACTGACCAGTCAATCCGCACATGCTATCACTGAACTGTCAATCCGCACATGCTGTCACTGACCTGTCAGTCCACACATGCTGTCACTGACATGACAATCCACACATGCTGTCACTGACCTGTCAATCCACACATGCTGTCACTGACCAGTCACTGACCTATCAATCTACACATGCTGTCACTGACCTGTCAGTCCACACATGCTGTCACTGACCTGTCAATCCACACATGCTGTCACTGACCTGTCAATCCACACATGCTGTCACTGATCTGTCAATCCACACATGCTGTCACTGACCTGTCAATCCACACTTTCTGTCACTGACCAGTCAATCCACACATGCTGTCACTGACCTGTCACTGACCTGTAAATCCACACATGCTGTCACTGACCTGTCAGTCCACACATGCTGTCACTGACCAGTCAATCCACACTTGCTGTCACTGACCAGTCAATCCACATTTGCTGTCACTGACCAGTCAATCCACACATGCTGTCACTGACCTGTTACTGACCTGTAAATCCACACATGCTGTCACTGACCTGTCAGTCCACACATGCTGTCACTGACATGACAATCCACACATGCTGTCACTGATCTGTCAATCCACACATGCTGTCACTGACCTGTAGGGTCTTTCAGTTCGCCTGTTTTGTACCGGCTGTTCTACCCAGACATGTGTCCATGTTATTCCTCCACATTGCTGTAATGACCACGGTTGTGTCGCTGCAATGTACTTCAATGCCAATAATCCATTTCTTTCCAGGAAATGTCAAGACCCCCACAATATAAGGGAATCTTCAGATGAGCTCAATGCTGACCCCGAGATACAAGCAGTCCCAGCACAGCTAAAATCGGCTCTGGACAATATTAACAAAGCTATTGAAGCTTTAGATAAACACGTGGCTAATATTCAGCAGAGTGGTGATGGTTTTCTTAAAGATCTGGAAGACTATGCGAAGAAATTGTTGTCAAAAATTGAGGAGCTAAGAAAGAAGGGTAAACAAGATATCAAAAGTAAACAAGAAGAGCTTCTTTCAGTCGCCAAACAACATCGACTGGCCTGTGCTTTAACTAAAGATAAGATAAATCAATGTTTAGATAAAATTACAAAGTCAAAAAACTGGAAAGCCAATATGTTTGTTCTAAAAAAGAAGGGTCAGACAATTGCCCCAAAAGTCGATGCTCTTTGTAACGAGTCGGACAGTCTGATTAATGGACATCAATTCAAATGTACGACTGACATGAAGATATCTGACTACCTCAACTGCTTCACTTCCCTTATTGAAGAAGACAGTACAAAGGAACATGATGTCAACCCTCAGTGTACTGTGGAAGGTGAAGTAATTAGACCAGTACAGGCGACATTAAGGACACCAGTAGAAAAGCAAGTAGATATACCAGTGGTGAGTCCAGGAAAGAAACTATCAGTGGAAAAAGGTCTGTACAGTAAACAAGTTAGAAATATCAACATCCGTATACCAGAGGATATGACCAGTTGTAGACCTTATGGTTGCTGTCACCTCAGTGATGGAAGTCTAATGGTATCTGATTACAGTTACGGAAGACTGAAGCATGTAGACCCGTCAAGTAGCAAGGTAACCAAGTACTGTTGTACAGTTGGAAAACCAACAGACATATGCTGTATTGGTCCGCAAGAGGTAGCAGTAAGTATGCTTTTCATGTCTGTTTGGTGAATTAGTTGGGATGTACACTATCATGTATCATATTGACACTCGAGATATTTCAACAGTTAAAGAATTAAAATAAATTTATGTCAACAAAGCATGATATTGTTATAATGGGTGTGGTTAAGTCAAATCAATAATTTTGCAAACCAAACTTAAGTGGCCATCCATGGTTTAGTTTTTGAGACATTGGACTTTGAATCTGAGGGTCCCACGTTCGAAGCACAAAACCTATCATGCAATGTAAGTCCTTCAGCTAGACAATTTTCTGCACTTTGCTGTGTGTACTTAGTACCTAAGGACTGGTTCTACCCAGAAAGTGGGCAGAAATAAACTTCATTTAAACCAGTTTTGATCATTATATTTATAGCGATTCATTGAAACCAACTATGATCCTTATATTAATAGCGACGTCCAGCTATCTTGGGGGAAGGAGATACTAGACAAATGTCTGGGTAGAACCACCGGTGAAACGTTGGTCAGCTAAAATACATGGTTACATTATGCCCTTTGTTCTAAAAGGGACTCGCTCCCTCGCGTTGAGAATCTTAAGCAGTCAGAGCCATGGGCGCCCCCTCGTGATAATTTGTGCTGAGCATAGGGTGACTCAAGTCTTACAATATAAATAAAATTCATCATTTGTAGTCCTCACATGAAACTACATGATTTTTTAGTGTGTGCATTACTTTATAATAATCAGGTAATTGTATTTGAGTACACGTATTTCAATGTCGTATTTTTATGTTGTGATTCATACCATTTCCGAGACACATTTATTTGTTTATTACATTTATCATTCCACCAACAGTATTTCACTTTATTTGGAGACGGTGTTCACTTGAAGCAGAGGTAGTGCTGCCTTTATTGTATATAGTATGCCATGAACAGCTGGCATGATATCATGCCCAGTCACAGGATGCCGGACCAACCAGTCGTTGAGCTACTCATATATTTGATTGAGCGTTAGCTATGGAGCAATACCACTACCATTTCAATGACTTATTGATAATGTGTCTCAGCGTGATATCATGGACAGTTACATTTCAAAAAAATAAAGTTAGACCAACGTAAAATTAACCATTTAATAAAAGTGATTAAATAGCGGACTAAGAACCTGGGACATTACGAAATGTCCTTTTCAAAAGAAACTGTTTACTAATATATATTAACAGCTAATTCATACTGAGAAAGAGATTGCGATTTCATGTGTTTTAGCTCACCTGAGCTTGGGCATAGGGTGAGCTAGTTGTGATTTCCCACCATCAGGTGCCCAGCATCTGGTATAACTTGTCCATAGAACTTGTCACTCATCCGTAGCTTCTTTAATAAACTCATCTCCCCTGAAACCGCTAGCCGAACCTCAAAAAAACTATCTCACAAGCTTCAGCAGACAGAGCCAGATTGATACGTCAGAAAACATGGGTGCCAGGGCCATGGCCACTTCCCATAAATACTTATAATAGAAAACAGAAAATATTCTTGTCGGAAACGACAATGACTTCCAAACTAAATCTATAGTTCTAGAAATCTACAGTGAAAGAGCTATCTATCGATTGTCTATAGACGAATACTATCTATCTATCATTATGACCTATCTCGATATCTATATCTATCTATATCTATCTATCTATCTATCTATCTATCTATCTATCTATCTATCTATCTATCTATCGATAATATCTATCTATCTATCTATCTATCTATCTATCTATCTATCTATCTATCTATCTATCTATCTGTCTATCTGTCTATCTATAGATAATATCTATCTTATCTATCTATCTATCTATCTATCTTATCTATCTTATCTATGTTATCTATCTATCTATCTATCTATCTATCTATCTATCTAATCTATCTATCTAATCTATCTATCTATCTATCTATCTATCTATCTATCTATCTATCTATCTATAATATCTATATATCTATCTTATCTATCTTATCTATCTATCTATCTATCTATCTATCTATCTATCTATCTATCTATCTATCTATCTATCTATCTATCTATCTATCTATCTATCTATCTATCTCTCTCTATCTATCTATCTATCTATCTATCTATCTATCTATCTATCTATCTATCTATCTATCTATCTATCTATCTATCTATCTATCTCTATCTATCTATCTATCTATCTATCTATCTATCTATCTATCTATCTATCTATCTATCTATCTATCTATCTATCTATCTATCTATCTATCTATCTATCTATCTATCTATCTATCTATCTATCTATCTATCTATCTATCTATCTCTATCTATCTATCTATCTATCTATCTATCTATCTATCTATCTATCTATCTATCTATCTACTATCTATCTATCTATCTATCTATCTATCTATCTATCTATCTATCTATCTATCTATCTATCTATCTATCTATCTATCTATCTCTATCTATCTATCTATCTATCTATCTATCTATCTATCTATCTATCTATCTATCTATCTATCTATCTATCTACTATCTATCTATCTATCTATCTATCTATCTATCTATCTATCTATCTATCTATCTATCTATCTATCTATCTATCTATCTATCTATCTATCTATCTATCTATCTATCTATCTATCTATCTATCTATCTATCTAGCTCATCTATCTATCTATCTATCTATCTATCTATCTATCTATCTATCTATCTATCTATCTATCTATCTATCTATCTATCTATCTCTATCTATCTATCTATCTATCTATCTATCTATCTATCTATCTATCTATCTATCTATCTCTATCTATCTATCTATCTATCTCTATCTATCTATCTATCTATCTATCTATCTATCTATCTATCTATCTATCTATCTATCTATCTATCTATCTATCTATCTATCTATCTATCTATCTATCTATCTATCTATCTATCTATCTATCTATCTATCTATCTATCTATCTCTATCTATCTATCTATAGAGCGAGCGAGATCGATCTATCTAATCTATCTATCTATCTATCGATCTATCTTCTATCGATCTATCTATCTATCGATCTATATATCTATCTATCTTATCATCTATCTATCTATCTATCTATCTATCTATCTATCTATCTATCTATCTATCTATCTATCATACTACATCTATCTATCTATCTATCTATCTATCTTTCTTTCTTTCTTTCTTTCTCGTCTGAAAATATGGCTGCTTTGGGCTAAGCCATTTTTAATGAATGACATTTATAGAAAAACTTGGAAAATCTGAGAACCTGCAAGAGTTTAAGTCTTGATATTTGGTTAACATGTTCCTTTGGTGGCCTTGTATTAAGATTGTTTCAAGAATTTTGTTCACTCATCAAACATAGCCATCAGGGACATGGCCATTTTCTGCTTTTTAAAAATACTTAGAAAATCTTCTTAAAATCACAAAATCTAGAGCAGTGATATTTGCTATACCTGTTCGTTAGGTGGCCTTGTATCAAGCTTGTTCAAATAATTGTGATCCGTAAAAAATGATCACCGTCCGTATATGGTTATATTGGAAGAATTTTGAAATCTTGTCTAACACTTACCAGAGCTGGTGTTTTGATATTTGGTTAACATGTTCCTCGAGTGTGCCTGTACGGTAGTAGCATTGTTTAAAGAATTTAAACCGTCAAGAAAACATGGCTGACCTGGGCTTGTTCATTTTCCATGTACATGTGGTTATTTATGCAAAGTAAGACAACCTTCTTGTCAGAAGCTACAAGAGTTTGAGCTACACTATGCTCATAGTTCTGATGTTACTCACTGTAAGCTTTGTATCGTTTATGACGGAATTACAGTTCGCGCCTACTTCTGAAGTTACTGTAAGCATTCACTCGGAACTCCTCGGGTAATTCCGTCAACGTAATCACCTCGGAAATAATGCTGTCGCCGCCATGTTGACGAACTACATTCAAAATGGCAATCGTACCTACTCGTCGATCTCCGGCGAGCTTCGGCTATAGACATCACCGAAGCGTGATCCGAATGCATGCAGAGTAATAACTGGTATATTACACTTTTACCAAATACTGTTGGTAATATACATACAGTATCAACTAAGTAAAAAATATTCTTCAGCGAAGCAATCTTCTTTTCTTTCAAGGAGTGTTGAATCTCCATCATATCTAAAGCGTACTGCATGCACTTTGAAAAGTCAGCCATCTTTGTTTACATAATGCAATGAGAAGTTATTCGCCGGGGCAAATCACCAACTGGTGTATTCCTACAATTACATCCGAGGCGATATATCCGAAGCTTGTCGGAAATCGACGAGTAGGTACGATTGGTAAGCATTGTGTGCCAATCGGGACCCCTCGGCGATTTCTTCAAAAATAGACCTCGGGAATCATATGCATTGAAAGTAGTCCATCCCTGATTGTGACCTCGCGTGATCACTATGAACAATGAAATACGAAATTCTAAATACACACTGAAGGATAGGTAAGCATGAGATTTTCATTGTTTGCTTGAGTGTTTTAATGGATTTAGGTTTTTCTACATGGTATCGAAGGTCGCCATATTTAAACAAACGCGCTTAGGTAGCCGAATTACAACCGACCATATCACTGAATCTATAAATAGATGGTTGTATCACTACTATGGTTTACGAGGTTACTTTTCCGAAAGTTACGGAAATGGCCGAGTTGTTACGATTGCATTGTGTGCTTCATGACTAAGATACAGTCAGCCCATAATTTTGATGTAAATCAATGAAAGCATTGTTGCTGAGATACAATTCGCTCACAATTCCGATGTTGTTCTAATCATTGGGTTATTTATGACTGAGATAGAATTCGCTCATAATTCTGATGTTATTTACTCTAAATATTGTGTCGTTTATATCTAAAATGCTGTCCGCTTATAATTCTGATGTTACTCTAAGCGTTTTGTCGTTTATGACTGAGATACAGTCAGCCCATAATTCTGATGTTACTCTTATCATTGTGTCATTTATGACTGAGATAGAATTCCTCCTAATTCTGATGTTGCTCTAAGCATTGTGTCGTTTATGACTGAGATGCAGTCCGCTCGTAATTCTGATGTTACTCTAAGCGTTGTGTCGTTTATGACTGAGATGCAGTCCGCTTATAATTCTGATGTTACTCTAAGCATTGTGTCGTTTATGACTGAGATGCAGTCCGCTTATAATTCTGATGTTACTCTAAGCATTGTGTCGTTTATGACTGAGATACAGTCAGCCCATAATTCTGATGTTACTCTTATCATTGTGTCATTTATGACTGAGATAGAATTCCTCCTAATTCTGATGTTGCTCTAAGCATTGTGTCGTTTATGACTGAGATGCAGTCCGCTCGTAATTCTGATGTTACTCTAAGCGTTGTGTCGTTTATGACTGAGATGCTGTCCGCTTATAATTCTGATGTTACTCTAAGCGTTGTGTCGTTTATGCCTGAGATACAGTCCGCTCATAATTCTGATGTTATTTACTCTAAATATTGTGTCGTTTATGACTGAGATGCTGTCCGCTTATAATTCTGATGTTACTCTAAGCATTGTGTCGTTTATAACTGAGATACAGTCCGCTCATAATTCTGATGTTATTTACTCTAAATATTGTGTCGTTTATGACTGAGATGCAGTCCGCTCATAATTCTGATGTTACTCTAAGCATTGTGTCGTTTATGCCTTAGATAAACATGCGTTGTGTTTTCTATTTGTCCTGTATCTGATGTTTGGTAAAAGCTTCATAGCGCCACAGACAACTTGTTACCATGACACTCTAATCTGAAACGAAGTAACACATTGAAGGCAATAATAAAGGAAACTTCCTGAAAGCAATAGATGGGTACAAGGCATAAAATAACTTTGTCAGAAAAAGAAATGCGTATGAAGATACAGATGTTTATTGAAAGACATTGTAGCGGCGTCAAGCTGTTTTTATGGGCGAAGACCCCAGGCAAATGTCAACCAGTCAGATATTTATTGAAAGACAATGTAGCGGCGTCCAGCTGTTTTTGTGGGCGAAGACCCCAGGCAAATGTCAACCAGTACACAGCAGGTCTGATGGAAGACATGTAGACATGACTCTGATAAATCACTTGGCCGCTTGCACTCCTTCTTTTGGTTTAGATTAAGATTATATAAGAAATGTTCAAATGAGGAGACATCTTGAAAAGGAAGTGGGAGGAAACGATATACTTGGGAGATAAAGATAATTCGACAGGTTGAGGGAGAGTAAGAGAGATTGGGGAAACGATAAGCAAACTAAGGTAAGAGATACGAAATATGCTGAGAGAAATACGCTAGGAAATTAATAAGTCTTCTGGAACAAGATGAGAGAGATAGATATATTTTGAAATACTTAAAGACACAAAGTTGGTGAAAGAGAGATAAAAATATTTACTATACGGAGATATATGTGCAAAGCGAAAAAAGTTTCCAAATTACTTAACATAAGAGATGTACATTTGAATCACTGTTTGCATACAGGTACGCGGTATTGCCTGACTTTATTGTAATTGATACAGAAACTATTTTCGGTACCGGAACTGTGATTGACATTCTGGAGATTTATAGTCATCATTGTGATATATTCAGCGATAAAATAAGACAAATTATGACATTTATTTACACCAGCATTCGAGTTTAATGTCTTTTACAAATAAACAACCCCAAAACAAAAACAAAAAACACAACAAAAAACACACTTTATTAAGTTATAGTATAGGAATTGAATTTATTCAAAATATGTAATATATTCATAGCCTACGCGATATATTTGAACCAACGTTTATAGTCGTACTTAGATTGCCGCCACCATCATTTGGCATGCGTTCGGGAAGGCAGAAGTTTGTGGTCGCTTTTGGGTGCCAGTTTGGTCAGAGACACTGTTAGTAAGACATTGTTACTAAGAATATATTTCACAATATGCTGTCATAGTAGAGCTCTTTTTCAGGGGCGGATCCAGAAATTTTTGGTGGGGTCCTTTCTATTTTATCACAGTAAAAACTAAATATTTATACACAGTAATGGACCCTAACTTCGACCTATGCAGTCAACGGACAAAATTGAAAAGCTTAGTAAAACGCTTAGCTTTTTAAGCTTACATGTATGTGTTTCACAACTTAACACTTTTATCTGGTTAGTGTGGGATGCATCCCCCATCCGCCCGCACCCATGGATCCCTGCTCTTTTAGGGTAAGTAAGCGGAGAGACTGTGAGATAATAAACGGCTGTTTCATTTCAAACTAGGTTTAACAGCCGGTAATGATTACCTCATTTTGTTATTAAATGTCAAGGAATGACATTGTTCTTTACTCTGAATGAAAGGTGCAAACTTTCGAAGCTACCTTAACAATGCTCCGTTTACACAAACATGCACGTGCGCACACACAAACGCGCGCACGGGCACACGCACGATTGCAATAATAACCACTTTTTAGTAAAAATGGCAAATCGGAAGAAGAAGAAAATGAAGTGGAAAAGTTAGTCGTTGTTGTGCGATACAAGTGATAAAATTCAAAATAATCGTGATTTATACTCCGAAATTGCACTAATTGATCATAAAGTAATATGCTGAGAATATATGTTATCGCGTACATGTATACAAACAGTTGTTCACATTCCATTTGTCACGCGACAAAATATGACGTCATAAATATTTGGAAAAACAACAAGTTGAGCGTTCACGAATTTTGCCAAAGTGGGATGGATTCTGTGAGGCCTTGAGGAAATAATATGTAGAGATATCTTGTTAAGTACACGTTTGTATTCTATAATAATACTTTTAAATATTTGCATTTTAAAATTGCTTTATGCGTAACTGTAGTTAAAATTCTGTTTGAAAACCATGGCTGTAATTTAGATTTCTGTTTCTGGTAGATGACTAGATCTAGACACAATGCATTTTGTACGTTTGCTGTGAGAACCGTAGACTTTTATCTGTTATTGATTTAGAGAGCATGATTTAACTAGATTAAACTCGTTTTAAATATTGAGTGTCTTTTATTTTAGTTATTATATATAGTTGCATGCATGACGTTGTGTTTACATTTTCAGACACAAATGGCAACTTTCTCCAGTCTTCCCTACTCAAGCTTAACAGAGCCAGGAGGACAGCGAGTGTATCAAGTGTGCAGATCTGTTTTTGTCGGGCGTTTTTTTCAGGTTACTTAGTCGCATTTTTTCCAATATATAGACCAGGCACTTAGCAAGCTGACCGACTATGAACGACTAAAGATTGCCATTTTAATAGCGTTTGTTTACAATTTAATTTTAATGTTTACCTGCTTTACATGTCTATATTTTCAGTTGTTGTTTGGATGATTATTCTGTCGGCCATGTTTGCTCCACCGCAAACAAATTAACCGAACTTGTACCACGACGTAAAGGCCTGTATTCACCAATCATTTCTTAGTCCAAGTCACGACTTGAGAACAAGCAGCATTTCATACCAAGAAAACTAAGCTTTTGTATGCAGTTAAACTGTTAATTCAAGAACAAAATAACAAAGTTAAATTGTCATTTCAGTCTTTCATCTTTATATACGCTGCAAATATTGTGAATTAAAATCGATAACTTTACCAATTCTTACTTAAGAATGGTTGGTGTATACTTGCCAAAGACTTTTATGTTCTGTTTCCTCTCCCTCTATTGTCAGGTTGCATCATTTACGACTATGGACGCTGACGCGTATTGTGTCACCAACACAATCTGTACATTTACAATATTTTACTCTGGTCTACATTTCTGTATTTCCAGGTTGCCTTCTCTGGTTCTATCAAAGTCCACGTGTACAACACCGTCAGTCTGACCAGGACACGAACCGTCGAGTTGGGACATAAGACCTCCAAGATAGCTTGTCATGGCGGACTGCTGTACTGTGCTGCGTGGTATGATAACATCTTGTACGTACACGACGTGAGTAGTGGCAGGAAGCTGAGGGAGATCTCCATGGACACCGACGGCCGGAAACTGTTCTCTAACATTACAGACATCGCCGTGAACATTTCCGGCGACCGAGTCTATGTGGCTGACTGGAGTGGTCTTGCATGTGTTGGCGCTGACGGGATGCGGTTATTCCATTTGTCCCCGAAGGATCTCGGACTATCTGATGCCTATGGTGTGACCACTAACCATCACGGTCACGTGTTTGTCTGCGGACTGAACTCACACAACGTAGTCAAGGTGACCGAGGATGGTCACGTGGTCGGTCAGATATTGTCCAAGGAAGATGGGATCACGTGGCGTCCACTCTGCCTCAGTTATGATGTGAGTAGGAGTTCCTTGTATGTCGGTGGGGAGAACAGTGATCAGCTTCTGATGGTGGAATGGAAGTAAAGTTTATATTAATTATTGCCGGACATTTTGTTTTCCATTTGTGTTTCTCCTTTTGTTGCTGATTGTAACATTTTGTGAATTAGTGACTCATTATAGAAAAAGAATTAAATCAACATTTTAGGAAAACATTGATTGTTCCATCGACATTTTGTTTAGGAATAAAATTAAAGCGTTTGAAATTCTGTTCTTCTGTAAATGTTACAGATAAGTATGTGGTTGATGTATCGTTGTATTTCCATTAAATATTTTGTACAAACGTTCTTACAATTAAAGTTTATTTCAATTCAGTTTGATGTTTTCATCTCAGTTCGCCATGTTTGTATATTTTACATCAGCATCAAAACAATTACGTCATTAATCATAAAAATATGACGTCATCACACGCGGATAATACGTTTTCCCGCAAAATCAACA